>CP136057.1:54124468-54474468 GCA_032464435.1 Aegilops umbellulata
AAAGAATTGCAATGCTTTTCTTGAAGAGAAATTACTTAAAGTTGATGATTTGGCTAGGAACGTTGATAGAATTTCTCTTGAGGTTGACTCTTTAAAGCTTAGACCTATTCCTCCTAAGCATGATATCAATGAGTCTCTCAAAGCTATGAAAATTTCCATTGATGAGTGCAAGGAAAGAACCGCTAGGATGCATGCTATTAAAGCGTGTTCTTCCAATTCCTATGAAAATAAAGATGAAGATCTAAAAGTTATTGATGTGTCTCCTATTAAATCTTTGTTTTACAATATGAATCTTGATAATGATGAGACTCAATATGATCCACGTTTACCTAGAAGGTGTTCCAAAAATTCGGAGTTTTTAGATCTTGATGATGAAATTGATAAAATTGGGATTGAAAAGAATAAAACCCCAGATGTTGCTAAACCCACTATCTTGGATTTCAAGGAATTTAATTATGAAAGTTTCTCTTTAATTGATTGTATTTCCTTGTTGCAATCCGTGCTAAATTCTCCTCATGCTTATAGTCAAAATAAAGCCTTTATCGAACATATCGTTGATGCCTTGATGCAATATTATGAAGAAAAACTTGAGTTGAAAGTATCTATCCCTAGAAAACTTTATGATGAGTGGGAACCTACTATTAAAATTAAAATTAAAAATGAGTTTTATGCTTTTTGTGATTTGGGTGCTAGTGTCTCCACTATTCCCAAAACTTTGTGTGATTTGCTAGATTTCCGCGATTTTGATGATTGCTCTCTAAACTTGCATCTTGCGGATTCCACTATTAAGAAACCTATGGGAAGAATTAATGATGTTCTTATTTTTGCCAATAGGAATTATATGCCCGTAGATTTTATCGTTCTTGATATAGATTGCAATCCTTCATGCCCTATTATTCTTGGAAGACCTTTCCTTAGAACGGTTGGTGCAATTATTGATATGAAGGAAGGGAATATTAGATTCCAATTTCCATTAAAGAAAGGCATAGAACACTTACCTATAAAGAAAATAAAATTACCATATGAATCTATCATGAGAGCCATTTATGGATTGCCTACCAAATATGGCAATACCTAGATCTATCCTTGCTTTTATGCCTAGCTAGGAGCGTTAAACGATAGCGCTTGTTGGGAGGCAACCCAATTTTATTTTTAGTTTTTTTTTTTGCTTCTGTTTAGGAATAAATAATCCATCTACCTTCTGTTTAGATGTGGTTCTGTGTTTTAATTAGTGTTTGTGCCAAGTTAGACCTATAGGATCTTCTTGGATGATAGTTATTTGATCTTCCTGTAATTTCCAGAATCTTTCTGTTCACGAAAACAGTTGTTAAAAATCCCCAGAACGTGATAAAATACTGATTCCAATTGCTTCTGCTCAATAAACAAATTTTCTAGGTCGTCCTATTTTTGTAGATTTTTTGGAGTTCCAGAAGTTTGCGTTAGTTACAGATTACTACAGACTATTCTGTTCTTGACAGATTCTGTTTTTCGTGTGTTGTTTGCTTATTTTGATGAGTCTACGGCTAGTAAAATAGTTTATAAACCATAGAGAAGTTGGAATACAGTAGGTTTAACACCAATATAAATAAAGAATGAGTTCATCATAGTACCTTGAAGTGGTCTATTGTTTTCTTTCGCTAACGGAGCTTACGATATTTCTGTTGAGTTTTGTGTTGTGAAGTTTTCAAGTTTTGGGTGAAATCTTTTGATGGATTATGGAACAAGGAGTGGCAAGAGCCTAAGCTTGGGGATGCCCATGGCACCCCCAAGATAATAAAAGGAAACCAAAAAGTCAAAGCTTGGGGATGCCCAGGAAGGCATCCCCTCTTTCGTCTACTTCCATCGGTAATTTTACTTGGAGCTATATTTTTATTCACCACATGAGTTGTGTTTTGCTTGGAGCGTCTTGTATTATTTGTGTCTTTTGTTTGTTAGTTTGCCACAACCATCCTTTCTGTACACACCTTTTGAGAGAGCCATACATGAATTGGAATTTGATAGTTTTGCTCTAGTGCTTCACTTATATCTTTTAGAGCACGGTGGTGGATTTGTTTTATAGAAACTATTGATCTCTCATGCTTCACTTAGATTATTTTGAGAGTCTTAAATAGCATAGTAATTTTCTTATAAATCTTAATAAGCTTGGTATTCAAGATTTGTAAAACTTTCTTTTGAGTGCGTTGAATACTAAGAAAAGTTTGATGCTTGATAATTGTTTTGAGATATGAAGATGGTGATATTAGAGTCATGCTAGTTGAGTAGTTGTGAATTTGAGAAATGCTTGTGTTAAAGTTTGTGATTCCCGTAGCATGCATGTATGGTGAACCGTTATGTGATGAAGTCGGAGCATGATTTATTTATTGATTGTCTTCCTTATGAGTGGCGGTCGGGGACGAGCGATGGTCTTTTCCTACCAATCTATCCCCCTAGGAGCATGTGCGTAATACTTCGCTTTGATAGCTTCTAGATTTTTGCAATAAGTATATGAGTTCTTTATGACTAATGTTGAGTCTATGTATTATATGCACTTTCCCATCCTTCCACCATTGCTAGCCTCTCTAATACCGCGCACTTTTCGCCGGTATCATACACCCACCATATACCTTCCTCAAAACAGCCACCATACCTACCTATCATGGCATTTCTATAGCCATTCCGAGATATATTGACATGCAACTTTCCACCGTTCCATTTATTATGACACGCTCCATCATTGTCATATTGCTAGCATGATCATGTAGTTGACATAGTATTTGTGGCAAAGCCACCATTCATAATTCTTTCATACATGTCACTCTTGATTCATTGCATATCCCGGTACACCGCCGGAGGCATTCACATAGAGTCATATTTTGTTCTAAGTATCGAGTTGTAATTGTTGAGTTGTGAGAAAAATAAAAGTGTGGTGATCATCATTTTTAAAGCATTGTCCCAAGTGAGGAAAGGACAATGGAGACTATGATTCCCCCACAAGTCGGGATGAGACTCCGGAGGAAAGATAAAAAAAAGGAAAGAAAACAGGCCATAAAAAGAGAAAAGGCCCAAATAAAAAAAGAAAAAAAGAAAAAGAAAAAAATGAGAGAAAAAGAGAGAAGGGACAATGTTACTATCCTTTTACCACACTTGTGCTTCAAAGTAGCACCATGATCTTCATGATAGAGAGTCTCTCATTTTGTCACTTTCATATACTAGTGGGAATTTTTCATTATAGAACTTGGCTTGTATATTCCAATTATGGGCTTCCTCAAAATGCCCTAGGTCTTCGTGAGCAAGCGAGTTGGATGCACACCCACTTAGTTTCTTTTGTTGAGCTTTCATATATTTATAGCTCTAGTGCATCTGTTGCATGGCAATGCCTACTCACTCACATTGATATCTATTGATGGGCATCTCCATAGCCCGTTGATACGCCTAGTTGATGTGAGACTATCTTCTCCCTTTTTGTCTTCTCCATAACCACCATTCTATTCCACATATAGTGCTATATCCATGGCTCACGCTCATGTATTGCGTGAAGATCAAAAAAGTTATGAGAACGTCAAAAGTATGAAACAATTGCTTGGCTTGTCATCAGGGTTGTGCATGATTTAAATACTTTGTGTGGTGAAGATAGAGCATATCCAGACTATATGATTTTGTAGGGATAACTTTCTTTGGCCATGTTATTTTGAGAAGACATAATTGCTTTGTTAGTATGCTTGAAGTATTATTATTTTTATGTCAATATAAACTTTTGTCTTGAATCTTTCAGATCTGAATATTCATACCACAATTAAGAAGAATTACATTGAAATTATGCCAAGTAGCACTCCGCATCAAAAATTCTGTTTTTATCATTTACCTACCCGAGGACGAGCAGGAATTAAGCTTGGGGATGCCTGATACGTCTCCAACGTATCTATAATTTTTGATTGCTCCATGCTATATTATCTACTATTTTGGACTATATTGGGCTTTATTTTCCACTTTTATATTACTTTTGGGACTAACCTATTAACCGGAGGCCCAGCCCAGAATTGTTGTTTTTTGCCTATTTCAGTGTTTCGAAGAAACGAAATATCAAACGGATTCCAAATGGAATGAAACCTTCGGGTACGTGATTTTCTCACCGAATATGATCCAGAGGACTTGGACCCCACGTGAAGAAAGAAAGGAGGCGGCCATGAGGGTGGAGGGCCTCCCTAGGGCGCGCCCCCTGCCTCGTGGGCCCCCCTTTGCTCCACCGACATACTCCTTCCTCCTATATATACCTACGTACCCCCAAACGACCAGATACGGAGCCAAAAACCTAATTTCACCGCCGCAACCTTCTGTACCCACGAGATCCCATCTTGGGGCCTGTTCGAAGCTCTGCCAGAGGGGGCAATCACCATGGAGGGCTTCTACATCATCATAGCCCCTCCGATGAAGTGTGAGTAGTTTACCTTAGACCTTTGGGTCCATAGTTAGTCGCGAGATGGCTTCTTCTCTCTTTTTGGATCTCAATACAATGTTCTCCCCCTCTCTCGTGGAGATCTATTCGATGTAATCTTCTTTTTGCGGTGTGTTTGTTGAGATCGATGAATTGTTGGTTTATGATCAAGTGTATCTATGAACAATATTTGAATCTTCTCTGAATTCTTTTATGTATGATTGGTTATCTTTGCAAGTCTCTTTGAATTATCAGTTTGGTTTGGCCTACTAGATTGGTTTTTCTTGCAATGGGACAAGTGCTTAGCTTTGGGTTCAATCTTGCGGTGTCCTTTCCCAGTGACAGCAGGGGCAGCAAGGCACGTATTGTATTGTTGCCATCGAGGATAACAAGATGGGTTTTTTATCATATTGCATGAAACTATCCCTCTACATCATGTCATCTTGCTTAAGGCGTTACTCTGTTTTTAACTTAATACCCTAGATGCATGCTGGATAGTGGTCAATGAGTGGAGTAATAGTAGTAGATGCAGGCAGGAGTCGGTCTACTTGTCTCGGACGTGATGCCTATATACATGATCATACCTAGATATTCTCATAACTATGCTCAATTCTGTCAATTGCTCAACAGTAATTTGTTCACCCACCATAGAATACTTATGCTCTTGAGAGAAGCCACTAGTGAAATCTATGGCCCCGGGTCTATTCTCATCATATCAATCTTCCACCACTTTATTATTGCTTTGCCTTTTACTTTGCTTCTTTATACCAAAAATACCAAAAATATTATCTATCATCTCTATCAGATCTCACTCTCGTAAGTGACCGTGAAGGGATTGACAACCCCTAATCGCGTTGGTTGCATTGAGCTATTTGTTTTGTGTAGGTACGAGGGACTTGCACGTAGCCTCCTACTGGATTGATACCTTGGTTCTCAAAAACTGAGGGAAATACTTACTCTACTCTGCTGCATCACCCTTTCCTCTTCAAGGAAATCCAACGCAGTGCTCAAGAGGTAGCAACAGATTTGTGACACCCCCACTGCCTTTTTCTAGTAGTCTGTAGGATCATATTCTTGTGTGTTTCTATTGCTGCTAACCATGGCAGGATCACAACCCGACAAGATTGACTAGGAGAACATGACGAACAAAGAGTTACATGATAAGTTTAAGAAAATGAAGACTGGACAAGGAAACAATTCTGTAGAATAATATTATCAGGAATTACAAACTGGCATGATTAGATGTGGTATTGTTGAGGAGAATGAAGCTATGCTTGCACGTTTTATGGGTGGATTAAATAGAGAGATTCAGACCATTCTAGAGTATAAGGAGTATAATAAGATCAGCTGTTTATTCCATCTTGCTTGTAAAGCTGAACGTGAAGTGCAAGATCGACAGGCATTGGCGCGATCTAACTTTTCTGCAGGTCGACCTTCATCATGGACACCATGTGCATCTTCTACTTTCACTGCACCATCACTTCCATTAGGTGCCCCCTCCAACCGTGATACAAGAAAGCAGGCACAACCACCACCACCTGCCAAGAGCACACCTATCGGGCCTGCACAGAGCTCTTCTTCTTCCATGGCATCAACAGGGCACACAAGTGATATTATTTGTCATTGTTGTAAGGGAAGAGGTCATTATGCGAGAGAATGCAAATCCCAGCGTGTGATGATTGCTACTGAGGATGGTGGGTATGAGTCCGCTAGTGACTATGATGAGGAGACTTTGGCTCTTATTACACGTGAAGAACACGGTGGAGATGATTCTGATCATGAGACGCAATACATGGCTCCTGAAGATGCTGACAGGTATGAATGTTTAGTTGCTCAACGTGTTTTGAGTGTGCAGATCACACAAGTTGAGCAAAATCAGCGGCATAATTTGTTCCATACAAAGGGAGTTGTGAAGGAACGTTCTGTCGGGTCATCATAGATGGAGGGAGCTACAACAGCTTGGCTAGCATGGAGGTGGTGGAGAAGCTATCTCTCACCACAAGACCACATCCACATCCTTACTACATCCAATGGTTCAACAATAGCGGCAAGGTTAAGGTAACACGTACTCATGTGAAAAAGGACCGAGTCTCCCCTCCCGAGCTGCCCCCCGCATGGGCGACCAGGAGGCCCCCAGATCCCATCGGTCGGCCCTCCCCCTCTCCTCCTCCTCCTCCTCCTCCTCCTCCTCCTCCTCCCTCGCCGCCGCCCAAGGGCGCGGCCAGGCGAAGCCTTGCCGTCGCCGGCGGGGACTTGGGCCCTCTCGCTCGTGTGGGGCTGGTGCGGGCCGGCACCCCCGGGCCGGAGCATGGCGGCGGGCCGGAAGCCACGGCGGGTGGTGACGGCGCCTCGGCAACTTCGCTTCCCCGCGGCAGGAGGCCTCGCGATCTGGTGCGTCGCGACCGCCAGGGACGGCGGCGGCGTGATCGGATCGGTTTGCGGCGGTGCGGCCGGATCTATTCCCAAGCATGGGCCTTGATCACTGGTCTGCCGTCGGCACAGTGGCGGGTGCGACTCGTCGGCAGCTGGGCAGATCCGCCGGGATTCTACCCTTGTCTGGTCCTTGATAGCGCGGGAAACTCCGGGGGAACCCTAGATCTCCTTGGGATTGAGCGATGGCGGCGCGTTTGCGTCGTAGTCCCTCGTTAGGGCATTGTTTTGGAGTTTACTCCGGTTGAAAGGACCAGCGACGTCGGTGGCGCACGTCTGGTGGAGCAACTGCCAATGAAAATCACGCCGACTACGGTCATGGCGGATGATGGCGGCGTCTTTGATGTCGTTCCCTTGTCGAGGCATCGTCGTTGCAGTCTGCGTCATCAGGCTCGGGATGCTCCAGGGGAAACCCTAAATCTGGGTCTTCCGGATTGGACGATGATGGTGTTTTGTCGCTTTCCCTCCTGGGGCATCGTTTTGGAGTAAGTGATGGCTGGGGGGGATGGTTGAGCGGTGCTTCATCTCACACATTGATGGCGGCGGATATCGGCGGCATGGTGCTGTGGAGGCTCGGCGACTGATGCACGGAGATGGACTCATGCAGGAGGAGGTTGTTGTCTGGCGTCATGGTGACGTCGATGGCAGAGTGGCTAGACAAGGTAGAAGCCTCAATATGATCTGAACACGGACTTGTGGAAGATGGCGGCAACGACACACGAGTGCATCTGATCGGATTGTGCCCCAGACCCGGTATGTGGCTCGGCTGGGGCTTCCGGCTTTTGATGTTAGGCTTAGGTGAGTGGTCTGGGTAGTGGCCCAGCTAGCACCCCTTCACCATTTGGATAGGAGTAGCGGCAGATGTTGCCAAGGTGGTGGATTCAGACATATTATTGTAATACTTTGTAAGGTCCTCGAGAATAATCAATAAAGTGGCCGTATGCATCTCCCAGATGCAGAGGCCGGGGGTCATCCTCCTTTTCTAAAAAAACGTATTGTTCATGTGCATTTCAGTATCTCTACATATGTTGATTATGTTGATTTTGATGTGGTACCCATGCAAGCATGTTCCTTATTACTTGGTAGACCATGGCAATTTGATAAAAAATTCTATACACCATGGTAGAAATAATCAGTATACTGTTGTTCATAAGGATAGCCATATTACTTTGCTTCCTATGACTCCTGAATCCATTTTGAAAGATGATATTAATATAGCTAATAAAGCAAAACAGGAGAAAAATAAGAGTGAAAATCAGATTGTGGCAAAAGGATTTGAGCAACAAATGAAACCTAATAATAAACCATCTAGTGTTGCTTCTGAAATTAAATTGAAAAGTGCATGTTTACTTGCCACTAAATCTGATATTGATGAGCTAGAATTTAGCAAATCTGTTTGCTATGCTTTTGTGTGCAAAGAGGCATTATTTTCATTCGAGGACGTGCCTTCCTCTTTGCCCCATGCCGTCACTAACATTTTGCAGGAGTTCGCTGACGTCTTCCCACAAGACGTGCCACCGGGATAACCAATTCGAGGGATTGAGCATCGAATTGACTTAATTCCTAGTGCATCGCTACCCAACCGTGCACCATACCGTACCAATCCAGAGGAGACGAAAGATATTATGCGTCAAGTACAGGAGCTGCTCGACAAAGGTTACATACACGAATCTCTTAGTCCTTGTGTTGTTCCTATTATACTAGTGCCTAAAAAGGATGGTACGTCGCGTATGTGTGTTGATTGTAGAGGCATTGATAATATTACTATTCGCTATCGTGATCCTATTCCTAGGCTAGATGATATGATTGATGAATTGAGCGGCTCTACAATTTTCTCCAAAGTTGATTTGCGTAGTGGATACCGTCAAATTCGTATGAAATTGGGAGATGAATGGAAAACAGCATTTAAAACTAAGTTTGGTCTATATGAGTGGTTATTCATGCCTTTTGGGTTAACTAATGCACCTAGTACTTTCATGAGACTAATGAACGAAGTTTTACGTGCTTTCATTGGACAATTTGTGGTAGTCTATTTTGATGATATACTGATTTGTAGCAGATCTTTGGAGGAACATTTGGAACATTTATGTGTTGTTTTTATTACTTTACGTGATGCACGTTTGTTTGGTAACCTTGGGAAGTGCACCTTCTGCACCGACCGGGTATCTTTTCTTGGCTATGTTGTTACTCCACAGGGAATTGAAGTTGATAAAGCCAAGATTGAAGCTATTGAGAGTTGGCCGCAGCCCAAAACGGTCACACAAGTGAGGAGTTTTCTTGGCCTCGCTGGATTCTATAGGTGTTTTGTGAGGGATTTCAGCACCATGCTGCACCTCTCAATGAGCTTACAAAGAAGGATGTGCCTTTTGTTTGGGGTACCGCACAGGAAGAAACCATCATGGTATTGAAAGATGAGTTGACACATGCTCCTTTACTCCAACTTCCTGATTTTAATAAGACTTTTGAGCTTGAATGTGATGCTAGTGGAATTGGATTAGGAAGTGTGTTATTAAAAGATGGCAAACCTGTTGCATACTTTTCTGAAAAATTGAGTGGGCCTAGTCTGAATTATTCTACTTATGATAAAGAATTATATGCTCTTGTTCGGACTTTAGAAACATGGCAACATTATTTATGGCCCAAAGAATTTGTTATACATTCTGATCATGAATCTTTGAAACATATTAAAAGTCAAGCTAAACTGAACCGTAGACATGCTAAATGGGTTGAATTCATCGAGACTTTTCCTTATGTCATTAAACACAAGAAGGGTAAAGAAAATGTTATTGCCGATGCATTGTCTCGTTATTATACTATGCTTTCACAACTTGACTTTAAAATATTTGGTTTGGAGACCACCAAAGATCAATATGTGCATGATGCTGCATTTAAAGATATATTCAGAATTGTAAAGAAGGTAGAACATGGAACAAGTTCGTTCTTAACAATGGATTTGTGTTTCGTGCTAACACTATGCCTTCCAGCTAGCTCCGTTCATCTTTTGTTGTTGCAGGAGGCGCATGGAGGAGGACTAATGGGACACTTTGGCGTGAAGAAGACAGAGGATATACTTGCTACACCTTTCTTTTGGCCAAAGATGAGACAGGATGTTGAGTGTTTTGTTGCTCGCTGCACTACATGTCAAAAAGCTAAGTCACGACTCAATCCTCACGGTTTATATATGCCTTTGCCTGTACCTAGTGTTCCTTGGGAGGATATATCTATGGACGTTGTTTTAGGTTTACCTCGAACAAAGAAGGGGAGGGATAGCATATTTGTTGTCGTGGATAGTGATACGTCCATTTTGCATCATGCTTTTATATCGATATTTATTGCATTATGGGCTGTTATTTCACAATATGTCACAATACTTATGGCTATTCTCTCTTATTTTACAATGTTTACATAAGAAGGGAGAATGCCGGCAGCTGGAATTCTGGGCTGGAAAAGGAGCAAATACTAGAGACCTATTCTGCACAACTCCAAAAGTCCTGAAACTCCACGAAATATCTTAAAATAAATAAAGAAAAATCCTCTCCAAAGATGAAGTCCAGGGGGCCCACACCCTGCTCGCGAGGGTCGGGGGCGCGCCCCCCTACTAGGGCGCCCCCCTACCTCATGGGCCCCCTGGTGGGTCTCCGACGTCCATCTTCTGCTATATGAAGTCTTTCTATGAAAAAAAATCAGAAGCAACCTTTCGGGACGAGACTCCGCCGCCACGAGGCGGAACTGAGGCGGAACCAATCTAGAGCTCCGGCAGAGCTGTTCTGCCGGGGATACTTCCCTCCGGAAGGGGGAAAGCATCACCATCGTCATCACCAACGCTCCTCTCACCGGGAGAGGGCAATCTCCATCAACATCTTCACCAGCACCATCTCATCTCCAAACCCTAGTTCATCTCTTGTATCCAATTCTTGTCTCAAAGTCCGGGATTGGTGCTAGTAGGTTGCTAGTAGTGTTGATTACTCCTTGTAGTTGATGCTAGTTGGTTTATTTGGTGGAAGATCATATGTTCAGATCCTATATGCATATTATTACCCCTCTGATTATGAACATGAATATGTTTTGTGAGTAGTTACGTTTGTTCCTGAGGACAAGGGAGAAGTCTTGCTATTAGTAGTCATGTGAATTTGGTATTCGTTTGATATTTTGATAAGATGTATGTTGTCTAGCCTCTAGTGGTGTTATGTGAACGTCGACTACATAACACTTCACCATTATTTGGGCCTAGAGGAAGGCATTGGGAAGTAATAAGTAGATGTTGGGTTGCTAGAGTGACAGAAGCTTAAACCCTAGTTTATGTGTTGCTTCGTAAGGGGCTGATTTGGATCCATATGTTTCATGCTATGGTTAGGTTTACCTTAATACTTTTGTTGTAGTTGCGGATGCTTGCAATAGAGGTTAATCATAAGTGGGATTCTTGTTCAAGTAAGAACATCACCCAAGCACCGGTCCACCCACATATCAAATTATCATAGTACTGAACGCGAATCATATGAACGTGATGAAAACTAGCTTGACGATATTCCCATGTGTCCTCGGGAGCGCTTTTCTTTATATAAGAGTTTGTTCTGGCTTGTCCTTTGCTACAAAAAGGATTGGACCACTTTGTTGCACTTTATTTACTTTTGTTACTTGTTGCTTGTTACAATTTACCTTGTCACAAAATTATCTGTTACCACTTATTTCAGTACTAGCAGAGAATACCTTGCTGAAAACTGCTTATCATTTCCTTCTGCTCCTTGTTGGGTTCGACACTCTTACTTATCTAAAGGACTACGATAGATCCCCTATACTTGTCGGTCATCAAGACTCTTTTCTGGCGCCGTTGCCAGGGAGTGTAGCGCCTTTGGTAGGTGGAATTTGGTAAGGAAAAATTTATATAGTGTGCTGAAATTTACTGTCACTTGTTAGTATGGAAAGTAATTCTCTGAGGGGCTTGTTCGGGGTATCTTCGCCCCATCCAGTGGAGCAAAGAGTTGCTCCTCAACCTACCGAACCTATTGAAAATGAAACTCCTTTTGAATTTCCTTCGGGTAAGATGGAAAGACTGCTAGCTAATTATTTTGCAAGAGATGGAACAAAGCATCCTGATGAACACTTATTATATGTGGATGAAGTTTGTGGATTATTTAAGCTTGCAGGTGTACCCGATGATGTTGCTAAGAAGAAGGTCTTTCCTTTATCTTTGAAGGAAGATGCATTGATATGGTATAGGCTATGTGATACGAGATCGTGGGACTATAAAAGATTGAAATTGGAATTTCATCAAAAGTATTACCCTATGCATCTTGTTCATCGTGATCGCAATTATATATATAATTTCTGGCCTCGCGAAGGAGAAAGCATCGCTCAAGCTTGGGGGAGGCTTAAATCAGTGTTATATTCATGCCCCAATCATGAGCTCTCGAGAGAAATAATTATGCAAAGTTTTTATGCTCGGCTTTCTGAAAACAATCGCACCATGCTCGATACTTCTTGTGCTGGCTCTTTTATGATGAATACTATTGAATTTAGATGGAACTTATTGGATAGAGTTAGACGCAACTCTGAAGATTGGGACCTCGACGAAGGTAAGGAGTCAGGTATGACACCTAAGTTTGATTGTGTTAAATCTTTTATGGATACCGATATTTTCCGTAAGTTTAGCACTAAATATGGACCTGACTCTGAGATAGTGACTTCTTTCTGCGAATCTTTTGCTACTTATGTTGATCTCCCTAAGGAGAAGTCGTTTAAATATCACCCTTCTATAGAAGTAAAAGTAGTTGCACCTATTAAAGTTGAAGAAAAGACTGTCACTTATGATGATCCTATTGTCCCTACTGCTTATGTTGAGAAACCACCTTTCCCTATTAGAGTAAAGGATCATGCTAAAGCTTCGACTGTTGTTCGTAAAAGCAATATTAGAACTTATACACCTCCTGAGCAAGTTAAAGTAGAACCTAATATTGCTATTGTTAAAGATCTCTTGTCTAATAATATTGATGGGCATGTTATTCAGTTTGATGGTGAAACTGCTAGAATTGCTAAGCCTTGTGCTAAAGATAAACATAGACCTGTGGTAGGTGTGCCTGTTATTTCTGTTAAAATAGGAGATCATTGCTATCATGGCTTATGTGATATGGGTGCTAGTGCTAGTGTTATACCTATTACCTTATTTGAACAAATCAAGCATGAAATTGCACCTACTGAGTTAGAAGATATTGATGTTACAATTAAGCTTGCCAATAGAGACACTATTTCACCAATTGAGATTGTTAGAGATGTTGAAGTCTTGTGTGGGAAAACTAAATATCCTGCTGATTTTCTTGTTCTTGGTTCCCCACAAGATAGCTTTTGTCCCATTATATTTGGTAGACCCTTCTTAAACACTGTTAATGCTAAGATAGACTGTGAAAAGAATGTTGTTACTATTGGCTTGGATGATATGGTTCATGAGTTTAATTTCTCTAAATTTAGTAAACAACATCGTGAGGAAGAATTACCTAGTAAGGATGAAATTATTGGTCTTGTTTCTATTGTCGTACCTCCTAGTGATCCTTTAGAACACTATTTGCTAGACCATGAAAATGACATGTTCATGAATGAAAGAAGGGAAATAGATGAAGTATTCTTTAAACAAGAACCTATTCTGCAACACAATTTGCCTGTTGAAATTTTAGGGGATCCCCCTCCACCCAAGGGTGATCCCGTGTTTGAGCTTAAACTATTGCCTGATAATCTTAAATATGCTTATCTTGATGAAAAGAAGATATATCCTGTTATTATAGTGCTAACCTTTCAGAGCATGAAGAAGAAAGATTATTGAAAACTCTGAAGAAGCATTGTGCTGCTATTGGATACACTCTTGATGATCTTATGGGCATTAGTCCCACTCTATGTCAACATAAAATAAATTTGGAAGCAGATGCTAAACCCGTTCGTGATCCTCAATGACGTCTGAATCCTAAAATGAAGGAAGTAGTAAGAAAAGAAATACTCAAGCTTCTGGAGGCAGGTATAATTTATCCCGTTGCTGACAGTCAGTGGGTAAGTCCTGTCCATTGTGTCCCTAAGAAGGGAGGTATTACTGTTGTTCCTAATGATAAAGATGAATTGATTCCACAAAGAATTATTACAGGCTAAAGGATGGTAATTGATTTCCTCAAATTAAATAAAGCTACTAAGAAAGATCATTACCCCTTACCTTTTATTGATCAAATGCTAGAAAGATTATGCAAACACACCCATTACTGCTTCCTAGATGGTTATTCTGGTTTCTCTCAAATACTTGTGTCAGCTAAAGATCAATCAAAGACTACTTTTACATGCCCTTTTGGTACTTTTTCTTATAGACATATGCCTTTTTGTTTATGTAATGCACCTGCTACCTTTCAAAGATGCATGATGGCTATATTCTCTGACTTCTGTGAAAAGATTTGTGAGGTTTTCATCGACGAATTTTCCGTCTATGGTTCCTATTTTGATGATTGCTTGAGCAATCTTGATCGAGTTTTGCAGAGGTGTGAAGAAACTAATCTTGTCTTGAATTGGGAAAAGTGCCACTTTATGGTTAATGAAGGTATTGTTTTGGGGCACAAAGTTTTTGAAAGAGGTATTGAAGTTGATAAAGACAAAGTTGATGCTATTGAAAAGATGCCATGTCCCAAGGACGTCAAAGTTATAAGACGTTTCCTTGGTCATGATGGATTTTATAGGAGGTTCATTAAGGACTTCTCAAAAATTTCTCGGCCTCTGACTAATTTATTGCAAAAAGATATACCATTTGTCTTTGATGATGATTGTGTAGAAGCATTTGAAATACTTAAGAAAGCATTAGTCTCTGCACCTGTTGTTCAACCACCTGATTGAAATTTACCCTTTGAAATTATGTGTGATGCTAGTGATTATGTTGTAGGTGCTGTTTTAGGGCAAAGAGTTGATAAGAAATTAAACATTATCCATTATGCTAGTAAGACCCTAGACAATGCTCAAAGAAATTATGCTACTACTACTGAAAAAGAACTTTTAGCAGTTGTATTTGCTTGTGATAAGTTCAGGCCCTATATTGTCGATTCTAAAGTAACTATTCACACTAATCAAGCTGCTATTAAATATCTTATGGAAAAGAAAGATGCTAAACCTAGACTTATTAGATGGGTTCTCTTGCTACAAGAATTTGATTTGCATATTGTTGATAGAAAGGGAGCTGAGAACCCCGTTGCAGACAACTTATCTAGGTTAGAAAATGTTCTTGATGACCCACTACCTATTAATGATAGCTTTCCTGATGAACAATTAAATGTTATAAGTACTTCTCGCAGTACTCCATGGTATGCTGATTATGCTAATTATATTGTTGCTAAGTTTATACCACCTAGCTTCACATACCAACAAAAGAAAAAGTTTTTCTATGATTTGAGGCATTACTTTTGGGATGACCCACATCTTTATAAAGAAGGAGTAGATTGTGTTATTAGACGTTGTGTACCTGAGCATGAACAGGAACAGATCCTACGCAAGTGCCACTCCGAAGCTTATGGAGGACACCACGCTGGAGATAGAACTGCACATAAGGTATTGCAATCCGGTTTTTATTGGCCTACTCTCTTCAAGGATGCCCGTAAGTTTGTCTTGTCTTGCGATGAATGCCAAAGAATTGGTAATATTAGTAGACGTCAAGAAATGCCTATGAATTATTCACTTGTTATTGAACCGTTTGATGTTTGGGGCTTTGATTATATGGGACCTTTTCCTGCCTCTAATGGATACACTTCTATTTTGGTTGTTGTTGATTACGTTACTAAGTGGGTAGAAGCTATTCCAACTAGTAGTGCTGATCATAACACCTCTATTAAATGCTTAAGGAAGTTATTTTTCCGAGGTTGAGTCCCTAGATACTTAATGACTGATGGTGGTTCACACTTTATTCATGGTGCTTTCCGTAAAATGCTTGCTAAATATGACGTTAATCACAGAATTGCATCTCCTTACCACCCGCAGTCTAGTGGTCAAGTAGAATTGAGTAATAGAGAGCTCAAATTAATTTTGCAGAAGACTATTAATAGGTCTAGGAAGAATTGGTCCAAGAAACTTGATGATGCATTATGGGCATATAGAACTGCATACAAAAATCCTATGGGTATGTCTCCGTATAAAATGGTTTATGGAAAAGCATGTCACCTACCTCTCGAACTAGAACATAAGGCATATTGGGCTATTAAAGAGGTCAACTATGATTTCAAACTTGCCGGTGAGAAGAGGTTATTTGATATTAGCTCCCTTGATGAATGGAGAACTCAAGCATATGAAAATGCCAAGTTGTTTAAAGAAAAAGTTAAAAGATGGCATGACAAAAGGATACAAAAGCGTGAGTTTAATGTAGGTGATTATGTATTGCTATACAACTCTCGTTTAAGATTTTTTGCAGGAAAACTTCTCTCTAAATGGGAAGGCCCTTATGTTATCGAGGAGGTCTATCGTTCCGGTGCAATAAAAATCAACAACTTTGAAGGCACAAATCCAAAGGTGGTAAACGGTCAAAGAATCAAACACTATATCTCAGTTAATCCCATAAATGTTGAAACCAATATTATTGAAATCGTAACCCCGGAGGAATACATAAGGGACACTTTCCAGAACGTTTCAGACTCCGAAAAGGAATAGGTATGTGGTACGGTAAGTAAACCGACTCCAAAACAATTTTTAAGGCAATATCTCTCCGTTTTGGAATATTTAGAAAAATAGAAAAATAAGTGGCAGTCCGGGAAGGACACGAGGGCCCCACGAGGGTGGTGGGCGCCCCCCCCCCCCTGCCTGGGCGCGCCCCCCTACCTCGTGAGCACCTCATGTGCCCTCTGGACTCCATTTTCTTGCACAATACGTATTTTGGTCGGTAAAAATTCACTATATATTCTCCCGAAGGTTTTGACTCCCGTATCGCGCAAATATCCTCTGTTTTCGTTTCGAGTTGTCCCGCTGCAGATTTGATTAGCATGTCTTCCCAGGATTCGGAAGGAGAAAGCTATGTGGAGGATTATTTAGCAAATCCCAAGATCTATGGAGATGTAGAACACGACGGCTGGACCACGGAGGAAGATGAAGACTATGAACCCAAGGGGAAGGAGGAGACGAGCTCAGATGAAGATGAAGCCCCATTGCCTCAACCTGAGGACATGCACATGGAGTTCAAAAAGTCGAGTCTCCCTGATAGGGTAAAGAAACCAAAGCTTGAGTTTATCCCTTTTTGTCTCTTGCAGGAAAATAAGCAAGGCCTATGCAAAAGGATATTAACCCTGGAGTGGGAGATTGATGACCTGAGGAATCAAAACGCCGTCCTCAAGCGTAAATTAAGGGAGAAGTCTACGCCACCAATTAAGTCAACAACACCAACATCTTCTCCACCAACAAAGAAGGAGACATAATCACTTGGGTATGGGCACTCCCCTTGGCAACTGCCAAGCTCGGGGGAGGTGCCCCGGTATCGTATCACAAACACAACTCCTACTGAAGGAGTCCTGGATTAGGGGGTGTCCGGATGGCCGGACTATAACCTTCAGCCGGACTCCTGGACTATGAAGATACAAGATTGAAGACTTCGTCCCGTGTCCGGAAGGGACTTTCCCTGGCGTGGAAGGCAAGCTTGGCGATGCGAATATGTAGATCTCCTACCATTGTAACCGACTCTGTGTAACCCTAACCCTCTCTGGTGTCTAGATAAACTGGAGGGTTTTAGTCCGTAGGACAACTCCAACATATAACAATCATACCATAGGCTAGCTTCTAGGGTTTAGCCTCCTTGATCTCTTGGTACATCTACTCTTGTACTACCCATATCATCAATATTAATCAAGCAGGACGTACGGTTTTACCTCCATCGAGAGGGCCCGAACATGGGTAAAACATTGTGTCCCTTGTCTCCTGTTACCATCCTCCTAGACGCACAGTTCGGGACCCCCTACCCGAGATCCGCCGGTTTTGACACCGACATTGGTGCTTTCATTGAGAGTTCCTCTGTGCCGTCGCAATCAGGAAGGATGCCTCTTCCCGTCTTTAAAGACGGCGCCGTTACTAAGGGAGCCTTGGCTGTCGGCCAAACTCTCCGGCTAGGTGGTTTTCTTACGACCGCCTGTTCGGCTGTTGCGCCGACGGTGACCTCTAGGGTCATCAAAAGCAATCTTCACGTCAGCTCGGAACTCGACGAGCAGTTAGACCCAATGGAGCTCTCTTCCGTAAACGAGCTCTTGGGTCGCATCGCCGCCCTGGGGGTCGCTACAGATTACGACCAAGTTGGGCTTAAACCCGATCTAAGAGAAATTAACTCTCCCCAAGCCACCCATCACGTTGCAGTGGTCGAGGCGCAGTGCGGTGATCCTTCATCTATCCTAAGGACTAGCTACGTCCGGATTCCCGATCCCTCCAAGCCGGATACCCGCGGAGGGGAGGATGTAACTCAAGACCTGAACTTAGAATCAGGCGATGGGGTAGATTCATTGGACAACATCCAAGAATCCAAACTTCAGAGTTCGGAAACTCCTTGGCCACTGAGTCTCAAATTGGGTGAGGTTTCGGATTTAACTCCACCCACCCACCCGAACATAAACGATCTATCCCAAATCAGGCAAAAGCCCGAAGAAATAGTACATCATTACTGGGCGAGATTCTTCCTGGTTATGAACAGGATAAAGGACGGCCGCGAGGAAGACGCAATCTCAATTTTCCGCAATAATTGCACGGACAAGGGAATCCTCCACGCCATAAGTCGTCGTGATATTACACGCTTCGCTGACTTGGCGTCCATAGTACAAAAGTACTGTGCGATGGAAAGCGCTTGGAAAACCAAAATAAAATTTTGGGACAATCCGGCTCTGAATAGAAACCTCGTCCGAAATAAAAGGGTGCATCATCGACAGACACCCGGGTTAAAAACCAAAAAACCAAAACCCTCTACAGGGCATGGAACCGTACTGGAAGGATGCCTTAATGGACCCTGTAAAATTCATAGTACAGAGGACGCCACATCAACTCACAGCCTTAGAGCATGTTGGATACTCCGGCAGATGGCCAAAATTGGCGAAGACCTCCTAATCCCAGAGGCCGTAGAAAACCACCCTAGGGACACCAGTATAGTCTTAACAGTCTTCGAGACTTTCGCATCAAATAATATGCGAAAAAGAACACTCCGCAGTCTTGCCGAAGTTTATCAAGTAGCAACAATAAACCCATGGAGTGACACGGCTATTACTTTTAACGCCGGTGATGAACCTAAATTCCGAACAGCCCGAGCGCCAGCCGCATTGGTCCTTAGTCCAATTGTGGACGGCTTTCGGCTCACCAAGGTACTCATGGATGGAGGCAGCGGATTGAACCTCATTTATGAGGAAACCCTTCAAAAAATGGAAATAGACTGGAACCGCATCGAGCGAAGCAGCACAACCTTTTGAGGAATAATCCCCAGTCGGGAAGTGCGCTGTATAGGAAAAATCACACTAGATGTGGTGTTCGGCACGCCGGATAATTACAGGTCCGAAGAGGTCACGTTCCAGGTGGCCCCGTTCAGTAGCGGATACCACGCTCTGCTAGGGCAAGAAGCATTTACAATCTTCCAAGCAATACCCCATTACGGGTACATGAAGCTCAAGATGCCCGGGCCGAACGGAATTATCACTCTCGCTAAACAAGACAGCCGCATTAGCCCTCGAGGCACTATCCGAAGCCCTAGCGGCTGAGGAACTGACTACGCTTCGCTCCACGGTAAACAGGGACGATGTGATACTCGACAAAAGATCCAAGTCCACCTCCTTTAAACCAGCGGACAAAATAGTCAAATTCCAGGTCCATCCAACGGACCCCAATAAAACAGCTTCCATCGGGGTACAATTAAACCCTGATGTAGACGCCGCACTGCGAGAATTCCTACGTGAAAATTGGGACATCTTCGCCTAGCACCCTTCAGACATGCCAGGAATCCCACGCAGGCTGGCCGAACATAGCTTAAATATCCTAAAAGGATTCAAACCTGTCAAACAAGCCCTTCGGCGTTTCTCCGAACCCAAGAGACAGGCAATGGGAGAGAAGCTAGCCAAGCTATTGGAGGCCGGATTCATCAGAGATATAAAACATCCGGACTGGCTAGCAAACTTGGTGATGGTACCAAAGAAGGACAAATCCTGGCGCCTGTGCGTCGATTTCAAAGACCTTAACAAGGTCTGCCCAAAGGATCCCTTCCCCCTCCCTCGCATCTATCAAATTATCGACGCCACTGCAGGACACGATTCGTTGTGTTTCCTCGACGCATACTCCGGCTACCATCAAATCAAGATGGCAGAGTCAGACCAAGCCGCAACGGCATTCATCACACCATACGGCCCATTCTGCTTCAACACAATGCCCTTCGGGCTCAAAAACGCCGGCGCAACATATCAGCGCATGATTCAGACATGTCTGGCAAACCAGATCGGCAAAACAGTAGGAGGCATACGTGGATGATGTGGTCGTAAAAACAAGACATGTCGAATCTCTAGTAGACGACTTGAGGCTTACATTCGATAACCTCCGAACATATGACATCAAGCTCAACCCGGAAAAATGCGTTTTCGGCATTCCAGCCGGAAAGCTCTTGGGCTTCATCGTATCCGGCAGAGGAATTGAAGCAAATCCAGCCAAGATCCGAGCTTTGTCGCAATTGGATATCCCAAAGGACCTCAAACAAATACAAAAATTAACCAGATGCGTGGTGGCTCTAAGCCGCTTCATCTCCCGCTTGGGAGAAAAGGCACTACCCCTTTATCGCCTCCTTCGGCGCACCGAACACTTCGAGTGGACGGATGCCGCCACGGCCGGACTCAATGAAATAAAAGCCATATTGGCAACAAACCCAGACCTGGCCGCTCCAAATATTGGCGAACCAATGCTATTGTACATTGCAGCAACACACCAGGTTGTTAGCGCAGTGCTCGTCGTCGAACGAGAAACGGACGGACACAAATTTCCCCTTCAAAAGCCGGTCTCCTATGTGTCCACTATCCTCACTCCATGCAAATCACGGTACCCGCATTATCAAAAGATTGCATAGGCGGTATTCATGGCATCCCGGAAGCTGCGACACTACTTTCAAAAGTGTTCGATAACAGTAGCCTCCAAAGCACCACTTAATGATATTATAAACAACCGCCATGCAACGGGCCGGATTGCAAAATGGTCCATCGAGCTCCTCCCATTCGACATAACTTATAAGCCACGGTGAGCTATTAAGTCGCAAGTTTTGGCCGACTTCGTCGCAGAATGGACGGAGGCCGAACTCCCTAAAGAGTACGACACATATTCAAACTGGATCATGCATTTCGACGGCTCCAAAATGTTGGCCGGTCTGGGAGCTGCCGTCGTTTTGACGTCCCCCACGGGAGACACAGTTCAATACGTACTCCAGATTATGTACACAGACTCCAACAATGCAGCCGAATACGAGGCCCTTTTACATGGTCTCCGGATGGCAGTATCCATGGGCATTCAACACCTAGAGGTGCGCGGGGATTTGAACCTCGCGATATCCCAAATAAAAGGAGACTTCGATGCCAAGGATCCGAAAATGGCAGCTTACCGCAACGCCGTCTTAAAAATATTAGCTCGGTTCGAGGGGCTCGAATTTCACCACATAGCCCGGGAAAACAATCAGGCGGCAGACGTCCTGGCACGCATCGGCGTGAAGCACGATGCAGTCCCCCCAACATCTTCTTGGAAAGGCTGTTCAAGCCATCTGTAGTATGGGAAGGGGAACCTGGCAATAACAGCCCGGATCCAACCGCACTGTCCGGCACCGAACAATCTGACATAATCGGAGGCTCTGCCAATGAAATTACAACTTCAGCCCACGTAATAATGGCCGTCATCGCCCCGTGGACAGAACCATTCCTAGCCTACCTTACGAGGCAGGAGCTCCCAGAGGACCAAAATGAGGCACGCTGCATAGTGCGGCGATCTAAAGCCTATAAAGTCCATGAGGGAGAACTTTATAAGAAAAGCACTACCGGAGTCCTTCAAAGGTGCACCTCCGAAGAGGAAGGGCGGAACTTGCTGGCTGAAATTCATGCCAGACTCGGTGGTCATCACGCTGCAGCTCGGTCCCTTGTAAGCAAGGCTTTCCGTGCAGGCTTTTATTGGCCGACGACCCGGGCAGACGCTCAGGACTTGGTCCAACGATGCGTCGGTTGCCAGCTTTTCGCAAACCAAAGCCATATGCCACCCACCGCCCTCCGAACTATCCCCATTACTTGGCCTTTCGCGGTCTGGGGGCTTGACATGGTTGGACCCCTTAAAGGCGGAACCCACAAGAAAAAATACTTACTGGTCATGGTGGACAAGTTCACCAAATGGATAGAAGCCAAGCCTGTTAAGACGGCCGAATCCGGACCGGTGATAGACTTCATATCCGGAGTCATAAACCATTACGGTGTCCCCCACAGCAACATCACTGATAACGGCACGAACTTTACGGCCAACGAGGTAAAACTTCGGTGCAAAAACATGGGCATCAAGCTCGATTATGCATCCGTCTATCACCCACAAACTAACGGCCAGGTCGAACGTGCAAATGGTCTTTTTATGAGCGGCATCAAACCTAGATTAGTGCGGTCCCTTAAGGAATCCAACACGCACTGGGTAGAGGAGCTCGACTCCGTACTCTGGGGGTTGCGGACCACGCCGAATCGCACCACCGGATACACACCATTCTTCATGGTGTACGGCGCAGAGGCGGTTTTGCCTTGCGACATCATTCATGACTCACCTCGAGTGCGCATGTACGAAGAAAGAGAAGCCGAACTCGATCGGCAGGACAGCTTGGACGCCTTAGAGGAGGAGTGTGATGTGGGAAAAGCCCGTTCCGCATTCTATCAACAGCAGGCTCGAAGATATCAAAGCAGAGAAGTACGGGCCAAAAATTATAACGTTGGCGAACTAATTCTATGCCTGCCGGACAAGAAAAAGGACAAACTTAAGCCCAAGTGGGAAGGTCCCTTCATAATCGACCAAGTCCTGACTAGCGGAGCGTACCGCCTGCGAGATGCGTTGGACAACCGACTCGAGCCGAACCCATGGAACGCAGCCCGTCTCCGAAGATTCTATGCCTAGCGCCGGACTCTGTGTTCGTCTCCTACCTCTGTCTATTTTTTATATATTTTCTATCTTACATTTCTCTCATTCCCTTAAAAGCTCATAAAGAGACGCGCTATCCGCGCTCACTATACCTGGGGGCTTCTTTAAATAGAAGCTTTTTTATGCGGGCTTCATGCCCAACACATGTGTCAAACTTCCACATGTACCTTTTATTCACCATTATATGCATCGATAGGACTTAAGTTTTGGCCAAGCTGGGTTGCCTGGCTCCTGTGCTTACCCCTACGTTCCCGATTGTTCGGCTAGGTGGTAAAGGGAGCACCTCTGTGATTGTTACTGTCGGGTCAGCCGGATGTGTACCTCAGACTGGGTGAAGCGGATTCTTAAGGGAATATTCGGTCGGTGAACTACAGATGACCTTTTTTACTTATTTATGTGCCCCCAGATGCTTTTTCCGCGTTCGCAGTCCGGACATGCACATTAGGGCATGCCTCCCAGAGAAAGGAACCCCTAACGGAACTATTCTCTCTCGAAGATGTTTCTTACTAACCATGTAATATAACATAACTAGTTGGGCACTTGTCTGATAAAGCACTAATGACCCCTATGCCTGGTCTCCATGCATACCCCGGTTCTTATATAACCTCTAGGGTATTCGGACACACTCCGGACCGTCAGGTCCCGAGGTCGAAGCGAAAAGGTCGGCAACGACAAACGATCTACAATCCGGCTAGAAGGCATTACACATGTCAATTAAAATTACATAGTCACTCTGACTGATTGTATTCCTCTTCAATACCATCTAACAGGCTGTCTAATTTACAGTCCTGCTGGGAATACATTGCGGCCAATTCTACTTGGCCGTATACTAAGCTTACAGGGATCTCCTTCCCATCAGGCCCCACAGGTCCGACCTCGGCCATGTGGTTTGGGTCAGCCTTTGTGTACCGCGTCTTCACCATGGCCCAGGCCTCCCTAGCGCCTTGACGGCAGGCTGATATCTTCCACAACCGGAAGCTCCGCCGCGCTCCCTTCAGCTTCTCTGCAAGCTCTCCAAGGCCCTCGGACATGGAGAGGGATGGCCATAAGGCTTGGGCAACGCCTTGCATCGCCTACCGAACTCGCTCGTGCAGTTGCGAGAGCTCGGGAAGAAGGTCACCCGTAGAATCGAGCATCTCCTCTGCAGGACGACCTGTTAGCATACCTACAGACATAACTCTGTTAGTCGACTTCCTCGCTGAACTCCTTTTTGAGAGTTCGTTCAAGCACTTACTAAATATGCCGCGTCGAAGCCGCCGATTCTCCTTAACGGAGTCCGACAGTTGGGCACGAACATCTTTGAGTTCAACGTCTAGCTTGGTGTTGGCATCTTGAAGATCATTCTTCTCCCGCCTCACCTTTGTCAGCATGCTCTCACCGGTCTTTAGCCGGCGCAGGAGTTGTTGCCTTTCCAGATCTAGTCGGCACCATCTGCAATTTTATTTGTTAGATTCGCACACACGCCGCATAATACTTATCCTTTTGAAGCATATATTACCAGGGGGTCTCCTCGGGCTTCCCTGTCGCGGCTAGTGCGGCCTCAAGTTGGGCTTTGCACTCTTTTAGCTCCTGGGACAGTTGGGTATTCCTCTCGGAAAGAACCTGTGTATTGCATGATCCTTAAATCAGTTATTCTAACTGTTTCAAGTCTCGGGGGCTACTGATATATATAACCATTAAAATTCTTACCCGTATGTCTTTTACATATTGCTCCGTGGCTCTGGCTAGACCATTTTGAGCGGCACGGAGATACGAATCTCCCGAATTGAAGGCATCTAACGCCTCTTGGGAGAAACAAGCGTCGCGGAGAACTGTCCGGCGGCGCCGGTGATTCATGGCACTCTCCACCTCGGAACGGGTGGCAGACACCCTGTCCGCATCCTCTGTCGAAGGAACGTCCGGTGCGTGCCTCGTGTTTGCCTCCGCCTCCGGGACGGGCTGTGGAGCCTGGCTGGTCGAGGCGCGATTGGCAGCCTCTCCAGATATAGTCCGGCGAGGCCTCTTTGTCCTACACCAAGCACAAGTGTTAATATGCCTTAAAGGAATAACGCCTAGGCTAAACAGGCGCGCTATACCTTTGCGCCGATGCCTCAGTCCGGACTACATTCCTTTTTACCCCACGGGGCCTTGTGGCCCCTCGTTGGCTTGCCGCCGCAGGCTCGGCCTCCCGCCTTAGGAACCTCCCCTGCAAAACACGGTTGTTAGGAAAACTGAAAACACGTGAGGATGGATCCCTTCCCAAGGTGATGAGACTCCGGTCTCGGTTACCTAGGAGGCCGGGATTAACCCTGGGTAATCGGCCGTAATGGCACCAAGGTATCGTCCTTGCTCAACTGATAAAACACCCCGTCAATCAGCTCCACCGTAATGTCCGGATCCTCTTCGGAGGCCGGATCGAGGGACCGTTCAGGATCCTCGGGCTGTGGAGGACGGCTGTTTATATCCTTTACTTCCTGACGCAGTTCCTGCGTAGGAGTCGTTAGACTATGTATTTAATCATGGGAATATAAAACGAATGGGCGAGCAAGATTGTTCGCTTACCCAACTTGGAGGGTTGTACATAGTAAATCCTCCCTGTGGGTTGACGCTGAGGAATTCCTCCTCTTCTCCCTTGTACAAAGAGGACAAGATCTTTACTAGAGCGGCAGCTGAGTCCGGCCCCTTACGACCATAGTGAGTGGCGTCATCCTCCCCGTTAAAATCCCACATGGGGTAGCTTCTATATTGAAGCGGCTGCACCCCCTGCATGATGCATGTGGCCATGACTCCAACCATGGTTAGTCCGAAATGAGCCAACAGCCTTATCCGGCCCATCAGGTAAAGGACGTCCCTGTCACTTTCTCTCTGAGAGCTCCGTGGACGCCAGCTTAAGCGTTTCTTCAAGGGGGCACTGTTGAATTCGGGGAGGCCGATCCGGATAGGATCCGGCAGTGGGACGTCCTCCACATAAAACCATTCTGAAGGCCATTCCTTGGACGCCTTCTTTGGGGTTCCGGATAGATATCCGGTCCCGGCGACGCGCCACACTTCGGCTCCGCCCACTTCATATATTAACCCCTCTTGAGAACGGGGCACCCGGCAGAACAGCCTCTTCCACAGCGCGAAATGAGCCTCAACACCCAACAACAGCTCGCAGAGGGCAACGAAGCCCGCGATATGCAATATAGAGGCAAGTGTGAGCTTGTGCAGCTGGAGGCCATAGAACTCCAGAAGCCCTCGGAGAAACGGATGAATTGGAAATCCGAGTCCCCTGATTAGATAAGGGACAAGGCTTACCCGCTCTCCTTTGGAGGGAATGGGAGCGCTCTCCGCTTGCTCTCCGCCGTTATAGGCGGCTAGTCCGGCTCGAACCGGGACCATGTAGGCCGGAGGGAGGAATCCCTTGGTCTGAAGCGATACTAGCTCGCTATGCACGATGGAGCACCTCTCCCAATCTCTGGGCTTAGGGCTGAAGGGCGAGAGGAGGAGTTGCGACGGCTGGCCATGGTGGAATGGACCTTTGTCGGATGCGCTCTGATGAACACTCGCGGAAGGGAGAAGGTGTGGTTTGGATCTAAATCCTCGTCCCTTTAAATAGGCAGCTCATTTACGCGGCTAGGGGTGTAAATGTAAAAACACCCAGACTTTTCGTATTCGTTTGACACATGGAAGACGGCCATTATTAGGCGCAGAAGCCAAGGAGCGCTACATTACAAAAACCGGACATTATTCAACAGGTACACGGAATTTGGAGAAGAACCCGCCTTGCAATGCCGAAGACAATCTGCGTGCCGGACTCGTCGTCATTGAAACCTGGTTCGGGGACTACTGAGGGAGTCCTGAATTAGGGGGTGTCCGGATGGCCGGACTATAACCTTTAGCCGGACTCCTGGACTATGAAGATACAAGATTGAAGACTTCGTCCCGTGTCCGGAAGGGACTTTCCTTGGCGTCGAAGGCAAGCTTGGCGATGCGAATATGTAGATCTCCTACCATTGTAACCGACTCTGTGTAACCCTAACCCTCCGGTGTCTATATAAACCGGAGGGTTTTAGTCCGTAGGACAACTCCAACATACAACAATCATACCATAGGCTAGCTTCTAGGGTTTAGCCTCCTTGATCTCGTGGTAGATCTACTCTTGTACTACCCATATCATCAATATTAATCAAGCAGGACGTAGGGTTTTACCTCCATCGAGAGGGCCCGAACCTGGGTAAAACATTGTGTCCCTTGTCTCTTGTTACCATCCTCCTAGACGCACAGTTCGGGACCCCCTACCCGAGATCCGCCGGTTTTGACACCGACCGTTTTTCTTAGTTCGATCCTATTAGTAGTATCTTGATCCGGTAGAATAAAGTCTTTGGCATGATCTAGTTTTGAGTTTTGCTTTATGATCTCCCTTTGTAATCGAGTCCGTGAGCTATATATAATAAAGATTAGTGTTGAGTCAAGGGCCTGATTATTTTGCCTTGATCTTGGGTGAATAAAAGAAAAGAAGAAGAAAGAATAAAAAAGGGGGGAGAACAAAGAGTTCATATTGATATTATTGAGAGTAATGACTTCACATAGAAAGAGTATGATGATTAAAAGTTGTTGGGAATTGGCAGACATAGCTTTGGTCATCGTTGCAATTAATAGGAAGTAATAAGGAAAGAGAGGTTTCACATATAGATATATTATCATTGACATCTTTTATGATTGGAAGCACTCATTAAAATATGACATGCTAAAGAGTTGATGTTGGACAAGGAAGACAACGTAATGAGTTATGTCTTTCTTATATCTGAGATAAAGTATGTTGCCATGGATCCTCTAACTTGTTGAGCTTGCCTTTCCCCCTCATGCCAGCCAAATTCTCAGCACTAAGTAGAGATACTACTTGTGCTTCCAAACACCCTTAAACCAGTTTTGCCATGAGAGTCCACCATATCTACCTATGGATTGAGTAACATCCTTCAACTAAGTTGTCATCGGTGCAAAGCAATAAAAATTGCTCTAAATATGTATGATTGATTGGTGTGGGAGGAATAAGCTTTATACGATCTTGTGATGTGGAAGTAATAAAAGCGATGGACTGCATAATAAAGGTTCACATCACAAGGGGCAATATAAAGTGACGTTCTTTCGCATTGAGAGTTTATGCATCCAACCATAAAAGCGCATGGCGACCTATGCTTCCCTCTGCAAAGGGCCTATCTTTTATTATTATCTTCTACCTTATGCAAGAGTCATGGTGATCTTCACCTTTTCTTTTTCATTTTATCCTTTGGCAAGCTCAGCATGTTGGAAAGAACATGATATATATATATATATATATATATATATATATATATATATATATATATATATATAAATAATTGGATGTAGGGGAGCATGAACCATTATTGTTGACATTACCCTTGAGGTAAGAGGTTGTGGCGCAAAACTATAAGCCCCTATCTTTCTCTGTGTCCGATTAAAAATTCCGTAACCACAAGTATCACGTGAGTGTTAGCAATTATGAAAGACTAGATGATAGTTGAGTATGTGGGCTTGCTCTTGAGCTCTGACATAGACTCTTTCCGATGTTATGATAATTGCAATTGTTTCAATGACTGAGATTATAGTTTGTGGGAGCACAATAAGGTTTATGATTTATACTTTTGCATTGTGAATAGATCATCACTTGAACATAAGTAATCATATGACAAAATCTATATATGTTGCTATTATGAGAATAATCATGATGCCTTCATGTCCGTATTTTATTTTTATCGACGCCTCTACCTCTAAACATGATGACATATTTATTGTTATCGGCTTTTTGCTTGAGGACAAGCGAGGTCTAAGCTTGGGGGAGTTGATACGTCCATTTTGCATCATGCTTTTATATCGATATCTATTGCATTATGGGCTGTTATTTCACAATATGTCACAATACTTATGGCTATTCTCTCTTATTTTACAAGGTTTACATAAGAAGGGAGAATGCCGGCAGCTAGAATTCTGGGTTGGAAAAGGAGCAAATATTAGAGACCTATTCTGCGCAACTCCAAAAGTCCTGAAACTCCACGGAATATCTTAAAATAAATAAAGAAAAATCCTCTCCAAAGATGAAGTCCAGGAGGCCCACACCCTGCTCACGAGGGTGGGGGCGCCCCCCCCCCCCCCTACTAGGGCGCGCCCCCTATCTCATGGGCCCCCTAGTGAGTCTCCGACGTCCATCTTCTGCTATATGAAGTCTTTCTATGGAAAAAATCAGAAGCAACCTTTCGGGACGAGACTCCGCCGCCACGAGGCGGAACTGAGGCAGAACCAATCTAGAGCTCCGGCAGAGCTGTTCTACCGGGGATACTTCCCTCCGGGAGGGGGAAATCGTCACCATCGTCATCACCAACGCTCCTCTCATCGGGAGAGGGCAATCTCCATCAACATCTTCACCAGAACCATCTCATCTCCAAACCCTAGTTCATCTCTTGTATCCAATTCTTGTCTCAAAGTCCGGGATTGGTGCTAGTAGGTTGCAAGTAGTGTTGATTACTCCTTGTAGTTGATGCTAGTTGGTTTATTTGGTGGAAGATCATATGTTCAGATCCTATATGTATATTATTACCCCTCTGATTATGAACATGAATATGCTTTGTGAGTAGTTACGTTTGTTCCTGAGGACAAGGGAGAAGTCTTGCTATTAGTAGTCATGTGAATTTGGTATTCGTTTGATATTTTGATAAGATTTATGTTGTCTAGCCTCTAGTGGTGTTATGTGAACGTCGACTACATAACACTTCACCATTATTTGGGCCTAGAGGAAGGCATTGGGAAGTAATAAGTAGATGATGGGTTGGTAGAGTGACAGAAGCTTAAACCCTATTTTATGCGTTGCTTTGTAAGGGGCTGATTTGGATCAATATGTTTCATGCTATGGTTAGGTTTACCTTAATACTTTTGTTGTAGTTGCGGATGCTTGCAATAGAGGTTAATCATAAGTGGGATTCTTGTTCAAGTAAGAACAGCACCCAAGCACCGGTCCACCCACATATCAAATTATCAAAGTACTGAACGCGAATCATATGAATGTGATGAAAACTAGCTTGACGATATTCCCATGTGTCCTCGGGAGCGCTTTTCTTTATATAAGAGTTTGTTCCGGCTTGTCCTTTGCTACAAAAAGGATTGGGCCACTTTGCTGCACTTTATTTACTTTTGTTACTTGTTGCTCGTTACAATTTACCTTGTTACAAAACTATCTGTTACCACTTATTTCAGTACTTGCAGAGAATACCTTGCTGAAAACTGCTTATCATTTCCTTCTGCTCCTCGTTGGGTTTGACACTCTTACTTATCGAAAGGACTACGATAGATCCCCTATACTTGTGGGTCATCAGATAGGTTCTCGAAAATGGCACACTTTATACCATGTCATAAAAGCGATGATGATGTTAATGTTGCTGATTTGTTCTTTCATGAAATTATTCGCTTGCATGGTGTGCCAAATACTATTGTTTCAGATCGTGATACTAAATTTCTTAGTCACTTTTGGAGATGTTTATGGGCTAAGTTGGGGACTAAACTGCTTTTTAGTACTACTTGTCACCCCCAAAGTGATGGTCAAACTGAAGTAGTCAATAGAACATTGTCTACTATGCTTAGGGCTGTTTTGAAGAATAATAAGAAAATGTGGGAAGAATGCTTGCCTCATATTGAATTTGCTTATAATCGTTCATTACATTCTAGTACTAAGATGTGCCCTTTTGAAATTGTGTATGGTTTTCTACCTCGTGCACCTATTGATTTGTTGCCTCTTCCATCTTCGGAGAAGGTTAATTTTGATGCTAAAGAACATGCTGAATTGATTTTAAAAATGCATGAGTTAACTAAGGAAAACATTGAGCGTATGAATGCTAAATATAAACTTGCTAGAGATAAGGGTAGAAAACATGTTGTGTTTGCACCTGGAGATCTTGTTTGGTTACATTTGCGTAAGGATAGATTTCCTAATTTGCGCAAATCAAAGCTAATGCCACGTGCTGATGGTCCTTTTAAGGTGTTAGAGAAAATAAATGATAATGCATATAAACTTGAGCTGCCTGCAGATTTTTGGGTTAGTCACACTTTTAATATTGCAGATTTGAAGCCTTATTTGGGAGAGGAAGATGAGCTTTCGTGGAGGACGACTTCATTTCAAGAAGGGGAGGATGATGAGGACATCAATACCATTGTTACATCCACAGCCCCTGCTCCTATACATACTGGACCAATTACTAAAACTCGTGCACGCCAATTGAGTTATCAGGTACTTTCGTTTCTTCGTAACGATTTTAATGTTCATGAGAATATGATGCTGCCTAAATTGGATACATTTGTTTTGCTTACAAATGAAGGGCCTAGCTTGGACAAGAAAGATGAACCTTGGAGCAAGTTCAAGCATGGAGATGATGGCATGCGCAAGGGGAACAAGAATGGAGTTACAAGTGATGATTCCAGGACTTTGAAGCCACCATAATGAGTGCATGAAGCCTTGGACGAAATATACAAGATGCCACTTCATAAATTTTGTCCATGGGCTATTCTAGGTGCTGCGTCACCTTATTTTGGGGCCAGGCCCATGTAATTTCGAAATACTTGATTATAGGCAGTTTTTAGAGTCCGTATGTGTGGAGAAACAAGAGTTAGGGTTGGTTTCGGACCCCTCTTCCAAGGGCCACGAAATTTCCCCCTCTTTCCTCCATATATACAACCCTTAGGGCATCGTTTAGACTTTGGGTTTTGTTTAGATCAAAAGTTCACCATAGTGCAACTTCGCGTACTTCGTCTGTGTTCAACAACCAGACCAAGGCGTCACAGAACCCCACCTTCATTAATAAAGTTTTCCTCTTATATTCGCAATATCTAGATTGCAATGACAGTTTCTTGCTTGTTCTTCATTTGCTCGCAGGAAATAGACCCTCGTGGTCAGGTTGATCGTGCTCCGGCGTGGTCAATAACCCTCGGAAGTTGGTTTAGCGATTGGTAAGGCGACACGTCTTTGCACGTTCGTAGTCGGATCGTCAAAGTCGACTCCCACAGAAAACGAAAGTTATCTTATCGAAACATCGGGACACCTTCGCCTCTATCACCCGGTCACTGACTGGTCACAAAAATCTAACACAGACGGGCTTCAAGCGCCCGGGCTGACCAACATCCCTCATTTTCAGCCCAAATATGAGGTGATATGGCGGCGCCCGGCCGTGCCCGCCACGTAGGACTGGCGATGGGATCCCATGCGAAAATGCCCGGAAACCCGGCGGTCCGACGGGCGCCTCCTCTGTCGCGCGGTGTGAACGCCGCGTGGCGCTGCTCCGGCTCGTCGCCCGAGGCCAAATCCGGCTATTTAAGTCGGTCGGTGTCCCCCCAACCCTAGCCCATCCACCTCCTCCCCCCTGCGCCGCCACCCGAGCCCATCCACCTCCCCTCCCCCGCTCTCCCATGTTGTCCGGCATCGCCATGGTCTAGCTCAAGATCACAACATACGCTACGCTGACGCCGGAGATAGACCGCAGAGGATATTCAGGCGAGGCGCGCCACACACATCGCTACCGTTCTGCCTCCGGACTTGCCGGAGGCAAAGGAGGAGGAGGAGCAGCCGTAGGAGGAGGAAGAGCAGCTACCGGAGCCGGTGGAGGCGGTGGATCTAAAGGAGGAGGAGGCGAAGCAGCCTGCTTTGAGGTTCGCCATGGAGGAGACGGAGGCGGAGTTCGCCGTCTCCCAAGCCGCGGAGGTGGCGGAGCAGCAGGCCATCCTGAAGTCCATCCGCTATGCGGCCTATGTGGAGGCCAATCGGCAGTTCCTCCAGCAGGAGTAGGCGGCGTCCGACGCACTCTTCGTCGAACTCGACGCGAAGATAGAGGAGGAGGAGGAGGAGGAGGAGGAGGAGGAGGAGGCCTGAGCGAAGCAGCCGAAGGCGCCGGAGCTGCAATTGCCGCCCATGTACCCGGAGCCGGGCAAGGAGATTGTCGACATCTCCGACGAGGAGTAGCTAGATCATCTACGTGGTACGTAGGTTTTTTAGTTTACATGCTTTTGTATGGATTTGAGAATCTAGTATGAGATGTCCGGATGCAGTTGTGTTAATTTGAGGAGTGCCAGGTCACTACCTGCAGGGCGCGTCAACGGGCGGTATTTGAGGGGTCATATTTATCATATGTGGTTGTAGATGCTCTTATATATTACTATCTGCCTTCTGGTTTATTAGTCCCTCTTATATTTTAGATCAAACTTTAACATTTGATTTAACTATCAAATAATAGGTTATATACAAAAAATACTATCATTGAAAACTTCTTTCAAATATGAATCCAACAATATAGGTTCTGTGACATATAATTTATATTTTATTTGTCAAATCTACATTTGAAATTTGACACAAAATTCGAAAAGGGCCAAGTTGTAACAGAAAAAGAGTTAGGTTACAAATAGGATATTTTGCTTCTAATACAAAATGATGGGCATATACTATTCTTAAATAGTTCATACCCACTAACTACAAGTAATTCTCCCAACATGCAGCCTTCCATTTCATCAATCCTGCCATGTGAGTATTCACTAGCACTATTTTTCATCCATGCATCACATCCGCTACCTTTAATTACTAGATGATAAAAAAATCCCGCGCGTTGATGTGGGAATCGGTTGCAATATATTTGAATGAGATTTAGTTGTGTGAAATATAAATATTTCAAATTAAAAACACGTGAACCAAAATTAAAAAGACATATAGCTTATTACTCTCTTTGTTCCTAAATATTTGTCTTTTTAGAGATTTCAAACAGACTACCATATATGGATGTATATAGACACATTTTGGTGTAGATTCACTTATTTTGCTCCGTATGTAGTCACTTATTGAAATCTCTAAAAAGACAAATATTTAGGAACGGAGGAAGTATATTAGATTATGTATATAGTTGTAAAATATTTTTGAACATAAGTAGAGTACTAGAATATAAAAAATCACATGCTTGGTTGCATGTGGTGGTGAATCTTTTCCATGAGTGGTTGCATGTTAAGGTTGACCTTTTCTCATCCATAATTGTATGGTGATGTGACATGTTTTCATTTTGAGATAAATAAGTTAATTAGGATGGCTCTCTTAGGTATGTAGAATTACATCATGCACTCTCCCACCTCAAAGTCATGCATGTCTGTCACATCATAATTAGTCATGCAATTATATTATGTCAAACCGTCTAGTTGCTAACTTAACAAAATTTTACAATCTCTTTTGCAGCATAGAAGATGTTCTTCCAATATTTGGAGAGCAGAAAGACAACCAAGAATCAGCTAAACCGCATTCCATCTTCGTTCGAACTCTCTTCCTGATCCGTATTTCCATTTACTCTGAAGGAAAATCTGACGACAAAGAGCAGGATACAGCAAAACTGCAGAGACACAGATGAAGATCTCACGGACCAACCCCCCTCTGATCTACCAAGGAATCAACCAAAATGTTCAGTACAAGTACAACCTCTAGCACAGGAGCACCGTACCCATGGCGCTATCTCGCGCCGGACAGCTGCGACGAGGACATGTACGACGGCCACCCGCTCATCGTCGTCATCGTCGTCTCCGACCGGGTGCGATCGCCCACCATCACCTGCTTCATGACGTTGCCCTCGGAGGGCCCGGCGAACCCCCGGCCGTACAGCCGGAGGAACCCGAGCGCCTGCGCGCGCGGCTCGCCCAGCTCCATGGTGCCCTCCAGCATGCCGGCCACCACCGCCATGCTCGGCCGCGTGTGCGGGTCCTCGTGCAGGCAGCACAGCGCCACCTTCACCATCCTCTCCACCTCCTTGCCCACCACCCGCCCCTCCAGCCGCGGGTCCGCCAGCTCCGCGTACCGCCCGCCCTCGTGCCCCTCCAGCGCCACCAGCGGGAAGTAGTCGTTCCTCCCGCCGCGCGACGAGCCGCCCGCCGTGCCGTTCGAGGAGCTGGAGTCCTCGCCTCCGCCGGCGCCGCCGTCGCTCACGTGCTCGCTGCGGTTCTTGCGGCCGTGCACCAGCTCCAGGAGCACCATGCCGAAGCCGTACACGTCGGTGCGGTCCGTGATGGCCGTGTTGGTCAGCCACTCCGGCGCCAGGTACCCGCGCGTGCCCCGCATCGTCGTGAACAGCCCGGACTGCTCCGGCGTGAGGAACTTGGCGAGCCCGAAGTCGGCGATCTTCACCTGCCCGCCGTCCGCGAGCAGGATGTTCTCCGGCTTCACGTCGCAGTGGATGATCCTCTGGTTGCACCCGAAGTGGAGGTAGGCGAGCCCCCTCGCCGCGCCGATGGCGATGTCCACCCGCTCCTTCCACTCGAGCAGAGGCCCCGCCGGCCGGAACAGGGGCCGGTCGAGGGAGCCGCGGTTCATGTACTCGTACACCAGCAGCCGGCGGTGGCCCTCGGTGCAGAACCCCCGGAGGCGGACCAGGTTGACGTGGTGGATGTTGCCGATGACGGCGATCTCCGTCATGAACTCGCGCTTCCCCTGCGTCCCGACGCCTTCGATCTTCTTCACGGCCACCAGCGAGCCGTCCGGGAGCTCGCCCTTGTACACGGCCCCGAACCCGCCGGCGCCGATCTTGGTGCGGTAGCTGTTGGTCATGGCCTCGATCTCGTCGTGCGTGAACCTGGTGGGGAGGCCGGGGATGACAATGTCGTCATCGCCGTCGTCGTCGTTGTCCAGATCGCGCACGAGGTGCGCCGAGGCTGACCCCGGCGAGCGCTGCCGCCGGAGCTGCACGTCCCTGGACCGCGAAGCGCGCCTCCCCACGCGCTGCTCGTCCTTACGACGCCGTGACGCGATGACGAACGCGCCGACGACGACGACGAGCACAAATGCGATGATTGTGGGGAGTAGGATGGCGATGAGTGTCTTGTTAGAAGTCGAACTGTCCGGCGACGACCTTGGAGAGCTCTGCACCTTGATGTACCCGGACATGCCGGCGCCGTTGCTCGCGTTGGTGTTGATGAATGAAGCAAGCTGGTGTTGCGCCAAGTAGCAAGACAAGGAGGAGGAGTCGTAGAAGTAGCCGAGGCAGGAGCAGTTGCCGGTGCAGAGCGCCTGGCACGACGACGCGTTGGAGCCGGCCATGGCCGGCGGCGAGAACTTGTTGGCGTAGTACGCAATGCCACTTCCAAGGCTGAGATACGAGGTCGTCGGCCTGCCGCCGGCGCCACCGCCGCAATAGCCGTCGGGCAGCAATGTGGAGCCAACGGACGGCGCGCAGCCGTTGTCGTGCGCCGTGGGGAACGGCGGCGGGCACGTGCAGATGGAGGCGTTGCCGTCGGGCGTGCAGAGGCCGAGCGCGCCGCACGAGAGCGGAAGGGCGCATCCCCTGCTCGGCGCCACGATGCCGCCGTCCATAGGCGACGACGACGAGTTCGCCGACGCGTAGCTCGAGATTTGCAGCTTCCCATCCACGCCCAGCTGAACGATGCGTAGCCCCGCAGGCGGCATCGCGGCCTGGACGATGACGGCGTCGTCCGCCGCGAGAAGGTATAGCCCAGTGCCGTTCACGGCCATGTACGCGACCGTGCCTTCGCGGTCCTTGATTGAGATGGCGTCGTTGGACAGCCGCCAGTACAAGGAGCCCATCCATGCGAGCACGGCGTCGGCGGCGGTGACGTTGAGGCTGTAGCCCCCCTCGGCAAGGTCCGAGGCCGACACGGCCGAGGTCAGGAACCCGCCGGCGGGGAGCCGCTGCGACGACACGAGCGAGTCCGTTGGCCGGTCGAAGGACTGCCAGAGCGTGCCATTCTGCCCGTCGAGCAGCGCGAGGTTGCCGGTGTCGGCCAGCCGGAGCGCGGCCACGGGGGACGCAAAGGGCGGCGTGGACCAGACGACGGTCCCGTTGGCGTCCTCGGCGGAGACGCCCGCCGACGAGAGGCGGAACGGCGCGGCGCGGTCGGTGACGGGCACCGCGCGGTTGGCGGCCCAGACGCAGGTCCCGGACGGCGCGTGCAGCACGGCGAGGTAGTAGCGGTCCTGCTGCCCCGCCGGGCCGTGCACCGCGGCCTCGAAGGCGCCGCTGCTGGAGCGGAGGAACACACCGAGGGTGTCGATGAAGAGGAGGTACGACGCCGCGAAGTCCGGCGTGACGAGCTCCGTCCGGACCGTGCCTGCCTCGGCACGCCGGAGCCAGGCGAGGACGAGGAGGAGGAGTGGACGGATCGGCGAGGGTCTCCCCATGGCCAAGGCGAAACGGTCGGCTCATGGGGGCGCCGGAGTGGACGTGACGATGGCATGGAGGCGGGAGGGGTTGACCCGGGCGGGCCGGAGGGGCGCCATTGGCCGCGCTGGGATCTGGGCGCGCGCAAGAAAATCAAGATGCCAAGTGACGACGACCTACTACCGTGGAGTTTGAACGTGGCGCTGGAATTGGCGGCCTCTTGTGTGGATTGTTTAGTCCGAGCTTGGAGAATGGAGATTAGTGGACTGCTGGAGTATTAATTAGCATATGATCACTGCATATTCTATGGGAGTTTATGTTCGGATCCCTCCAGTCCAGTCATGTCCTAGCAGCACAGCATGCATCTACTGGCGGCCCGTCTCTTTTGTCTTCTCCAAGGGAGGAGGAGGAGGCGTGATGAAATAACTTTTTGAACCAGCGCTAGTACTTAAAAATCGGAGACAGCGCAACATTAGAAAATGTGATCTTCTAAAATTATGTAAGTTAGCCGACCAACTTTGGACAGCATGGCACATAACAATAGAGGACACTCTTAGCCAGAAACGTTCGCTGTGGAGGATGTCAATTGCGAACGTTTTTCATGATAGTTACAGGTGGGTGGCGGTTTCTTCAGACCACCGTTTGATCTCGATCAAACGGCTGCGAATGCGTTTGCTGGCAATTTTCTTCCCAGTGAACGTTCGCGAGTTAGCATTACCGTAGATTTAAGGGCAACTCCAACGCGCATCACCCGCACGAACATATTTTAGAAAATCACCGGCCCGGGCATTTTCTGTCATCCAACAGGAGTCACCAAAATGTTTGCGGACAGTGGGCCATGCGGTTTGGACAGTCGAAACCAAACGTAAGGGGAGTTTGGTGGAGTCTGGACATGTTGCAGACACACCAACTCAAGGGATTCCTAAAAGAATTTTAGAGGTTTCTTTTTTTTTGCGGGAGAGAATTTTAGAGGTTTCTCATCCTTAAGGGAAAAATTGTGTGGGTTGTTCGATTCAAAGGATTAGGGTCCATAGTTTTTCTTCTTCTTAGGATTCATTTTGTACTAGTCTTCATATGCAATTTTTCATCCACTTCAACCTCATGTCAACAATCTTACTTTTTTTTCAATGCACAATCAAACGCACATACTAATCGTGCAGTGCTCAAGATGACAACTCGTGTATTTTCTCTATTTATGTGTTTTACAAATCGTGTGAATCGAAGTGGCCCTCGATATGGTGCAATTATTTGTGCTTTTGCACTCCAAAGGTTAATTTTGTAACTCGAACATGTTTTTCCTTATTGCTTACGTTTTTTTTGTACAAATCAAATGCACTTGGCTGTATGTTGCACTAAGGCGAAAACATAAACAACTTTATTGCTTCATGTGTTTTTATGTTACACTTGTTTTTATGTGCCACTTAAAGCGGTAAGCACTCCTTTCTTGTTTATTTGTTAGGTGGGGTGTTAACTAGACCTTTTTTATCCATAGCTCATACCAGTGCACAGCTAATCGACCCATCTAAACTTTTAGCCTCCATTATCCAGAATAACTATTTTCATCAAACCACAGTTAACCCTTTAAAATTCTTCGAATGAACGAATGAAAAATAGATTGCACCTCATATCTTTCGCCGTGTTCCTCTTCCTCCAGGAGGAGCGATCAAAAAGAAGAGGTCGAGGGTTATTTCCATTTGACAGTCGTTTCCTTAACAAGTTCGTGAATTGAAACATATTTTTAATCAAATCCCAAGAAAGTATTACATGGTGCTCCCTTCATTCTAAAAATAAGGAGTATTTTGTTGCATTAAGACATGCATTTGACCAATCATTACTCCATGAATACAAGGTTATATGACACGGAATTTGTGTCACTAGATTTGTATTTCAAATACTTTGTTATGATAGTGGTTTTATATCACATAAATTAAATGTTAAAAGAGTAATTGTTGGTCAAGGTCATGTCTTATCTAAATGGAATACGTCTTATTCATCGGAACAGAGGGAGTAATTTCTACTCTCTCCATTCTGGTTTGTTAGTTCCATCCCGAAACTCCTAACAACGAAGGCTGATTCCGTAATACTCATTCTTTATATGTACTAATTTAGTGTTATTATTAAGTCTTCACTAAATTTTGATCGATTCTTCTTAGGATTATACTACGCCTCTAATAACCCAACAACATAGCCCGCCTAATGTGGCCAAAATGTTGATTTTGTCCAATAGGACTTAGAGGTTGTTTGGATAAGTGGAATATATAGAATCCATTCTCTATAAACCTGGAAAACAGCCTAACCGAATAAAATCCTGTTTGGCTACTTCAACTAATCCCTGGATATAGGAAACTTGGTTTTCTAAAAACTCGATTTGCATATACCCAGTCTCGTCTCCTCCTACTCCACGCCGTCTGTCCGCGCGGCAGTCGTGCCTCCGCCTCCTCGGTGTCATCCGTGGTGGTCGCCCATCGTCTCTTCCTCCACACCGTCCATCTTTGCAGAGCTGTCGGTCGTGGTCCTGCGGTGATCACGTTGTTCGCCATGGTCGAGTCTCCACCGAGGCCAGCTCCTCGACGGTCTATTTGCAGCCTGGACGTACATCCACTCTGTTTGCAGTCTGGACAACCGGCGTCGAGGGGCGGCGGGTGTACGTCCGATGCTTCTTCAGCTGTTCCTACGCCGTCCTCCATGGCCGCCTCAGCAACTTCCTATTGCTGGTCGCTGCCCTGAACTTGTGCTCTCTGGATGTGTGCGTGATGGCCACGAACATCATGCTCATTGATGCCCTGCGTACCGGTGTGGACAAAGCAGCCTGCTTACTGCCGTCGAGGCGCTCGTGGAGGCAGAGCAGCATGGTGGAGTAGAAGAAGGCATGCATCTGTGTGGCCTTGCCGCTGTACGCAAAGAGAAGTCAAAGAGGGAGCGGCGTCCAGGGACCCTCGAGATGGCAGCAGGAAGTGTCAAATATCAGGAACTGCAGCTTGAGAAACTCCGTCGGTGCTCAATCTGGGTAAAAGTTCATGGTTGCAGTTCACAAGAGAATAAGGCTGAATCATTGTACAAGCAGGAAACAAGACGTACTAGTTTCATGGTTTTCTAACCCAAACAAGATTTTTTATAGACTGATTTTTCACAAAACAGTTGGTAAAACGGGTTTTGCTACAAATCTGATAAAAACCTGTTTTATATAGATCCATCACTAATATTCCTTATCCAAACAACCCCTTAGTGGGCAAACACACACCCACAGAAGAAACTAGGTTAAGCTAACTTTGTTGGGTTCCCTTAAGCCGGACCAAAGCACAAATGTATCATCACATATTAGACTCGCTATAAGATGCTTTGTTTACGTCCGCTGGTTCTTCATTTTTAATATATCATCTTTCTGGGTCTGGGGTAGATAAATCAAATCGATCTTAATGATTGCCGGTAGAAGGCGAGGCAGGGCCGGCCGATCTCCTTCACATGCCAATACATTATCTCCCGATCGGTGGCACCTACGACGCACGTAACGCAAGCGCCTTGCTTACTTTATTTAACAAGGGAAAAAAAATGCAATATCGGCCTACGCGTTTACATACTGTACAGCCAGCTGCCACTGTTCTGGCGGGCGTCGGTTTCTTGCTGCATGAATCATGCATGATGCATGATGCACGCTCGCACGCGCACGCGCACGTCTCCCCTCGCGGCGGCGCCGGCCCACGACTGGCCAGCCTCCCCCATGATCTCACTCAAGATACGCTTGGCTTAACCGGCGGCGGTGGCGTCTGTTCGCGCAACCCTGCAGGCTCAGTGGCTCAGCCGTGCCCAACAACGCTGGGCGATACTGTATCAGGGGAGCTTCATCTGCTGCTGGTGCGCGGCGTCATCTTGTGCTGGCGAGGTACGGTGGAGTGGATTAATTATAAAATACTACTTGTGGCTTCTCATGATTCCGGTCTGGGGGGAGATCAAACTACGTAGTGTTTGATTCTGATTCTCCCGTGGAAACAAGAGCGCATAATGACCGAAACAAAGAGCATTTATGTGAGTTTAGCAATAGAAAATAAGAGCATGTAACGATTAAAACACATTGAAGATAAGAGCATGCCTAATAATGTGAAGGGTGTGGATAGGTCCCAGTCGACAGAGATGTAACCAAGTCTCAGTCAAATAACATATCGTGTAAGAAAGAAAGAAAAAAAAATCTAAAACGAAAACTTTGCACGAATACGAAGGTTTGATATCACAAATATAGCACCGACCGAGGCATAACCAAGTCTCAGTCTAAGACTTAGCAAGATTGTTGTGTGAAACGTGTGAAATAAGATAAATGAAATGTGTGAATCTAGATTGTCCGTTCTTCATCTGACGGTTCACGGAGGCAAATGTCAGGCTACCAAAGTCCAGCCGATCTAAGCCGGGAATTTCACTATGGTAACATCCTTTGGTTTGAGTTTCATAGGGAAAAAACAAGGAGACATTACAATTCACTCAATTTATGTACACCTTTGCATATGTTTTAACTTTGAATTTTGTGATAACGTTCGATCGTTCAGAAATTAGGAACATAACCAGACGAGTATGTCTTCACCTTATTCTACTTTCTCATCAATATGCGTGACATTCCTTCCATTCCTTCCTTATTAGAGTAACTAATTGCATGCATGTGGGAAAAGACAGATTTCATGATGTCATCAAACATTCTTTCCTATTTGAATATTCAAAATGTTTTGTAGCTCAAACCATCGGTTCGATTAAAAATCCGTTTTGACATATCTTCAAAACTAGATCTCATGTTGATATGTTCCGTTGACTTTTTTTGGTTCAAAAGCTACCACTAGGATCATGGTGTTCACCAAAGTTACCGACATATGTTTCAACAACTTTTTTCATCCGTCGAAGTTATCATGGTATTTATATGTAACTTAAAACTTATCAGGTACGTTGTTCATACATATCATATTTTACACATAAGTTATCAGGTATGTTTTTCAACAATTTCGCCCCCCCCCCAGTCAAAGTTCCCTTTTTGAAGACAGTACAGACGTAGACGCCCATACATACGCATAATCAATGTTGAGGAAATCGCTAACTGGTAGCTGCTCGCAGTGGCGGAGACAGACCCCAGGCAGCTCGGGCCGCTGCTTGGGGCGTGGGCGCTGATTCCTTCGTTGATTGTAGCTACAGTGCGACATTGTAGCTATGAAAGCACAAGTGCTCCCTGGGTGGTTTTGGTAATTAATGTCAACATATCTCTTGTTGGACTAACACTTTTACCTAGTATGTTTCAGATAAGTTCAACAATGCAGTGGCATAGACTAAAGGATGTGGAACTCCTTCAAGATGCTAAGGACATAGGATTGGCTCAAGCTTCAAGATCAAGACTCTACATTTTATATTTTAGTGATCCAAGATCACATTGAGTCTATAGGAAAAGCCAATACTATTAAGGAGGGATGAGGTGTTGCTTAATGAGCCTCTTGCTTCATGTGCTTAGTGATATGCTCCAAAACCCTCAACTATCTTCCCACATCCACATATGACCTAAACCAAAAGTCAAACTCGGCCCCACCGACTTTTTCTATCCGGCGCCACCGAGTTTCACATGTCATAGCCACTGCCATAAACCCTAGCAATTCGGTTTCACCGATAGGGATCTCGGTCTCACCGAGATGGGATTGTAATCTCACTGTGTATGTCCATTGCCAAAATCGGTCTCACCGAGTTTGAGCAATCGGTACTACCGAGATTACAATGCAAACTCTCTGGTTAGCTCATCACCAAAATCGGTTCCACCGAGTTTGTGTAATCGGTCTCACCGAGTTTGCCTGACCAACTCTCTGGTTAGCTAATTACCAAATTCGGTTCCACCGAGTTTGTGAAATCGGTCACACTGAGATTACGTTATGCCCAAACCCTAACCATATCGGTCCTACCGAGTTGCATTTCAGTCCCACCGAAAATCCTAACGGTCACTAGGTTTGCTGAATCGGTCCGACCGAGTTTAACGATTCGGTCCCACCGAGTTTGGCAGATTGTGTGTAACGGTTAGATTTTGTGTGGAGGCTATATATACCCCTCCACCCACTCTTCATTCATGGAGAAAGCCATCAGAACACATCTACACTTCCAATACACATGTTCTGAGAAAGAACCACCTACACTTGTGTTGAGGTCAAGATATTCCATTCCTACCATATGAATCTTGATCTCTAGCCTTCCCCAAGTTGCTTTCCACTCAAATATCCTTTTCACCAAATCCAAATCCTGTGAGAGAGAGTTGAGTGTTGGGAAGACTATCATTTGAAGCACAAGAGCAAGGAGTTCATCATCAACACACCATTTGTTACTTCTTGGAGAGTGGTGTCTCCTAGATTGGCTAGGTGTCACTTGGGAGCCTCCGACAAGATTGTGGAGTTGAATCAAGGAGTTTGTAAGGGTAAGGAGATCGCCTACTTCGTGAAGATCTACCGCTAGTGAGGCAAGTCCTTCGTGGGCGATGGCCGTGATGGAATAGACAAGGTTGCTTCTTCGTGGACCCTTCGTGGGTGGAGCCCTCCGAGGACTCGCGCAACCGTTACCCTCCGTGGGTTAAAGTCTCCATCAACGTGGATGTACGATAGCACCACCTATCGAAACCACGCCAAAAACATCCGTGTCTCCAATTGCGTTTGAATACTCCAAACCCTTCCCTTTACATTCTTGCAAGTTGCATGCTTTACTTTCCGCTGCTCATATACTCATTGCGTCCTTGCTTAACATGTAGTGTATGTGCTAAACTTGTGCCTAAACTCCACCTAAACTTAAGAATATTAAAAACTGCAACTTTTGGCACTTAGTGTCTAATCACCCCCCCCCCCCGTCTAGACACCTCTTCTCGATCCTTTCAAGCTACAGTGCTCCAAAGGTTGCCTGGGTCGGCCTGGGGCGTATGGTATTCCAGGCGCCGCCGCTGGCTGCTCGCTCAACTTGGGAATGGAGATTAATCGGTGAATCGGCCTGTTAACTGGACTAATCGGTCACTGTTACTCGATGGAATTTTAAACTCAATAGGCACATTTTTTGTATGGAGACAATAGAACTTGAATGCTATAAAAATTCTACATTGCACATATGAAGCAAATGGCGCCGTTTTATTTTCTCAATAGATCATGCACATGTATACGACAACAATCATCAACAAACATGTATACATCAACATTTTTTTGCTAATTTATGCCTGGACCACAACTCTGAGAGATGGTGGCCGCCCGACGGCGACACGTAGAGGGTGGTGGCAGGTCGCAAAGGAGGAGGCGAAGTAGCAACGCATAGAGGGAGCACATGAAGCGGCGACACATAGGGGAGGAAGGGAAGGGACGAAGCGCCAACGTGAACCTGGCCACGCCAACTAGGTCGAGAGGGGATGAGAGGAGCGGGAGGGGGCAGGAAGAGGGCCAAACCCTAACTATTTAGGAGCATGAGCGGGCTGGGAGGGGTTATGGGCCAAATAATCGAGCTTTCTTTGCCCACCGGTTAATGGGCCAGCAGTGATTACTCCGCCAGAGATGTGGTGCATGAATTACCATGCTCTTTACAAAGAAGTTATCGGGAGTTCTGTTTTCAACATCTTTTTCCCGGGGCAAAAACTATCGCGGTGTTTGTGTGTGGGTTATCAACAGAGTTCTAACGGGCTATATTACCATGCTAGTTACCACGGTTATGTTTTTCAACAACTTTTTCCCCTGGTCAAACTTACCACGGTGTTTACGTGTAAGTTATCAAGTCTATGCTTCATACATTACCATGCTATGTATACATAAGTTACCGGGGTATATTTTGCACCAACTATTTTTTCCCGAGCAAGTTACCGTGGTGTTCGTACGTAAGTTATCAAATACGTGTGTTGACACATGATTTTGGCAAGATACAGAGTGAAAGGGTTTTCAGCATGAGAAAGTTTCATATTGTCGAGTGGAACAACTTTGATGTTTAGGCTATCGCCATTCGACCTCATCTCAGTGGCCGAAGCTATACTCCGAGTGACAAAATTTAATGTTCTGAGTGCTTTTCGGCCGATTACGACCTCAATATGACCTCAGATGAAGGAGTGCTCTAAAGTAATTGTCTTTGTCTCGTCGAGACGATCGATCGATTTTCATATATAAATCATCTCAATCCGAGTTCATATGCAAAAGTTATAGCCATTATGGTCTGGACAGGCCAGAGACCAAAATATTACGCTTGACACCAGACACATGTTGATGAGTGTCTGATGCAAAGAGTGAGCAATTCGGCCTTCAAGACGGCCTTGAATTGAAAAACCTTCAATGCGGAAAAGTTTTGTCTCGTCGAGCTGATCGATTTTTATATATAATTCGTCTCAATCCGATATCGTATGAGGCCTGGAGAGACAAATCAAGATCAGGCTATGTTTTCAGTCGGAAAATCCGAGTGGAAAGTTTACCATCCAAGTGAAAGTTTACGGTCGAGTGAAAATTTGCTGACCGGATGAACTTATTATTATCCAAGTGGAAATATAGTCATCCGAGTGGAAATATGGTCATCCGAGTGAAATTGTCCTCCAGGTGAAAATATTCCGAGTGAAAAGATTACCATCAGGATGAAAACTTGCCGATCGAATAAGATAATGGTCATCCGAGTGGAAATATTGCCTTCCGAGTGAAAATATGGTCATCCGAGTGAAAATTGTATTCCGAGTGAAAGATTCTAAACATCCGAGTGAAAAAGTCCAGTCGGACGATCCAAGTGAATGACTCTAATCCGAGTGGATGAGCTCGAATCCGAGTGAAATTGAACAGATGCCTGAAAGTTTAGAAAGATGACCTCGGATGAAGAAGTGTTCAATACAGAAGTTGTGCGTATCATCAAGACGGTAAACTTTGATTTTGGAGTCATCATCATCAGAGATAGTATATAGCCTACAAGTTCACTACGAGACTCGGATAATCCAGTCTACTGCAAGACCGAGTCCGACTAGAAGATAAAGAGGACCTCGAAAAGTATTCAAGATGGCCTTATTTGAAAAAGTGACCAACATGAGAGTTGTTTGTATCGTCGAGGCGCACAAGTTTTATATTTGGGCCGTCTTGATCGGAGATCATATGCAAGCCCGGCGGCTCGCGCAAGAAGGAAGACAGGGTTTGGGCCAGATTCAGACTGAATCCGAGTTGGAATAGAATTAGGACTCTAGGACGTGAATTCATGTAATTTTTCTTGTAAGGAAAGCCTAGACGAATCCTTTACTTGTACGGGAAGTCCAGCCGCCTCTTATATATGTTGGGGGTGACGGCCGATTGAACAACACACAATCGAACAAATCAATATACTACTTTTTCATCTACGTTTTATCTCTCCACCGTTTTTCTCTCTCGTTCTTCGTTGTTCTTCGTGTTTGAGAGCTGCGAATCCCGAGGCTCTAGGGGCGAGCGAATCGACCTAGGGCAGCCCATAGCGGCCGCACTCCCTGACGGGGTCCCTCCCGGGGGTGTGGGGTTTTTGGGTCTGCAAAAGCGCCTGTCGACTGTCTTGCGTATCGCGCTCTCGGTCGGGTCTCCTTTGACGTGAGCTGCGGTGCATCACCCCCAGCGTCGAGGGTACACGTGACGTGTTCGTGTGTCAACACACTTTTTGGCGACTCCGCTGGGGATCGAAGATCAATCATCATCATCCACCATGTCCGATCTTCCCAAGCCATCTGAGGTAGACACCGATAACATCATTAAGCCCAGTCTTGATGAGATATCGGCCGATCATCGCCGAGTCTATGAGGAGTACAAGAAGGCGCGTGAGGAGAAGGACTTGCAGGAGTTCCTTGCAAAGTTCAAGAAGGATCGCCAAGGCAACATCACTCCGATTGAAGAAATCAAGTTCCCTCCTCTTCAAGCCGAGCAGGTTAAACCCTCTGTAAGTACTGCCTTTTCTCCTGAGCAGTGGGCTGAGATTGAAAGTCGTATTGCTGATGATAACAATCTAGTCTATCAAACTTTCATAGAAAATACTAATGCTCAGAAGAATATATCTCAATCGTCTAGTGGTAATAATGGTGTAGCTGCTAGTGTGCAAAACCCTGATCTGGCTTTACCAATTGCATCGGCGCCTCCCATGCCGATGGCTTATTACCCTACCCATACAAATCAGATTGTGGCTGCACCCATTAGTCCTATCATGAGCATGCCAGCTTCTGTGGCAACGCCGAACCAAACCCTACCTACAGCTACAACCACTCGACCACTACCAAATTATGGGTCGACATACATGCCATAATTCTTACCTACAGCTAGTAACCCTACTCCTCCTATGCCACTGCCACAAGCTTCATCGTCCACTATGGATGATGGTCTAGCTAATCTTAGAGAGGAGATGGCTAAGATGCTTCGTGAAAATTTTGGAGTTGAGTTACCTCGGAATCGGATTTACCAAAAGCCGTACCCCGAGTACTTTGATGCCATCCAGTGCCCTCCAGGATATAAAATTCCAGATTTTGTTAAATTTAATGGAGAAGACACAAAAACCACATGGGAGCATGTTAGTCAATATTTAGCACAATTGGGTGAGGCAGGCTCATTGAATGAATTGAAAGTGCGTTTATTTCCTTTATCATTAACTGGTACCGCATTTTCATGGTTTTCTTCTTTACCCCATGGTTCCATTCGGGTTTGGTCGCAGCTAGAGCAGAAATTTCATGATCACTTTTATAGCAGCGACAATGAACTCAAGTTATCACATCTAACATCGGTTAAACAGAAGCATGATGAATTGGTCTCCGATTACGTCAAGAGATTCAGAGAAACAAAAAACCGGTATTTTAGTTTGGTGATAACCGAGAGGGACTTGGCAGACCTAGTGCTGAGTGGTTTGAGAACTCCCATTAGAGAAAAGCTAGAAGGCTACGAGTTCTTAAATATCAACCAAGTCTTACAAAGGGCTTTGGCTCAGGAAAGCCGAAGCAAAGATCTCAAAGAAGTGCATAGATACAAAGCCGATCGTCCAAAGATGAATATGGTGGAATATGACAGTGATCACTCGGACGATGAGGGTGATGTTTTTGCTACTGAATTTGTTTGGTCATCTAAGGCCAAACCCTTTACTTGCAATGATCTGAAACCGATTTATAAGAATCATGATGAAGAGATGAAGTTTACTTGTAACATTGCTAAGTGTGATAGAATATTTGATGCTTTGCTGCAGGCTAAGATTATTAGAATATCTCATAATTTACCGCCGTTTGAAAAGCTAAAACGGCGTGCTTATTGCAAGTATCATAATTCTTTTTCTCATGCTACTAACGATTGCAATGTTTTTCGACGACAGATACAATCGGCCATTAATGACGGACGATTGAACTTTTCTGAGATGCAAGTTGATAAACAGCCTTTTCCAATGAATACCAGGGATTTGGAGGGGAAGAAGCTACTCATTCGGCCAGAGGTAGCCAAATCTGCCAATAAAGCTAATATCATTGTTGGTGAGCCCAGGAAAGACAAGGAAGGCAGCACAGTCTTGGGGAGACATGTTGTGCTTGATAAGCAGCCCGATGGCAAGGAAGTGATCAAAATCACCATCAAGAATCCTACACTCGGGGGGCAACTACAAGTGCAAGAAAATGCTCGTGTGAGATTTGTAAAGCCCAAGAGTCCAGAAGTTGGCAAGTGGAAAAGGAATGAAGTTAAAGTACAACGCAAGAGGATCAAGCCAACTTTTGATATGTTGTTGTCCAAGTACACCAACCAGTCGGCCGGTTCTAGCTTTAATCGGCCGACTCACTTGAAGCGACCAAGGTCACCATCAGATGATATGTTCAGTCAGTATATGAAACCGAGTGGACCAAAGGCGTTGTTTCCAGAAGAGCAAAGGCAAACTGTTTGGGATCGACTTGAATACTCATATAATGGCCGACTGAACATCGGTAGCTATCGGTCGGCTGGTCAAAACATGCGACCGGATGGAAATTATCCGAGTGTAAGAATGCACCCAGGTGGAAGCTATCCGAGTGAACAAATGTGGCCAAGTAGATTCTATCCAAATGGATTCCATCCGAGTGGATTCCAACCGAGTGACATCCATCCGAGTGGATTTCATCAGTGTAAAAAAGGTGCGCCCGAGTGGAAATTTCATGCATCTGGAAAGTCGAAAAGAATGGCGTGGTAAATCACCGAGTGTTGCAGCAGTTGAGTCGGGAAAAGGCAAGGAGAAAATGGATGCCGACTCACTTATCTTGGGCACCGAAACATTCGCCATACAGCAGCCGATTGTGCATAGCAATCCGACTGAGCCGATACTTGCTATCGCGCCAAAGCACTCGACCAATGACCATGAAGCAAGCACCAGCCAGGTAAAAACGAGAGATCCTAAATACACTCAGCCAAAGTGGTGTCCTCCGGGGCTAACAAAGACACAAAAGAGGAAACAACAGAGGTTAAGGAGTCAAGAGATGGCAGAATAGGAGGCCGAGAAACAAAGGGATAAGTTATTCAATGACACTCGACCCATGGTTCCAGCAAAACAAGTGTGGAGGCCTAAACAAATACAAGATACAACAGCTTCTACATCTATCACAGCAACACCTATATCGCCAAAGGGGGACGATGCAACAGATATCACATCGTCTGTGACACTTCTTACTTCTCCTTCACTCGGACAAATTTCAGAACCGATGGATGCACTCGAGGAGGAGACTGATATGTTGGACTATGAGTCTACGCCGGTTCATGAAGGTATGGATATCAATATGGTGTATTACTTACCTGCTGAGTTTTGTGCTGTAGATAAGGAAGGGGAGGTGGCTCAGATGGATTTTGGCCCTAAAAACGCAATATTCGAGAAGCCAAAAGAACCAGTAACGCATCTGAAACCATTATATCTCAGAGGTCATATCAATGGGTCACCGCTCACTCGGATGCTTGTTGATGGTGGTGCTGTGGTAAATCTTATGCCCTATTCGGTCTTCAAGAAATTGGGTTTGCCTGATGAAGAATTGATCAAGACCAATATGGTGCTCAACGGATTTGAAGGCAAAGAAAAAACTGAAGCCAAAGGTGTAATGTATGTGGAGCTTACAGTCGGAAGCAAAACTTTGGCTACTGCGTTCTTTGTCACTGAGGTGCAAGGTAACTACAACGTCATACTAGGCCGTGATTGGGTTCATGCAAACCAGTGTGTGCCATCCACTATGCACCAGTTTTTGATTCAGTGGGTTGATGATGAAGTGGAAGTCATTCATGCGGATAACTCGGCCTGTGTTGCTTTGGCTGATGCATCGGTGGATTGGCAACATCCCAATGCTACTTGCTTGACGGGACGTGACTTATCAGAGTTTGATTTTCTCAGTGCGACCAAGAATGGTTTTGTGCCCGTCTCTTTAAAGCCGAGTGAATGCAATCAACTCCAAGGTATGATATGTTTAAATGGATTCTAGCTCCGATTGGTTACAAAAACGTCTTGTGAAATATCGGTCGAGCGAGAACGATATGTATGAGTCTATAGAGGAGTTGGATGACATGGATAAACTTGGACAAGGTTTTACGTCGGCCGATACATTAGAAGAGGTAGATATTGGAGATGGTTCAGTCACTCGACCGACGTTTGTAAACAAAAATTTGGAAGCCGATTGTAAAGCTAAGTTAATCGGGCTATTGAAAGAATATGTTTGTTGCTTTGCGTGGGAATATCATGAGATGCCAGGTTTAAGCCGAGAGCTAGTGGAGCATCGGTTGCCTATAAAGGCCGGTTTTAGACCATATAAACAGTCGGCCAGAAAGTTTAATCTGAAAACATATGACCGGATCAAGGAAGAGATCGGTCGACTGCTTGAAGCTAATTTCATTCGACCTTGCAGGTATGTCGAGTGGATTTCTAACATTGTCCCGGTGGAGAACAAGGGATCCGGCAAGTTGAGGGTGTGCATTGACTTCAGAGATTTGAATAGGGCTACACCCAAAGATGAGTATCCCATGCCAATAGCCGATATGCTTATTAATGATGCTTCTGGACATAAGGTTATTAGTTTTCTAGATGGTAATGCTGGATACAATCAAATTTTTATGGCCGAAGAGGACATGTACAAGACTGCTTTTCGATGCCCTGGTTTTCTTGGTTTATTTGAGTGGACAGTGATGACATTCGGATTAAAAAATGCTGGCGCCACATATCAAAGGGCTATGAATTTGATTTTTCATGATTTACTCGGTGTCATACTTGAAGTTTATATTGATGATATTGTTGTCAAATCGGATGCTTTTGAATCTCACTTGGCCGATTTGCGTTTAGCTTTGAAAGAATGAAAAAGTATGGACTGAAGATGAATCCTTTGAAGTGTGCTTTCGGCGTGTCAGCTGGCAAGTTTTTGGGTTTCATTATTCATGAAGATGGCATAGAGATTGATCCCAAAAAGATAGAGGCCATACAGAAAGTGGAAGCTCCAACATGCAAGAGAGATATGCAAAAGTTCCTTGGCAAGGTCAATTATTTGAGAAGGTTCATAGCTAATCTATCAGGGAAAGTTGATGCATTTACTCCTATCCTTCGGTTGAAGAATGATGCTGATTTCACCTGGGGGGCAAAACAGCAAGAAGCATTTGATATGATCAAAAACTATTTGTGCACTCCTCCGGTGATGAAAGCACCCAAGCATAGAGAACCCTTCAGGTTTTACATTGCAGCAGAGGAAGGAGTTATTGGTGTTGTTTTGACTCAAGAATCCGAGGGAAAAGAACATGCTATTACATATTTGAGCAGGCGCTTATTGGACGCCGAGACAAGGTATACATTTATTGAAAAATTATATATATGCTTATATTATGCTTGCACAAAACTGAGACATTATTTAGTGCCGAGTGCTTGTGTAGTAGCTTGTCAAACCGATGTCATTAAATACATGTTGCATAGGCCAATTCTTAGTGGTAGAATTGGCAAGTGGGCTTATGCTTTGATTGAATATGATTTGGCTTATGAATCTCTAAAATCCATGAAAGGCCAAATTGTTGCTAATTTCATTGTTGAACATCGGATTAATGACAAGAATGATGTTGATATGAATCTTGTTTCATTAGTACCATGGAGATTATACTTTGATGGTTCAGTTTGTAGCAATGGCCAAGGTGTTGGTATTGTTTATATATCTCCTCATGGTGCTGTTTTTGAAGCCTCATGCCGCTTAGAATATTTTTGCACAAACAATCAAGCCGAATATGAAGCATTGTTATTCGGCCTAGAGATGTTACTTGCTATAGGTGTTACACATATTGAGGCTTACGGTGATTCGTTACTAGTAGTGCAGCAAATATCTAAAGTCTTTCAGTGTTTGGACGAATCACTTAATGTTTATCTTGATAGATGTCTAGATATAATTTCTACTTTGGATTGTTTTAGCATTGCACATATATCTAGACATGACAATTGGAAAGCAAATGAGTTGGGACAACAAGCATCTGGATATCATGTTGATCATGGCATGTTTCATATTTCTCAAAGTCCGATGTCTTGTCTTACCAGTATAGAAGAGGCCGAACCAGAACCCACTGATTCGGTCATTAACAAAAAATCTAGTGCAGATGACAACTCCGACTGGAGGAAGCCCATTGTTGCTTACTTGCGCAATCCGAGTGAAAGGGCGGACAGGGCTGTTCGGCGTATGGCTTTTAAATATATTATGAGGGATGATGACCTTTATCGCCGAACAGTTGATGATGTTCTTTTAAAGTGCTTGGATGAGGACCAAGCAAGAGTTGCTATGGGAGAGGTACATGAGGGCATTTGTGGTACTCACCAGTCGGCTCCCAAGATGAAATGGTTATTATGACGTGCTGGGATTTATTGGCCGACCATGATTAATGATTGCTTCAGATATTATAAAGGGTGCGAAGCTTGTCAAAAATTTGGTGATATTCAATTGGCTCCTGCTGCTATGTTGCATCCTATTATCAAGCCGTGGCCTTTCAGAGGATGGGGTTAGACTTTATTGGGCAAATTCATCCATCTTCCTCAAAGGGGCATCGGTTCGTGTTGGTGGCAACTGATTATTTCACTAAATGGTCTGAAGCAGTACCTCTCAAGAACATGACACATACGGAGGTAATTCAATTCATAACCGAGCACATTATTCATAGATTCGGTATTCCTCAAACGTTAACTACAGATCAAGGTTCATCTTTTATGTCACACCAAGTCAGAGAGTTTGCCGAATCTTATAACATAAAGTTGCTCAATTACTCTCTGTATTATACCCAAGCTAATGGACAAGCCGAGTCTAGCAATAAAATTTTAATCAAGCTCATCAAGAAGAAGATTGAGGATAATCCAAGGAAATGGCATGAGTTGTTGTCTGAAGCTTTATGGGCACATAGAATTTCAAGGCATGGTGCTACGAAGGTGACTCCATATGAGCTAGTATATGGTCAAGAGGTTGTTTTACCAGTGGAAGTAAATTTGAATGCTTTGAGAATAGCCCAACAAAATAATTTATCGGCAGTAGACTTTTATAACTTAATGATGGACAATATTGATGAGGTTGCCGATAAACTTTTGGCTGCTTTAAAGGCCATAGAGAGAGATAAGTTGAGGGTGGCAAGAGCTTACAATAAGAAAGTCAAGTTGAAGAATTTTCAAGTTGGTGATCTCGTCTGGAAAGTGATTCTGCCGATTGGTTCAAGAGATAGAAAATTCGGGAAGTGGTCTCCAAGTTGGGAAGGTCCTTTTAGAATTACAAGAGTTGTTCCCAGAAATTCGTATTTGGTGGAATCAATACAAGGGGCATTGTTACCTCGAGCTCTCAATGGCAAATATTTGAAGAAGTATCACCCGAGTGTGTGGCAGGAAGCCTAAGTAGGCAATGCCCGATATACAATTATCGCTCTTAGCACAAACATGGCCGATACATAATTATCGCCCTGAGAAAAATAAATGGTTGATGGAGTGTTGACATCGTCCTTAGAACGAACACTATGCATTTATTTTTCGGCATGCTAGCTTTACCGAAAAACAGGGGGGCATGTGTTCACACCTGATTTTGGCAAGATACAGAGTGAAAGGGTTTTCGGCATGAGAAAGTTTCATATCGTCGAGTGGAACAACTTTGATGTTTAGGCTATCGCCATTCGACCTCATCTCAGTGGCCGAAGCTATACTCCGAGTGACAAAATTTAATGTTCTGAGTGCTTTTCGGCCGATTGCGCCCTCAATATGACCTCAGATGAAGGAGTGCTCTAATGGAATTGTCTTCGTCTCGTCGAGGTGATCTATTTTCGTATATAAATCATCTCAATCCGAGTTCATATACAAAAGTTATAACCATTACGGTCTGGACAGGCCAGAGACCAAAATATTACGCTTGACACCAGACACATGTTGATGAGTGTCTGATGCAAAGCGTGAGCAATTCGGCCTTCAAGACGGCCTTGAATTGAAAAACCTTCAACACTGAAAAGTTTCGTCTCGTCGAGCCGATCTATTTTCATATATAATTCGTCTCAATCCGAGGTCGTATGAGGGCTGGAGAGACAAATCAAGATCAGGCTATGTTTTCAGTCGGAAAATCCGAGTGAAAAGTTTACCATCCGAGTGAAAGTTTACGGTCGAGTGAAAATTTGCTGACCGGATGAACTTATTATTATCCAAGTGGAAATATAGTCATCCGAGTGGAAATATAGTCATCCGAGTGAAATTGTCCTCCAGGTGAAAATATTCCGAGTGAAAAGATTACCATCAGGATGGAAACTTGCCGATCGAATAAGATAATGGTCATCCGAGTGGAAATATTGCCTTCCGAGTGAAAATATGGTGGTCCGAGTGAAAATTGTATTCCGAGTGAAAGATTCTAAACATCCGAGTGAAAAAGTCCAGTCGGACGATCCAAGTGAATGACTCTAATCCGAGTGGATGAGCTCGAATCCGAATGAAATTGAACATATGCCTGAAAGTTTATCAAGATGACCTCGGATGAAGAAGTGTTCAATACAGAAGTTGTGCGTATCATCAAGACGGTAAACTTTGATTTTGAAGTCATCATCATCAGAGATAGTATATAGCCTACAAATTCACTACGAGACTCGGATAATCCAGTCTACTGCAAGACCGAGTCCGACTGGAAGATAAAGATGACCTCGAAAAGTATTCGAGATGGCCTTATTTGAAAAAGTGACCAACATGAGAGTTGTTCGTATCGTCGAGGCGCACAAGTTTGATATTTGGGCCGTCTTGATCGGAGATCATATGCAAGCCCGGCAGCCCGCGCAAGAAGGAAGACAGGGTTTGGGCCAGATTCAGACTGAATCCGAGTTGGAATAGAATTAGGACTCTAGGACGTGAATTGATGTAATTTTTCTTGTAAGGAAAGCCTAGACGAATCCTTTACTTGTACGGAAGTCCAGCCGCCTCTTATATATGTTGGGGGTGACGGCCGATTGAACAACACACAATTGAACAAATCAATATACTACTTTTTCATCTACGTTTCATCTCTCCACCGTTTTTCTCTCTCGTTCTTCGCTGTTCTTCGTATTTGAAAGCTGCGAATCCCGAGGCTCTAGGGGCGAGCGAATCGACCTAGGGCAGCCCATAGCCGCCGCACTCCCTGACAGGGTCCCTCCCGGGGGTGTGGGGTTTTTGGGTCTGCAAAAGCGCCCGCCGAATGTCTTGCGTATCGCGCTGTCGGTCGGGTCTCCTTCGACGTGAGCTGCGGTGCATCACCCCCGGCGTCGAGGGTACACGTGACGTGTTCGTGTGTCAACAACGTGGTTCATATATTACCGTGTATTTTGTACTTAAGTTACTGGATTATGTTTTTTAACAACTTGTTCTTTCCTGGTCAGTGTTACATAGGTGTTTGTACGTAATTTATCAAGTCTGTGGTTCGTATATTACCATGGTATTTCAAAAGTTAACGAAACATATTACAACATTTTTCTCCGAGTCAAAGTTACCACAATATTTGTGCCTAACTTATCAAGTCTGTGATATGTGAAATTATCATGTTATTTGTACGGAAGTTACTCATTCAAAACCATAAATTATCAGGTCTTCGACTCCATCTTATGTAAAGGCTTCATTGATCCCACCATCAAAATCGCCTACACCACTCTTAGGGGTGTTCGTGAAGATGCCTACTTCCATCACATGAACTAGAATGCCGATGAATTTTTTTTGCATGGTAATACGTGTCTCATTCATATCATAAAGAATAAAATACAAGTCACATAAAGACCGACATGACAAAACCGAAAAAATAGTAGAACATCTCTGAGCTTGACACCAACGCCCGTCACCTGCCTCCGGCACCACCACAACAGCCATCGAAGAAAAGAATGACGAATCACCTCCTTACCCGAGCTTGACGCGGCTCCGTCGCTGATATGCAGCTTTACGGACCTCCAAGGTGGCTCACCAAAAGTGAAGCCATTACCGTTGAACGAATCAGACCGGGGCAATACCCCGGACACGTCATCGAACTCCAGATTTGGCACCCAACCACGACTAAAACGCCGAAGGAAGAAACCATATCTGTCATCCACGAACCACGAGCCCAGCACATGCTCCGTCTTCCAGATGTCGTCGATGCAGACCACAATCTGCATCCGCTACTGGACTACCTCCCAAGCTCCGCGCCGACGCTGGAGCAAACGCCATCGCAACGACGAAGCCCGAGGACACAGGTCCACCAGGAAGATGCCGTCGCCGCCACGCCATCCTTGTTTGAACAGACTGGTTTCCAAATCCATCCCCAACCATAGGACCGATTGCCTCGTCAGGGAAGGATCCGAAGAATCTTTATTCGGCATTGTCATCGTCGTCGCCGAAGCAAAGACGATGAACAATCTAATAACCTTGACTACGAGAGAGTAAAAGCAATCCACACGCGTGGATCCGGCGACCGCCCTCACCACCGACGACCGAGGTCGTCAGCGAAGGAGAGCCGCCGAAGGGCGGTGTTGGAAGATCGACCTCCCTTGGCGGCAGCTAGGGTTCCAGCAGCCAGGGACGAGAGGAAAACAGGAAAGAGTCGTAAACACCGTAGATTCTGATACAGCAGAAAAACCAGCTTAGACATCGGACGCCACTAGGATAGTTCGGATCGGTCCCAAAAAACAGGTGGTCCGAAAATTAAAAATATTGTTTAACAGCCTTAGTATTCCTTTGTTTATTCTATTCCTATGTATAGAGGAAATGTTGCCTCACGATGGAATAGAACTCCTTTTGAACCCCCACAAAAAAGAACTTGTGTAAATTAATGCGTTTCCACCAACCCCTCTACAATTGGTATAATATTTCTATGAATAATTTTTGACTATTATCGTTTTATTCCTCTGTTTTTGAATTACTGTGAATCCTGGGCCCTAAAGCTAAAGATAATCATACTTTCAAACAAGACTTCAAGAATTGCTTGTGATATTAGTATGTTGGAAAATAACCTGGTATAAAGACCTGATAATCAGATATGAATTTAAAATCAGCTGGTGTGTCTTCCTAAGGAGAGTCATAGTGGGAGTAACTTAGGTAGTAACATAGCACACCTCGAGAATTTTTTGCTTATGTGGCAAGTAATAAATGAGAAGTAGTAACATAATATGTTACTGTAACATAGCGCTTTTCAAGACAACATGAGTCTACAAGCTATTAAATGGGACTACATATGACACTAGTACTATGTTACTTTGCACTATGAAAATAGTAACTTAGACTAGTGTCATGCATATGACACTAGTCTAAGTTACTCCCCACTATGACCAGCCTAAAGGGATCATTACACAAACAGCAATAACTGTTGACGTGTACCACCTGCCGCTAATACTCTATCTGACCTGTTTGCATGACTTGTCTCAGAAGACCAAGGAATAGCACGAAGAGAAGATAACTACTACTAGTAAAACAATAAAAGTTCTACCCATTCAGAAACCAACATGCCTCGATATCAACAGCATAGAGTTGGGAGGTAAACACGAGTATAATATGGGAATTCCTCAGTACAGGTGATGGCAAAACCTGCACTCTAACAGCCTTGCTGTCCTAAAACTTATTATGTCAAGCATCAAACTTCCCGGGGACAAAAAAGGCCTATTTCGCCTGCTTAATGAGTTCCTCTCATCAAAATGATGACACAATAACCATCTGCTACAATAAAAAAAGATTTCGGGTGCTAAACTCAAGTAATTGATACAGTCCCCATCCACCAATACCCCATCATCCCGGAATACATCGTCATCGTCGTAGTAGGAAAAATCAATCAAGCGATGGCTTTCGCTGCTTCCTCTACCGGAGCAACTGGTGGAGCACCGCCGGTGGTCGGGCTGGAAGAAAATGGATTGCCAATTGTTAGTACTTCCTCAGAAGCTGCTTACCATTACATAGTGATGAGTTAGCACAAGGATGAGATACTTACAGTCCGACCATGACCTTGAAGGCATCATAGATTCCCCACTGAGCACCAGTAAGGGTACCGATCATGACAATGCGAAGGGGAAGTCCTCTGGTGAAAAGGCCCAACATGCCAATCTTCTTAACAGCCTACGAAGGTTTAATAATAACATTTAGTCAGCAAATAGTCCAGTAGTTAAAAAGAAGAGGATAGAAAATCTCAAAGATGAACTAGATAGAAACAGGCTTACATCACCCACTGTAGCACCCTTGGCATTGTTGAGGAAAGAGACCAGGTTGTCAGCAGGGTGAGAAACAATAGCACAGAAGACACCGGCAATGTAGCCACCAGCAAAGCTGATACCCAACTGGGAAGACTTGCTGCACTCAGCCTTGGGAACGGGAACAGCGTGTTTGTAGATAAGCTCAACAATGGTCTCAAAGGAGGCAAACTTCATCATGGTGTCTGAATAAAGCATGGAAATATTCAATGAATGAGTACACCATAACATATGAACAACAAAGAAGTTCAAAGCATTATACGTTCAGCATCTATCAAATTCTATCTAGATGACATCATGGTGTCTGAAAATAAAGCGTGTTTATATGAGGTATGGAATTGAGATTGACAGGAATTCCCTTTCTTGTCATTTATGAACAGAATACCCAAATAAAATTGCCAAACATACAACAGACATGTGGACTCAGAATGTTCTGCCATAACCCATTTCCAATAGACAAAAGTTGTTAAGTTCAGTAGATATCAGACAAGATACAGGCATACAGTATTGCCATGTCTGGCTAACATTTTTCTTTACAAGGAAAGTGAATTTTGGAGTTTCAGCTAAAAACTTCAATCGCAACTGTGGAGTGAATGACTATAAGGAGTCAATGAATAATGTCCATAAGCTAGGCAACAAATAGAAATGGTAAAACGAATATATAATAGCATCAGCATGGTTGGCCATGAATAGGACAGAAGTTTGCTCATACAGGAGAATAGAAAATAACAAAACATCACCAATTGGTATATCAAAGAAAAACAAACAGTGGCAATCAGATGAAACAGTAGACCAGCTTTAGAGAATTTGGTTCCAATGCAGGCCACATTTAGGAAACGATCATAGTGACAATTCAAATTAAAAGACTAACAGAATGATAAGAGAAAGCACTTACAGGGAATCTGGCGACCCCAGAGTGGAACGATGCCCTTGTAGAGCCTGGCATTATTAACCAATATAAAAGTTAGGGCATAGGATGAGGGTAAGAAACGAATATCGTTACGTTTTAAAGTCGGCTGGGAGATTTACTCACCCAGCAGCGCCCTCAGCTTTGATGAACTTGGGAAGCCCATCACTCAACCCACGAGCAAATCCAGGCTGTGTCTGCACACGGACCTTGACAGCTTCAAAGGGGCACAGAGCGATATCAGCAATTACCTCAGCAGAAGCTGACCCTGCAAGGTAAATCAGGGTCTTGTACTTCACAGCATTCTCAGGCCCAGCCATATCTGAGTAGGTCTTCTTAAAGAACTCATAGAACCCAAACTTGCAAGCCCCCTGAGCACTGTAACCAAGCAATGTAGGCACCCATCCCCTGAAGAATCCCCTAGCTCCTTGCTCCTTCAACAGAACACCAAATCCAGATGTGATGCTCTTGTATTTCGCCGGGTCAATCTGAAACAATTGATAGAAATGGGTTAGATCCAAAATACTTAGTTCAAACCTAGTACAATTTTCAGCTTCTAAAGTCAAAAGGAAGCCCACCCATCTCCCACAGTAATCCCAAATCAAAGTACACGGTACTTAAATGTATAATGCTAACTGGAATAAGAAATTAAAAATAAACAAATCAACAGTCCTCAACAAAAGATGGATAAGTATTGAGCTCGATCAATGCCACTTTTCAAATAAACAACATTAGATGATCAACAACTACTAAACTTTAGTTTTGACCAATAGCCTACAGCCATACAGTTGGGACTGAATTGAACGGACAGAAATGAAGTACATATATAGTGATCACGGGTAACTCACAGACCCACCCGATGCAGGCATAGACTTGATTATATAGTTCAGGTTCAGACATGAATTTATATTGAACAGAAGTAAAAGCCTAAGAATTGCACATTCATCAACATAATTTGCATACTGAACCAAGTAAAAGCCAAAAAAAATGCACATTCAACAACATAATTTGCAGCACAATACTGAACCAAGTAAAAAGCCTAAGAATTGCTCATTCATCAACATAATCTGCAGCAAAATATTGAACCAAGTAAAAAGCCTAAGAATTGCACATTCATAAACGTAAGTTGCACCACAATACTGAACCAAGTAAAAGCCTAAGAATTACACATTCATCAACATAGCTTGAATTAACTAGGTGAATCTGTGCTTGTCAGAATCAACTAGCAAATGAAATGCATCTACTGGAACTGCAAGCCACTCAACTGCCAGCATGTACTAGTAGTCACCAGTTCGTAACAAGAAACAGCAAGCACATCTGCGCCAACAGAAAGCTACGGGGAACAAAACAATACTCCACAAATCCTAGACGCCACCACCAAATCTACACGCGCGGAGAAGCGAAAACAGGCCAGATTTACTCATCCAGATCGCGAAATGCCTGACTAGATGGAGATCGAAATTCGCATCCGCATCGAGCCTAACGGCCAGATCTAGGCCGAATCCTTCGAGAACTGAACCCGAGACGCGTGTGGGAGCACAGATCTAGCGCCTCACCTGCATGTTGCACTTGACGAGATCGAGCGGGGTGACGGCCATGTGGGTGAGCCCGCAGCTGGCGATCCCCCCGGCGGTGCAGGCGGCGTAGAAGGCGGGAGAGTACATCTCTATCTTCTCGTTGGGCGCGCGGATCGAGAAGGGCCTGCCGCCCCCGACCCCGCCAGCGCCGACGAGACCAACAGCCGGGGCTGGGGCCGCGGCGGGCGCCTGGTAGGGCGACGGGGAGGAGGGGAAGCGCGGGGAGGCGGCGGCGGCGAAGGAGCGCGGGGAGTAGAGGAAGCTGGGGAGGAGCGAGTCGCGGGAGAGGTCGGAGAGCGCCATCGCCGCCGGGCCTGGAGATCCGGGCGCGGATTCGCGGGGGGCTGCGGCGCTGGCGGTGCTTTCCGAGCTCTCCTCTCCCTTGGCGTGGCGATGTTCGCGTGGATTTGACGGGGGTGCGGCGAGGCCCGAATATATGGAGGCGCTGCGCGTTCCTCCCCAACTTGCTAATAATTAGGGTATTGGTGGTGGGCTCGCTGGCGGCGGGGCCCGGTGGCAGTGTCCAGTGTGGCTGCTTGGGTTGTGGTTGGTGCCTGGCGTCTGGGGCGTGGATGGTACGCGTTCTTTTTTTTCAAAGAGAGGAAAAAATGGGAAGTGGGGAAAGCTTTGGGTGTTTTGGGTCTGGCCGGAGTCGTTGCTGCTTGCCCGAGAAAAGGGCCGTGGCCGCTTTCTGGGGTCGTAAATGTGGAGTTACGCCTTGCTAATCGCGGCGCGGGTCGCCGTCGCGGAATATGCAGGTGAATATTCCGAGGGAGAGGGGCGCCCGCCGCACCGGGCGGCGCGGCCTTGCTCCGCCCGCCCGCCCGCCCCATGTGGTCGACCGACGCCCGACGGGTCGGGATTCTTCGCAACGGGCGACACGCGACGAGCCGCCGGAAGGAACGGATGGGCCCCGCGTGGGCCAGGCCCAGCGTCCACGGCGAGTTTGTTGTTCTCCCGTGTGTGTCGGCGCACCTTCAAGACCGGCGAGTGAAGCGCTACGACTATTATTTTTTCCAAGGAAAGCACAAGTCAAATGAAAGCAACTTTCACCCTCAAAGAAAAAAAATGAAAGCAACTTTCAGCCAGGGAGAGGGAGAGGAGCTTCGCCTGTCTGTTGGGACGGTTTGTTGCCGGCCGCCTGGCCCCAGCATGGAAACCTACCTCAAGCCGGGGCCAAGGGCTGCTTGACCAAACGCCAAGGCGAGATGGTTTTTCGGCCGTCTCAAGTGTTTCTTTTTTGAAAAAGTCTCAAGACGTTGTTTGTTGGGAAACATTGTCCCGTACACGCCGCTGACAAAATCCGATCGTCTTTTGGAAAATAGGAAAGGCGTGTTCACAGGCAATTGATTGTTCAGCATCTATTGATGGTTTTCTTTTCCTTGACTTTTTATGTTATACGTAGATGGGCGGCCTTCATGTAGGCGCTGTCTAATTATAATGATCCGGAAAAGCATGCTCGTTTATACGGGATATCTTTGCACGACAACCTCTGACATGTTTGTTGTCCCAGCGGGAATCACAGAGCACTCACTTAACATCAAAGGAGGAGGAGTCCAGTCAAGCATGCAATTCGCCAAATCACAGCGTAGGGCCCGTTGAGGAAGAAATAGCAAAGCTTAAGGCAGTCGGCTTCATGCAAGATGTTTCATACCCAGACTGGTTGGCCAACCTCGTCATGGTGCTGAAGAAGAAGAACAAGACTTGACGCATGTGTGTTGACTACATCGACATCAACAAGGTGTGCCCCAAGGACCTGTTCCTGCTTCCGCGCATGGACTAGATGATTGATTTCACCATGGGGTGTGAGTGTATCGTTTATGGTTGCCTATTCGGGCTATCACCAGATACAGATGAAGCGTCCAAACAGGAGGTGACTACTTTTGTCACCAGGGGCGAAATTGGGCCTGGGGCAACTGGGGCTGTAGCCCCAGGCGTGGCCCAACTAGCACCTAAACATATAGTTGCCAATATTTGAGAATTTGTTATATATAAAAGCCCAGCCCCAGGCTTCACATCGGCCTCACGTACACATACAAGGCTTCAACCCATTAGCCCCACTCCAGTCCATCGATCAGATCATCGGAGCAGAAAACCAATCGCGGACTTCAAGTTGACCATTCGATCTGTCGCTCATTCGTCAAGAAAAAGAAAATCCCTCTCCCGATCGGCAACAGAGAAACCCCCGCCTCGCTCGGCTGCGCTGCGCGCCTGCGCCGCCACCCTCGTCAGTTATCAACCCGCGATTCCCCGCCGCGCCGGCCGCCGGATCCGGAGTCCTAGCCACCTGCCTCTCCTTCTGATCTTCTCCAAATATTAAAATTACAGTGCACACACACTGCCGCACAGGTAATATGTACACCGTATCATCCAATTCTTTCCCTAGTTCCTTCATATTAGGCAAACTCAGTGAATTGATGCTGTTAAATTATATTACTTAGTCAGTTTTATTTCATGGTCATCAGGAGATTAGAAATCCAAGATGATGAGGACCCGTTCAATTAAATCTTTTTTTCAGGATTGAGGATATTAAGATTATTTGGTGCTATCAAAAAAATGAGGAAACGCAAAGGGCTACAACCTCTTGCATTCAAGATAATGGTAATATTATGCTCTTCTTTTGTAAAAATTCATATGAACAATTGACTTAGTATTTAAATACTCGATTTTATGTTTGCAGCTCCCGGTCCTTCTACATGATGCAATTATAATTTGGTACCAAACAATGTTTGTAATGATGCACTTTATTAAACTATTTGTTTTACATGATTTCTTCTCGTGAAATAATGAAATTATATTTTGTTTTTAATGTGAATTTGTGGCATACCCACAACACATATTGGCGTGCGCGATATTTGTCATAATTTTAAGTCAGTTAGGGCTTGTTTGGTAACCCACCAGCTCCACGAAATATCCAGAATCTGCGGAGCACCTATTTCCCTGCTCTGTAAATTTGAACTACAGCCCGCTCCGCTCCGGAGCAGAGTTGTGGAGCGGAGGGACTCCAAACAGGCACTTAGTTTTCCCTCGCAAAAAAAAACAGACACTTAGTTTTAGCCCTAGGCTTTGAGAAATCCTGGTTCCGCCTCTGTTCGTCACACCACACAGACCCTGCTGCTACGTCCTAGCGCCACCTACCGGCGGACGATGCATACAAGGTCACTTAGTCTGCTCTTAAGTCAAACTAGTTTGAATTCAACCAACTTTGTAGAGAAAAAATATCAACATGTACAATACCCTATTGATAACCTTATGAAGACATATTTCATGATTGATATCTTGATATTGTTTGGTAGCATTTATACTAATATTTTTCATACAAACTTGGTCAAACATAAAACAATTTGACTTGATACAATATGAACTGGCTTTTTACATAGGAATGGACGGAATATCAAACAAGAGACAAATGGCTAGGTGTAGTTTATAGCATCATGTTGATAGTTTCAAGTGGGCCTTTGCTAATGTTGTTACCTCAAACCTGGCAGTTCATCATGAAGCTGCTAATTTTAGTTCCATACTGTCGGATGTTGTTGAAGCCATTTGTCATTTTGACCCAAGCATAATACTACATCTGCAAGTGTGCACTAAGAAACATTGGCGCTCATCTAGAAGATCTACATCCGCAAGTATGCGGTAAAAAATATCTTTTTTTCCTTAAATCTGAAAAAAAAACAAATTATCTTCAATGATCAATCTGAGAAAGTTTTAGGCCATTTTGCTCAACCATTCTGAAGTTTGGACAGTCAAACTTTGGGAAATTTTGGCTAAAAAGATTCACAGTTTAAAAGAAAACGAAAAATTCCAGTACTTCAAGCAATCTTCAACTATAAATCTAGTTTGGACTATCTATTTATGATCAAGAATAGACTAACTTTAAAAAATTGTCCAAACTTCAAAATGCTGGGAAAATAAGCTAAAATCTCAGATTGATCCGTGCAGATGAATTAGACTACTGCAGTTTCTTTACATTTTTTGGGAAACTTTAAGCCAAATTTGGCCGAATCTTACACAAATGTCCAAACAAATTAGTGGACAAAATGGCTGAACTTTTTTTAGATTGATCGATGAAGGTGATTAGAATTACTGTTTTTTCAGATGTTATGAGCTGTTCCATAATTTTTTGAATTTGTTTGGTAGGAATAGTGACATTTAAGAAACTAGTAAAAAAGGGTTATATATCAGTGAGCTAACTGTGCCAAAATCTATACCTTGGCCCTAGTGAAGCTCCGCCACTAGCTCCCGGGTGGTGTGCCGTCGTCGCTTACACAGAATAGCGAGGCGGCCACATCGGCATTCCTAATGCACGTTGACAGAGATTGTTGAGGGGGCAAAGAGGGAAGCAAAAGGACAAACTCTGCTTAAACTTTGACAATCTTCAAAATTTAAGCTTAAAAATTAATGGTATTTCTAATAATTTCTCTAGGGTAGGGGGCTATAGCCCCCCTTGGCCCTATAGTGCAGCTCCGCTACTGGCTGCCGAGGCGGTGTTGTGCCATATACCCTCGAGCGATGGCAGACCCCAGAAACCCTTTAACTTCAGCATTGGTGTGCCTGGGTACAGATACAACAACGCCACAGTTGTAGCCCCAACTAGGACCCAGGTCGGCAAGCAGCGGCACGTCCAGGCATTGAGTGCGTCTTTTTTCTACTAAGATAAGATACAAACTAAAGATTCTAAATATGGACTTGTGTCTTGCGACGGCACTTGCTCCAGCGTCGGCCAGCAGGTGATCAAGAATAGACTAACTTAAAAAATTGTCCAAACTTTAAAATGCTGAGAAAATAAGATGAAATCCCAGATTGATCCATGAAGATGGATTAAATTACTGGAGTTTCCTTACATTTTTTGGGAAACTTTAAGCCAAATTTGGTCGAATCTTACAAAAATGTCCAAACTTTAAAATTAGTGGACAAAATGGGCTGAAAGTTTTTCAGATATTCAATGAAGGTGATTAGAACTACTGGATTTTTTCAGATGTTATGAATTGTTTCATAATATTTTGAATTTTTTTGTAGCAAGAGTGACATTTAAGAAACCAATAAGAAAAGGTTCTGTATCAATGAGTCAACCGTACCAAAATCTATACCTTTGTATGCAGGTCCTGGTTAGTCTCCACAACTACCAGCTCTACTGCCACGTCGAGGATCCAGGGTGGAGGCTGAGCTAGTTTTGGGCCGGTGATGAGGTCATTTTTGACACAACTGACGTAGAGATAGCGGAGCAAGGAAACTGCAGTTTTGAGGGGGCAAAGAGAGGGCCAAAAGGACAAATTCTGCTTAAACTTTGATAATCTAGGGTAGGGGGGCATAGCCCCCCTTGGTCCTAGTGAAGCACCACCACTGGCTGCCGAGGAAAGCTTCTTTATCATGGAACATAACATCTAGCCAGTGTGTTGCGGCATATCCTTATAGTTTACTGTACAACATGACTAATCCTAAATTCTAACCGATGACCATTCTTTTTGTTAATGTGTAGTGACATGGCAGGTCATGTGCTTCTACTCGCAGACAGCGGAGGGCCCATTTCGGTCGTGTTGCGTATTTTTGTCCACCTTTTACAACAGCACGATAGTGGGGTGCCCGCACTGCACCTGCGACACCTGCCCAGCTGGGACCTCCACGGCACTGCAGTGCCAGGACGGTGGGTGAAGCTAACCATCAACAACTTCAACACGTTCGAGAACTACAGTGACTAGAACAACGTCGTGCAACACCCGAATCTACAGAAGTCGACGCAAGTTTTCAGCTTCACCTACGAGCCGCTTGTGTAGCAAGGCACAATAAGTTGCATTTACTTGTGTTTCAAATTTTCAAATCTTATTGTGTCGGGCTCTGTTTATTACTAGTCTAGTTAAATCTATTGTTTAACATTTTGGTGACACTATTACCGCGTGGCTGCAGGGTGGACCAGAGCTGGCTGCTTGCCGGCTAGGAGGAAGAGGAGGAGATGGCGGTGGCGGGAAGTATTTGTGGACGACTCGGTTTGGGGCGCGGAAGGGAAAGGAAGGAAAGTAGGAAGCGCTGAGAGCAACCGAGCGACCTTTCCAGGAGTTTTGGCACCAAGCTCACACCCGCTCTGCTGAAACATGCAAGGATGGGCTGAACCCAGAAATGGCTCTAGCCTTTGGACCACCGCGGGAGGAGTGCCACGATTACCGGATCAGTTTGCTCAAAACCAAAAAGGTTAAAAAATCTCCCTCTCTCTATAAAAGAGCAGATCTTGGATTTCTCGGCGGCTCGTCTAGTTCTTCACTAGCCGCTTGTACCGGTTGTACCAGGCTACCAGGTGGTTATCTACTGATCAATACCATTGCTAAATATTCCCGTCAATAAGTTTTTAGAGAAAAGTATATTTTCATCCCTCAATTTGTATACAAATGGTCCCTTAACTCAAATATGAGGAAAATCTAGTCACTCGACTATAAAAATCTTCTACTTATCATCCCTTGGCCTATTTTTGGTGGTTTTTGCGCTGATGCAGAATGGCTTTAACCGTCATCCACATTACCTTCTTCTTCCCCTTTCTCTCTCACCACCACATGACCGCATGTCACCATTGTGTCCATGCCGACACCAAGTCTTGCCATCTTCTTGTTTGGCAGCTAGAGATGAACTCGGATACTGCCATCGACCTTGTCGCCGACACTAGAAACTGTCATTATCGTCATCACCAATGATGTGGGGACACGGAGGCTGAGGAGCGAGTCAAGTATGACAAATGTGTGTGCTTAACACTGTCCCACGAACACGAGAAGAAGATGGATCTCTATAGACATTGGGAGCCCCCATCCATGTAGTGTGGCAACGATGCATGTAGTGTGTACTTCGGCGTGCGAATATGAGTGCGAGCTAGGACGGCATGGACCTGGATCTGGACATAGTTTGGGCTACACCTACCGGGATGTGGCCTAGGTAGTGCAGACTAGTGGCCATGTACTCCCTTCGTTCCAAATTACTCGTCGTGGAAATGGATGTATCTAGAACTAAAATACATCTAGATACATCCATTTCTACGACGAGTAATTCGGAACGGAGGGAGTAGAATGGTAGAGCCGTGGTAAATGAAAGGATCGATAAGTCAACTATAGGAAAGGGGGCGAATAGGAGAACAAGGGAATTTTAGTTTAACTTTCGATATAAGGATAGTGCAGATAAAGTAAGTTCTCTAGATATGCAATCTATGGTGAAAACAACCTATATGGCAAGCAATCTAACACGCTAGCAAAGTGATACGTCTTCAACGTATCTATATTTTTTATTTCATGTTATTATATTATCAATCTTGGATGTTTTATATTCATTTACTAGCAACTTTATATCATTTTTTGGGACTAACCTATCGACATGGTGCCCAGTGCCAGTTGCTATTTTCGGCTTGTTTTTTACTTTGTAGAATATCAATACCAAACGAAATCCAAATGCCACGAAACTTTTTGGAGATTTTTTCTGGCCAGAAGACACCCAGGAAGCTTGTGGAGGACACAAGAAGACGCTCGTGGAGCCCACTAGGCACCAGGGCGCTAGAGGCCCCTAGCGCGCGCTGGTGGGTAGTGGGGCCCACGAGCACCGCCTTGACCTACCTCCGCCTCTATAAATACTCTAAAATCCCAAAAACCCTAGGGGAGTCGACGAAACACAATTCTAGCCGCCGCAAGTTCCAGAACCACGAGATCCAATCTAGAGGCCTTTTCCGGCACTCTGCCGGAGGGGTCAACAATCGCGGAGGGGTTTTTTATCATCACCCTTGCCCCTTCAATGATGCGAGAGTAGTTTACCACAGACCTACGGGTCCGCAGGTAGTAGCTAGATGGTTTCTTCTCTCTTTTTGATCTTCAATACAATATTCTCCTCGATGTTCTTGGAGATCTATTTGATGTAATGACTTTTTACGGTGTGTTTGTTGGGATTCGATGAATTATGAGTTTATGAACATATCTATCCATGAATATTATTCGAGTATTTGCTGAACTCTTTTATGCATGATTATTATAGCCTTATATTTCTTCTTCGAAATTTTGGTTTGGTTTGGCCAACTAGATTCATTTTTCTTGCAATAGGAAGAGGTGCTTTGTAATGGGTTTGATTTTGTGGTGCTCAATCTTAGTGACAGAGGGAGACATGACACGCATGTATCGTTTCTATTAAGCATAAAAAGATGATGTCTATTCCTACATGAATAAATCTTGTCTGCATCATGTCATCATTCTTATTGTATTACTTCGTTTTCCATGAACTTAATACACTAGATGCATACTGGACAGTAGTCGATGTGTGGAGTAATAGTAGTAGATGCAGGCAGGAGTCAGTCTACTAATCTTGGATGTGATGCCTATATACATGATCATTGACTTGAATATCATCATGATTATTTGCTTTTCTATCAGTTGCCCAACCGTAATTTGTTTACCCACCGTATGCTATTTTCTCGAGAGAAGCCTCTAGTGAAATCTACGTCCCCGGGTCTATTTCCTATCATATTACAACTAAAAATACCTTGCTGCATTTTTTGTGTGTATTTTTGGTAGATCTATTTATCAAATCTCATACAATTTAATCTATCTCAATACCGAGGAGGGATTGACAACCCCTCTTACGCGTTGGGTTGCAAGTTCTTGTTATTTGTGTGCAGGTGCTGTTTATATAGTGTTGCTTGGTTTTCCTACTGGATTGACAACCTTGATTTCGTAACTGAGGGAAATACTTACCGTTGATGTGCTGCATCATCCTCTCCTCTTCAGGGAATTACCAACACAGATACAAGCAATCATAAAGTAATAACAACTTGTATGGCAGTCAACCTAACAACCCATATGGCAAACGTGGAAATCGTCCCATGACCCGAAAACGGTGAGCAAAATATCCCAACAAATGGGCTCACATCGGCCAAAACTATGAGTTTTTGGTGACCTCCCTGTAAGCGCACCCCAGGGTTCCACAAACATGGAAATTTTCTCGAGACTCCAAAATAGTGAGCAATAGTCTACAGAACGGGTCAGGGCTAAACTGCGAGCTTTGGCGATCTTCCTCCTCAAAATTCTTGAAACATGAAAATCTCCCTGGGACCCCAAAAGGGTGAGCAGCAACCCACGAAATGGGCCCAAATTCGCTAGAACTGCGAGTTTTGGCAACCTTCCAGCAAGCACCCCCCGGTGTCCCAAAACAAGCAAATCTTCATGAGACCAGCAATAGCCCACGAAACAGTGAAAACTGTGAATTTTGGTGACGTCCTCCTCCCTCCCCTCGGTTTCCTCAAACTTGGGAATCCCCCAAGAACCTAAAGTGGTGAGCAGCCCATGAAACGGGCCCGAATCAGCAAAAAATGTGAGTTTTAGGGAGTTCCCCATAAGCACATGCTCAGCTTCCTCAAAGCATGGAAAATTGTCCCCGCATCTCAAAACAGTGAGAAATAGCCTATGAAACGGGCTAGAACCCGCCACAACCGTGAGTTTTGTTGACCTCCCCATAAGCACACACCTGGGTTCCTCAAACGTTGAAATCGTCCCAAGACCCCACACCAAATCGGCCAATACTTTCAGTTTTGGTGACCTCCCCGTAAGCGCACCTTGGGGTTCCAGAAACAAAGGAAAATTTTCATGAACGTCAAAATGGTGAGCAATAGCCTATGAAATGGGTCAAAATCAGACTAAACTGCGAGTTTCAGCGACCTTATCGTAAGCGCACCTCATGGTTTCCCAAACATGGCAATCACCCTGGGACCCAAAACAATGAGCAACAACCACAAAAATACTATTGGATTTCTATTTAAAAGAGAGAATTCCCATGGTATAATTTCTATAATTTTATTTTATTAGTTAAATTTATGGTTGAACGGAGAGAGTAACTATTTCTTTCTTTCCTGGGTGGTACTGCATCCATGCTTCTTTAAATCACTGGTCAAGGCAGTGAATTCAACCAACCATTATAACAAGTGTGAAACACAAAATAGTACATACTAATACAAGTGTAACACCCGTTAAAGCATGTGATATGATGCTCAACCTATTGTCTTTGTTTAGATGGCAACTATTGCCTAGTGATGATGTAGCATGATCAACAAAAGCATGTTTTGTTTCAGAGGTAATCTATCTGCCAGCCAGGCGCACTTCCCAGACCAATGTTATGGTCTCTCCGCACAAAAGATAAAAAGCCCTAGTCCAGCGAGCGACAGTGGAGCCGAACTGCATAACACATTCATCATTCTGGTTCGTCAAGAAGATAAGCAAAGTAACATTCAAGAAGTCTTACAAACCCCATGGCTTCCATATCCTACATAGTAGAGGTGGCTGCCTTGTGTTGGGTAATCTGCGTGTGATGATGGATGGGGTGTGGTTCTCCCCCATGTAAGATGGTTTCTTCTAGCTGGGATGGTGTCGTTAGGGCATCTCCAACGGCAACCTGAAAATTTCCTCCTGCATCCATCCGTGGACAGGGGGACCAGTCCGCGGACATGGATGCGGGAGGCCGCTATCCAACCGTAGCCACATACATCCGACCTTCCTTTTTTAGGTCTGCACAATCAAATAGCCGCATACAAAATGTACAGACGTTCAAATAGCCGCATGCAGCTCGTATATGTACTTCAAATGAAAATCCATTGCTAGAAAGAAGGTAAAACTATTTTAGCTCCGTCAATTCAATGAACAGTTGCCGACCATGGTGAGTATAGCAGCGGATGGTACCTGGCGGAGCGGCCGGGGGGTCGAACGGCAACAGAGGAGAAGCGGGGTGGAGCCCTGCTGTTGCGCTGGAGGCAAAAGAGACGTAGATTTCTGGCAGGGTTGTGGCGTGGCGGCCGAGATGGTGGATCAGCAGTGAAGGCAAAAGAGAAAGAAGGAAGAAGAAAAAATGAGGAGGATTGAGGTGCGGGGTCCAGAAGGGTTTTGGGTGGGCCGAGGTATCGGAGTCCTACGTGTCTGGTGTCCAGACTCCCGCAGACCTCTTCACTTTTGTCTCCTAAAGTGATATAAACGCTTTTATATTTCTTCACGAAGGGAGTAGGTTTTATGTCTTGGTTTTGCTGCTAACGGGCATGCGGCAGATGGTTGGCTCTTTGAGCTGACATAACCTTTCTTCCAAGTTCTTTTCATTTTTGTTGCGCCAAGACTCCTTTTCTGCTGTTTTGTTTATCTGCTAAATAGTAGTGGAACCCGATCCACACTCCAGTTTGGATCGTACGGAAAAAAGATATCGAGATAATAAATTTCTACCGAACAACTTATGATTTATAAATGCCAGAAACAGTGTAAATCATACTGCACCCGGAGCAACATACTATATATATATGTGCAAATAATAATGAGAAGCAACAAGTCTGAATGAGGATTACTTGCGGCTAGCTAGCTGCTGTGGATGGATCCACCACCACTACTAATCCTATATACTACCCAAAAGTCGATCCCACTAATTTAATTATCTTCATATGCAACCATGACAACTCATCATCTAATCATGCATGCCCCACTAAATTTAGTTCTTTTCGCATGCAACCATGCCAACTCACCATGCCACTATGTATGAAAAAAACACGTTCAACATGCACTGCACGTGCTACTGCTACCCTTATTCAACAACCATATAATAATTAAATATTTAGAAAATTAAATTAGTTTGAATTCTCATATTGCTAATCCAAATACAGAATTTTCGTACTGCCATATCTCATATAAAAAACTGCATCAGTTTCGGTACCGGGCATCATCTCTAGTTTTTTTTAGTAACTGGGTATCGGCGGAGGCCCATTTCCAAGAACAAACAGAAGAGGCCCATGCCAGAAACCAGAAGAGGAGTCCATAGTGTTCCTTTCTTTTAGGCAGAAGTCGAGCAGTATAAGGGCATGTACAATGGTTGATAAGATAGTCTTATCTTAAGTTTTGCATTTATATAGAGATGATAAAAAAAATGTCTACAATGGGTCATCTCTTAGACTTATTTTCAATAATTAGCAATGCCTAAAAATGTGGTGAGACATATTATGCTAAGAGATCATCTCTTGTCTTCTTTTAAATAAGAGAAGGCAAGCCTTCTTTTATGAGTTCTCTTTCCTCCACCTCATCATTTATCCTACGTGGCACTCCTAAGATAGCACCATTGTACATGCCCTAATAAAATCCGCTTCTCTCTCTTTTCACTCTGCAAACGCCTGCTACTTGTTGCGTAAGTAAACTCACCCGCTTGTTACTAGCAGTAATTTTTTTTATGGGAGCTTGTTACCAGCTAGGCAAGGAGCTTCCCTCAAAAAAAAAAAAAAAGCTAGGCAAGGAGCTGGCCGGGTCGGGGTGGGATGAAAATGAAAAAGGTGTAACCGCCCGCCTGCGGGTGTCAGAGCCAGCCGTTGCACCGCACCACACCGTCGGATCACATCTCCTGGCCCCGCCCCGCCCGGTGTATAGCTAGGCAGGCAACACCGTCGCCCCCTCACAGCTAGCGCCGGCTTGCTTCTGGATCCGTCCATGGCCAAGCAAGGGCTGGCATAGCTACGTCCACCTGCCGCCGCTCCGCCCCCAGGAGGACGTACACGCAGGTACGCACGCCGACGCCGGCCCCTCGCGTCCACCCATGGCCATCATCCGTTCCCTTGTTTGCTGCAAAGCTCTCGGTCCAATGTACCCATCCGCGCGTGTGCCGACGAAGCTAGACTAGACGAGGCGTGGTTGATTTGATCCAGCGTGCGTGCGTCGGTTTCTCGCCGGCGGTGTAGCGAATCCGGCGGGCCAACCCGTCATCGCCCCGTGCTTGTCGTTGTAAGTATCCCTCCCTCCCTCCCTCCAATTCCAGTTGAGCATCGGAGCAGGTCGAATCAATCAGATCAGATGCAAGCAACCACCCCATTCATTCCTTCATCGATTCTCCTCATTTCTGACGCACACATGCATTCCTCTTGTTGCACTTGCACGTACACGCATGATGCAGCCCGGGCATGGTCAGCCGGTGGCGCCACTGGACGCTGGGCGAGGGTGACCGCCGGCCGGAGTCCACCGTGGCGGCGCTCGCCTGCGGCTTGGCATGGTGCTACTTCGGCTACGTCAACCACCAACTCGAGCCGTTTCGCCTCAACGCACTGGGCGCCCTGCTCCAGGCCATCTACGTCGGCACCTACCTCTGGCTGTGCACATCAGAGGAGCGGGAGCGTGCTCTCGTCCCCATTGGCGCCGCTCTATGCTACCTCCATGTGACCTACCTCATCTCCTACGCTGGCGCCGACGAGTTCAAGTTCATGTGCACCGTAGGGGGTTCGGTGTCCGCGGCCGCGCCGCTGCTGACCTTCGCACTGCTGGTACGCTCCTTTCTTGCTTGATCCATCATCTCTCTTTCTTTCATCTTTCAACCAGCTCAACTGCAGGTTGAACCAAAGGACCATGAACCCGAACCTGTTGGCTTGATTGCGTTGAATTGTAGGTGGATGAGTGGAGCGTAGCCATGCTTCCGCCCTGGGGCATGTCCTGCTTCTCCATGCTGCATAGCTTGGCGTGGTGTGTAAGGGGGTCCAACAAGGAAGACGGTCACCCAGCCTACGCCATGGTGGTACGACATTTCTTCCTCCAAATCTTCTGCCTGCCTGTTCTGATGCTCACTCTTTCAGCCGATCCCCTGCTCTGCCTCCGCTAGCTGCTGCTGCTCCTGCTGCACATTCAGTCGTTCAGTTTAGTGAGCACCTAGCTACATTCTGCTGCTGCTGCTTAACATTCGGTGGTATGTGATGCAGGTGCAGAACGCGGTTGGCGCTGTTTGCTCCTTGGTCCTGCTGTACCTTGCCTGGCATTGGCCCCCAGCCCCCACGGCACAGGGCAGGGATGCCCGGGGGAACCCCGTCAACCCCCCTGACCTCTTGGAAGTGGTGACGGAAGCTGGCTCCCCTCCCCCTGCGCCGACACAGACCCACGGCGGCGTCCGCCACCGCAGGAGAGCCGCCACTGACGATGAGGCCCGGGCAGGGCTCATCAACCCAGACCTCGTCCATGTGGCAATGGCAGCGGGAACCGCCTCCGTGCCCCCTGCACTGACACAAGCCCAAATCCAGGAACGCGAGAGGGTCGCCGCTGAAGCTCGGGTCCGCAGAGGCCTCCTCAACCAAAACCTCGTCGCAGTGGCAGCCGGCAGACAGCACGAGGAATGACGCTCCGACCTCCACGCATGATTTCCACCGCTCTGCAAGCATATATGCATGGACTGACTTGGGTCTATCCAGCTACCTAGCTAGTAGTACTAGATTCTGCAAGAAATCCCTTCTCTTTGTTTTTTGTTTGTTTGATGACTCTTGTCCTTCGTCAAAACGATACCGGCCGGCACTCAGTTGGATTTTGCTTTTGCGAGACAATTTAAGTTCCAAAACTTACTCTGCGCGAGAATTCATTTATTTGGCTTCATGCATGCATATGTTCCTTCATACACCGAAAAATAAAAATCACTTTATGCATGTGTTGAAGTTGAAATGCACATCACATAACACATTCTTTTACATATGCAGCATCCATCAATTCATCACAAGCACTAGTTTACATGGATGGGTTTCAACACAAATTAAAAGGCAGAAGTAATGTAGAAATTAAAGTACACACAAGTTACAACACAAAAATCACAAGTGTGGCCATTGATGAACGTCATAAATCTTGACAACTTTCTAAGCTCTTCAACATGTGCTCGAGCGGCGATTTTCTTGAACTAGCGTCCACGAGAATGCCTAATTGGTTCGGCGGTTCGATTTGGGCATCGATGGATTTGACCGAGATGACCTCTTTGTTTACGATTTGTGCGAAGATGTTTTGAATACGGGCAAGTTCTTTCTTCCTTCCAGCCGTACTTTTCGTCGTGCAACTTGTAATTGAACATTTGCATATCTTTCACTTGGTAAAAAATGTTATGTGTCCCGACAAACCCATCCATATGGGCGGGAGGCCGGGAGCAAACATATGACACACATGTCATACTCCCCTTCAGTTGCTGTCTGCAATCAAAGTTGCATTTGTGTACCACATCTAGCCCCCATTTCGTGTGCATTTTTTTCTATAGCAAATGGTAGGAAGAAGGGCATGAAGCATTGAGGATTGTCACATCGCCTCCTCGGCCTCTCTCCTCTATTGCTCACTCCATGCATGCCCCCTAGGTTTTCCCCATACACCACAGGTGCACGCCTTAGACCCTCTCTCTTTTCTACGTGTAGACCAAATCCACACCTCTAATGTGGTGGACATACCGTAGTAAACAAACTTCATAACCCCCTACCAGCATCACGCTCCATGCAGTTGCTGACACCCGACCGACATCCAATCACTTCGATCACAACCTCTGCAATGCCTTATCGGTTATAGGGATGTTTCCCTCTCTCAACGCGCAAGAGTGCGGCCTCTCTCTCCATCTGACTTCGTTGCTAAGGCATATGGCTATATAGGTCAGTCTCAATCCCCTACCTTCTCACTCGCAACCAAGCTGCTTTGCTTTCGCCGCCTCAGTAAAGTCCACCTTGTTAAGGATTACCGAGATTTAGTCAATTGCCCTCGTTGTGGTGGATCTGGCCACGGTAGCTATCACCGGTACCCCCAAATTCCTAGTCCTTCATACCCCCATACACCACCCAAAACCGCAACATGGCCCAATTGAGATCCACCAACGACCCCTAGTTCACCTAGCCACATGTCCATCCGACCATTTGTGGATCGGCACCATACAGATCGCCTTGGCGAGTGTCAACGCGACCCCGACCTCCCCCATTTTGTTACCCCAATATGTCATGGGTGTCAACAGTGGATCTAGGAAAATGACGCCCCAATACGCGTGGGAGCACCAACAACTAGGGTCGCGCCCAGTAACACACCGCTCCCAGGTCTAGCCGCAAGGTATAGTAAAACCGGTAAAGACAATATACCATCAACATTATGTCACCTTGCTTATTGCAATGCTATGTTTGACTTAATACTTTGAGATGCATATTGGATAGCGGCCTCAGGGTGGAGTATTAGCTATAGATGTAGTTGGATAAATGTCTATAGATCTAAGAACACAATACCTTGAGCCGATGGAGCGTACGCTGGCCGTGGAGAAAACCCCGACGGGAAGAGGGGTGCCACCGTCGCCGCCGAAGAAACCGACTGTTCTGATGGCCGCTGCCGTCGACCTCGTCGCGCACCGGCTGAATGAGGAGCTCGACGTCCTCGAGCTCCCCTCCCCTTGCACCGGACGCAGGGGAGAAAACCCTCGACTGCGGGTAAAAATACCCCCATAAGAGGGGCCTGCAAATGATGGAGCCGGCGGGTATTGAATTCCCGCCGTCGTTGAGCCCAAGAAGAGGAGCTCCGGCTCCGGTGGCGGAGCCGGAGCGAGCGACAGCATCGCTGCATTGGCCCGTGGCGGCGGCATGGTGCGGAACGGAGAGGGCGCATGGATTGCCACCGCGAGATCCCGTCTGGAGGCGGAGAGGCCAGCAATCCACCTCTCTTGGATGCGATTGCTGCCAGCGTGACCAAAGTGGGTGGGGCGCGGCGAGACGGTGGCTCTGCCATCGGAGAAAACGAACGGGCGGTGAGGCGAGGGGGAGAGAGTGTGTGAACTGTCGAGTGTGGTGACACGAAGGAGCGTGCGGAGTTATGAGACGTCCCTTCCTCTCCTGTGCTTCCCCCCGCGTGCAGGAGCTTGCCACGCATGGCTCGAGCGTGCCTAGCTCACAAAAAACGGCCGATTCAGCCGTTCCACCAGAGCCAGGCCCAGACCTGCTTTGAGGTTCGTGCGGGCCAGGTTTTAGATGCAGCCCAACAACCAAACGGGCTGAAAACTGCCCGCCCGGGCCTGGCTGGACCTAATGCAGCCTACCAAACGCATCCTAAGAAAATTGTTTGATCTAGAATAGTGACCAGCTGCATTTTAGCGAAAAGGCAGACACCCTAACAATGACTGGTGGTGTTTAGATCGTCATTTAGGAGTATGTATTTTAAATGAAAATTATTAAAATCTGACATCAGATTTGTAGGCATGACAAATCTAACGATATGTCAAATTATGTTCTCGTGAGGATAGTAATTTTTTTTAGCAAGCACGATAGATCCTGGCAAAAAAACCGGATTTGCCATGTTTGTTTAAGAAAACTGCTCGCGGCAACATAATTTGTCATCTTGGACGTATGATTTTTCATGCTAAAAAAATCTGACATTTGATTGACATTTGATTCATAGCAAAATCCTTGATAAATTGGCAATAAATTCAAACCACATGCATATGCTGAGAAGAGAAAAAAAAACATGTCTTAAATTTATGGCATCTTTGTATTTTGAGGAGTAAGACATACGAGTGTCCAAAATAAAATGTTAGGTCCTTCACAAAAAACAAAATGTATTTTAAGGAGTAAGACATGTACGCCTCAAAGCTCCCTCTTTTGCCAGATCCGGTGCTCCTGGGTGCGGTGGTGGTGCCACTCTTCGACGGTAGGTGCAGCCCCGCCAACCCCCCCTCTCCCCCCCGCCCGCCCCCATGACTCGGTGACACCAATCAGCGTTGCCCCCCCCCTGTTGGAAATATGCCCTAGAGGCAATAATAAAAGCATTATTATTATATTTCCTTATTCATGATAATTGTCTTTATTCGTGCTATAATTATGTTAACCGGAAATCGTAATACTTGTGTGAATAACAGACAACAACATGTCCCTAGTGAGCCCCTAGTTGACTAGCTTGTTGATCGACAGATAGTCATGGTTTCCTGACTATGGACATTGGATGTCATCGATAACGGGATCACATCATTAGGAGAATGATGTGATGGACAAGACCCAATCTTAACATAGCATAAGATCGCATAGTTCATTTGCTAGAGTTTTCCAATGTCAAGTATCCTTTCCTTAGACCATGAGATCGTGTAACTCCCGGATACCGTAGGAGTGCTTTGGGTGTACCAAACGTCACAACGTAACTGGGTGACTATAAAGGTATACTACGGGTATCTCTGAAAGTGTCTGTTGGGTTGACACGGATCGAGACTGGGATTTGTCACTCCGCTTGACAGAGAGGTATCACCGGGCCCTCTCGGTAATGCATCATCATAATGAGCTCAATGTGATCAAAGTGTTTGATCACGGGATCATGCATTACGGTATGAGAAAAGTGACTTGCCGGTAACGAGATTGAATGAGGTATTGGGATACCGACGATCGAATCTCGGGCAAGTAAAATACCGATTGACAAAGGGAATCGTATACGGGATTAATTGAATCCTCGACATCGTGGTTCATCCGATGAGATCATCGTGGAGCATGTGGGAGCCAACATGGGTATCCAGATCCCGCTGTTGGTTATTGCCCGAGAGCCGTCTCGGTCATGTCTGCATGTCTCCCGAACCCGTAGGGTCTACACACTTAAGGTTCGGTGACGCTAGGGTTGTGAAGATATGTATGTGCAGTAACCCGAATGTTGTTCGGAGTCCCAGATGAGATCCCGGACGTCACGAGGAGTTCCAGAATGGTCCGGAGGTAAAGAATTATATATAGGAAGTGCTATTTTGGCCATCGGGACAAGTTTCGGTGTTATCGGTATTGTACCGGGACCACCGGAGGGGTCCCGGGGTCCACCAGGTGGGGCCACCTGCCTTGGTGGGCCACATGGGCCTTAGGGGGTGCGCCTTGGCCTGCTTGGGCCAAGGGGAACCAGCCCCAAGAGGCCCATGCGCCAAGAGAGAAAAAAAGGGGAGAGTCCTACAAGGGGAAGGCACCTCCGAGGTGCCTTGGGGAGGATGGACTCCTCCCCACCCTTGGCCGCACCCTTCCTTGGAGGAAGGGGCAAGGGCTGCGCCTCCCCCTCTCCCTTGGCCCTATATATAGTGGGGAAAAGGAGGAGCAAACCAACCCTAATGCCCTGGCTCCTCCCTCCTCCCTGCAACACCTCCTCCTCCTCCCGTAGTTGCTTAGCGAAGCCCTGCCGGAGTTCTGCTGCATCCACCACCACACCGTCGTGCTGGATCTTCCTCAACCTCTCCTTCCCCCTTGCTGGATCAAGAAGGAGGAGACGTCTCCCGTCCCGTACGTGTGTTGAACGCGGAGGTGCCGTCCGTTCGGTACTAGATCATCGGTGAATTGGATCACGGCAAGTACGACTACCTCATCCACGTTCACTCGAACGCTTCCGTTGCGATCTACAAAGTGGTATGTAGATGCTATCTAATCTGAATACTCGTTGCTAGATGAACTCATAGATGGATCTTGGTGAAACCGTAGGAAAATTTTTAATTTTCTGCAACGTTCCCCAACAGTGGCATCATGAGCTAGGTCTATGCGTAGTTCTTCTTGTGCGAGTAGAACACAATTTGTTGTGGGCGTAGATGTTGTCAATTCTTCTTGCCGTTACTAGTCAATCTTGATTCAGCGGTATTGTGGGATGAAGCGGCCCGGACCAACCTTACACGTACGCTTACGTGAGACCGGTTCCACCGACTAACATGCACTAGTTGCATAAGGTGGCTGGCGGGTGTCTGTCTCTCCTACTTTAGTTGGATCGGATTCGATGAACAGGGTCCTTATGAAGGGTAAATAGAGATTGACAAATCACGTTGTGGTTTGAACGTAGGTAAGAAAACGTTCTTGCTAGAACCCTAATTCAGCCACGTAAAACTTGCAACAACAATTAGAGGACGTCTAACTTGTTTTTGCAGCAAGTGCTTTGTGATATGATATGGCCTAAGTTGTGATGTATGATGAATGATCTATATGTGATGTATGAGATGTTCATGCTATTGTAATAGGAATCACGACTTGCATGTCGATGAGTATGACAACCGGCAGGAGCCATAGGAGTTGTCTTCATTTTTTTGTATGACCTGCGTGTCATTGAGAATCGCCATGTAAGTTACTTTACTTTATTGCTAAACGCGTTAGCCATAGTAGTAGAAGTAATAGTTGGCGAGCAACTTCATGGAGACACGATGATGAAGATCATGATGATGAAGATCATGGTGTCAAGCCGGTGACAAGATGATCATGGAGCCCCAAGATGGAGATCAAAGGAGCAATGTGATATTGGCCATATCATGTCACGTTTATTATTTGATTGCATGTGATGTTTATCATGTTTTTGCATCTTGTTTACTTAGAACGACGGTAGTAAATAAGATGATCCCTCATAATAATTTCAAGAAAGTGTTCACCCTAACTGTGCACCGTTGCCAAGGTTCGTCGTTCCGAAGCACCACGTGATGATCGGGTGTGATAGGTCCTTACGTTCGCATACAACGGGTGTAAGACAGATTTACACACGCAAAACACTTAGGTTGACTTGACGAGCCTAGCATGTACAGACATGGCCTCGGAACACAGAAGACCGAAAGGTCGAGCATGAGTCGTATAGAAGATACGATCAACATGAAGATGTTCACCGATGTTGGCTAGTCCGTCTCACGTGATGATCGGACACGGCCTAGTTGACTCGGATCATGTAATACTTAGATGACTAGTAGAGGGATGTCTATCTAAGTGGGAGTTCATTAAATAATTTGATTAAATGAACTTTATTATCATGAACTTAGTCTAAATATTTACAATATGTCTTGTAGATCAAATGGCCAACGTAGTCCTCAACTTCAACGCGTTCCTAGAGAAAACCAAGCTGAAAGACGATGGTAGCAACTATACGGACTGGGTCCGGAACCTGAGGATTATCCTCATAGCTGCCAAGAAAGATTATGTCCTAAGAGCACCGCTGGGTGACGCACCTATTCTCCCTGCAGAACAAGACGTTATGAACGCTTGGCAGTCACGCTGCGATGATTACTCCCTCGTTCAGTGCGGCATGCTTTACAGCTTAGAGCCGGGACTCCAAAAGCGTTTTGAGAGACATGGAGCATATGAGATGTTCGAAGAGCTGAAAATGGTTTTCCAAGCTCATGCCCGGGTCGAGAGATATGAAGTCTTCGATAAATTCTTTAGCTGTAAGATGGAGGAAAATGGCTCTGTCAGTGAACACATACTCAAAATGTCTGGGTTGCACAACCGCTTGACTCAACTGGAAGTTAATCTCCCGGATGAAGCGGTCATTGACAGAATCCTCCAGTCGCTTCCACCTAGCTACAAGAGCTTTGTGATGAACTACAATATGCAGGGGATGGTAAAGACCATTCCTGAAGTATATGCTATGCTGAAATCAGCAGAGGTTGAAATCAAGAAGGAGCATCAAGTGTTGATGGTGAATAAAACCACTAAGTTCAAGAAGGGCAAGGGTAAAAAGAACTTCAAGAAGGACGGCAAGGAAGTTGCCGCGCCCGGTAAGCAAGTTGCCGGGAAGAAGCCAAAGAATGGACCCAAGCCCGAAACTGAGTGCTTTTATTGCAAGGGAAGTGGTCACTGGAAGCGGAACTGCCCCAAATACTTAGCGGACAAGAAGGCCGGCAAAACCAAAGGTATATGTGATATACATGTAATTGATGTGTACCTTACCAGTGCTCGTAGTAGCTCTTGGGTATTTGATACCGGTGCAGTTGCTCACATTTGTAACTCAAAGCAGGAGCTGCGGAATAAACGGAGACTGGCAAAGGACGAGGTGACGATGCGCGTCGGGAATGGTTCCAAGGTCGATGTGATCGCCGTCGGCACGCTGCCTCTACATTTACCTACGGGATTAGTTTTAAACCTCAATAATTGTTATTTAGTGCCAAGTTTGAGCATGAACATTGTATCTGGATCTCGCTTAATTCGAGATGGCTACTCATTTAAATCCGAGAATAATGGTTGTTCTATTTATATGAGAGATATGTTTTATGGTCATGCTCCGATGGTTAATGGTTTATTCTTAATGAATCTCGTACGTGATGATACACATGTTCATAGTGTGAATACCAAAAGAGTGAAAGTTGATAACAATAGTCTCACATATTTGTGGCACTGCCGCCTTGGTCACATAGGTGTCAAACGCATGAAGAAGCTCCATGCAGATGGACTTTTAGAGTCTCTTGATTATGAATCATTTGACACGTGCGAACCATGCCTCATGGGTAAAATGACCAAGACTCCGTTCTCAGGAACAATGGAGCGAGCAACCAACTTATTGGAAATCATACATACCGATGTGTGCGGTCCAATGAGTGTTGAGGCTCGCGGTGGCTATCGTTATGTTCTCACCCTCACTGATGACTTGAGTAGATATGGGTATATCTACTTAATGAAACACAAATCTGAGACCTTTGAAAAGTTCAAGGAATTTCAGAGTGAGGTTGAAAATCAACGTGATAGAAAGATCAAGTTTCTACGATCAGATCGTGGAGGAGAATACTTGAGTCACGAATTTGGCACACACTTAAGAAAATGTGGAATAGTTTCACAACTCACGCCGCCTGGAACACCTCAGCGTAATGGTGTGTCCGAACGTCGTAATCGCACTCTATTAGATATGGTGCGATCTATGATGTCTCTTACCGATTTACCGCTATCTTTTTGGGGCTATGCTTTAGAGACTGCCGCATTCACTTTAAATAGGGCTCCGTCGAAATCCGTTGAGACGACACCGTATGAATTACGGTTTGGGAAGAAACCTAAGCTGTCGTTTCTAAAAGTTTGGGGATGCGATGCTTATGTCAAGAAACTTCAACCTGAAAAGCTCGAACCCAAATCGGAAAAATGCGTCTTCATAGGATACCCTAAAGAAACTGTTGGGTATACCTTCTACCTCAGATCCGAAGGCAAGATCTTTGTTGCCAAGAATGGATCCTTTCTAGAAAAAGAGTTTCTCTCGAAAGAAGTAAGTGGGAGGAAAGTAGAACTTGATGAAGTGTTACCTCTTGAACCGGAAAATGGCGAAACTCAAGAAAACGTTTTTGAGGTGCCTGCACCGACTAGAGAGGAAATTAATGATGATGATCTAGATGCTTCTGATCAAGCTCCTACTGAAATTCGAAGGTCCACAAGGACACGTTCCGCACCAGAGTGGTACGGGAACCCTGTCTTGGAAATCATGTTGTTAGACAACGGTGAACCTTCGAACTATGAGGAAGCAATGGCGGGCCCGGATTCCGACAAATGGCTGGAAGCCATGAAATCCGAGATAGGATCGATGTATGAAAACGAAGTATGGACTTTGACTGACTTGACCGTTGAACGGCGAGCCATAGAAAATAAATGGATCTTTAAGAAGAAGACAGACGCGGATGGTAATGTGACCATCTATAAAGCTCGGCTTGTTGCTAGGGGTTATCGACAAGTTCAAGGGGTTGACTACGATGAGACTTTCTCACCGGTAGCGAAGCTGAAGTCCGTCCGAATCATGTTAGCAATTGCCGCATACTATGATTATGAGATATGGCAAATGGACGTCAAAACGGCATTCCTTAATGGTTTCCTTAAGGAAGAATTGTATATGATGCAACCGGAAGGTTTTGTCGATCCTAAGAATGCTGACAAGGTGTGCAAGCTCCAACGCTCGATTTGTGGGCTGGTGCAAGCATCTCGGAGTTGGAACATTCGCTTTGATGAGATGATCAAAGCGTTTGGGTTTACACAGACTTATGGAGAAGCCTGTGTTTACAAGAAAGTGAGTGGGAGCGCTGTAGCATTTCTCATATTATATGTAGACGACATACTTTTGATGGGAAATGATATAGAACTCTTGGACAGCATTAAGGCCTACTTGAATAAAAGTTTTTCAATGAAGGACCTTGGAGAAGCTGCTTATATATTAGGCATCAAGATCTATAGAGATAGATCGAGACGCCTCATAGGTCTTTCACAAAGCACATACCTTGATAAGATATTGAAGAAATTCAATATGGATCAATCTAATAAAGGGTTCTTACCTGTGTTACAAGGTGTGAAATTGAGCTCAGCTCAATGTCCGACCACGGCAGAAGATATAGAAGAGATGAGCGTCATCCCCTATGCCTCAACCATAGGTTCTATTATGTATGCCATGCTGTGTACCAGACCTGATGTAAACCTTGCCGTAAGTTTGGTAGGAAGGTACCAAAGTAATCCCGGCAAGGAACACTGGACAGCGGTCAAGAATATCCTGAAGTACCTGAAAAGGACCAAGGAAATGTTTCTCGTTTATGGAGGTGACGAAGAGCTCGTCGTAAAAGGTTACGTCGACGCTAGCTTCGACACAGATCTGGATGACTCTAAGTCACAAACCGGATACGTGTATATTTTGAATGGTGGGGCGGTAAGCTGGTGCAGTTGCAAGCAAAGCGTCGTGGCGGGATCTACATGTGAAGCGGAGTACATGGCAGCCTCGGAGGCAGCACATGAAGCAATTTGGGTGAAGGAGTTCATCACCGACCTCGGAGTCATACCCAATGCGTCGGGGCCAATCAAGCTCTTCTGTGACAACACTGGAGCTATTGCACTTGCAAAGGAGCCCAGGTTTCACAAGATGACCAGGCACATCAAGCGTCGCTTCAACTCCATTCGTGAAAATGTTCAAGATGGAGACATAGAAATTTGTAAAGTACACACGGATCTGAATGTCGCAGATCCGTTGACTAAACCTCTCCCTAAGGCAAAACTTGATCAGCACCAGAACTCTATGGGTGTTCGATTCATCACAATGTAACTAGATTATTGACTCTAGTGCAAGTGGGAGACTGTTGGAAATATGCCCTAGAGGCAATAATAAAAGCATTATTATTATATTTCCTTATTCATGATAATTGTCTTTATTCATGCTATAATTGTGTTAACCGGAAATCGTAATACTTGTGTGAATAACAGACAACAACATGTCCCTAGTGAGCCTCTAGTTGACTAGCTTGTTGATCGACAGATAGTCATGGTTTCCTGACTATGGACATTGGATGTCATCGATAACGGGATCACATCATTAGGAGAATGATGTGATGGACAAGACCCAATCTTAACATAGCATAAGATCGCATAGTTCATTTGCTAGAGTTTTCCAATGTCAAGTATCCTTTCCTTAGACCATGAGATCGTGTAACTCCCGGATACCGTAGGAGTGCTTTGGGTGTGCCAAACGTCACAACGTAACTGGGTGACTATAAAGGTATGCTACGGGTATCTCTGAAAGTGTCTGTTGGGTTGACATGGATCGAGACTGGGATTTGTCACTCCGCTTGACGGAGAGGTATCACCGGGCCCTCTCGGTAATGCATCATCACAATGAGCTCAAGGTGATCAAAGTGTTTGATCACGGGATCATGCATTACGGAACGAGAAAAGTGACTTGCCGGTAACGAGATTGAACGAGGTATTGGTATACCGATGATCGAATCTCGGGCAAGTAAAATACCGATTGACAAAGGGAATCGTATACGGGATTAATTGAATCCTTGACATCGTGGTTCATCCGATGAGATCATCGTGGAGCATGTGGGAGCCAACATGGGTATCCAGATCCCGCTGTTGGTTATTGCCCGAGAGCCGTCTCGGTCATGTCTGCATGTCTCCTGAACCCGTAGGGTCTACACACTTAAGGTTCGGTGACGCTAGGGTTGTGAAGATATGTATGTGCAGTAACCCGAATGTTGTTCGGAGTCCCAGATGAGATCTCGGACGTCACGAGGAGTTCCAGAATGGTCCAGAGGTAAAGAATTATATATAGGAAGTGCTATTTTGGCCATCGGGACAAGTTTCGGTGTTATCGGTATTGTACCGGGACCACCGGAGGGGTCCCGGGGTCCACCAGGTGGGGCCACCTACCTTGGTGGGCCACATGGTCCTTAGGGGGTGCGCCTTGGCCTGCTTGGGCCAAGGGGAACCAGCCCCAAGAGGCCCATGCGCCAAGAGAGAAAAAAAGGGGAGAGTCCTACAAGGGGAAGGCACCTCCGAGGTGCCTTGGGGAGGATGGACTCCTCCCCACCCTTGGCCGCACCCTTCCTTGGAGGAAGGGGCAAGGGCTGCGCCTCCCCCTCTCCCTTGGCCCTATATATAGTGGGGAAAAGGAGGAGCAAACCAACCCTAATGCCCTGGCTCCTCCCTCCTCCCTGCAACACCTCCTCCTCCTCCCGTAGTTGCTTAGCGAAGCCCTGCCGGAGTTCTGCTGCATCCACCACCACACCGTCGTGCTGGATCTTCCTCAACCTCTCCTTCCCCCTTGCTGGATCAAGAAGGAGGAGACGTCTCCCGTCCCGTACGTGTGTTGAACGCGGAGGCGCCGTCCGTTCGGTACTACATCATCGGTGAATTGGATCACGGCAAGTACGACTACCTCATCCACGTTCACTCGAACGCTTCCGTTGCGATCTACAAAGTGGTATGTAGATGCTATCTAATCTGAATACTCGTTGCTAGATGAACTCATAGATGGATCTTGGTGAAACCGTAGGAAATTTTTTAATTTTCTGCAACGTTCCCCAACACCCCCATCTACGATCCCGGATTTGGCGGCTATGGGATCGCTTAGCTTCAGGCCAGGGAGAGATCCCTGCTCGGCTCGCCGGTGCTGGCAGCGCCCGCACCCGCGGGTGTCGTTTTCCTCCATGGAGGCGCCGCCAAGGCCTTCTTCAGCCGCACTCCTCTTCGAGCTCAGGGGAAACCCTAGGTCCGGGTCTTCCGGGGTGGATAGTGACAGAGTCTCGGCGTCGTTCTCCTTCTTGAAGGTACTATCTTGCTCGCGCGCGGTGTCCCCGGTCTTGGCTCGGATGATGTTGAAGTTCTGGTTGGTTTGATAGTGCCGCTCTTGGCTCAGATTTGGTAAGTTTAGCTATGATGTATCTTGTGTTTGGGCTGAGCATCCCTTGTGTCTCTGCTCCGGGCATCATATTCACATCTGCGTTTGTGTCATGTGTTGTACCCCTGTACTCATTTTTCTTCTTCTATCAATGAAATGATAGGCAATCTTTGCGTATTGACGGAAAAACAAGGCATCGATATAAACTGAACTGCGTTGCTCGATCTCCAGTTGGAGCGTCCGTGGCCGTAGACAAACCGCTTGACGAGCCGGACCACCTCGCTGCCGGCGTAGCCGTACGGCCCGACGGCGAAGAACCCGTGGTGCCGCCCCTCGAACTCCTCGAACTTCACCGGCTTCCCTATGGCCCTGCGGCATAGTCCGCGGCGAGGTCGCGCAGCAGGTCGTGCGCGGCGGCCACCACGAGCATCGGCGGCAGCGCGACACCGTCGAGCTCCCGACTGTCCGCGTCGAACGGGTTGGCCAGCGGGTGGTCCCTCGTGGACCCAGGCGGCAGCATCAGGCGCCAGGCCTGGTCGACCACCGGCAGCGACAGGAACGAGCCCGGCGGGAACTCCACCTCCTGCGCCGTCCTTTCCTCCCCGCCTAACTGATAAAAGGACCGAACCCGTGGTGAGATCCGATCAGTTTTTACGGCCCGACCTTTCACGACACTCAACCTTCAGCAGCACTAACCTCTCGCCCGCGCACGCGATGTACATGAAACAGAGGGTTTGAACCTAGCGGCTCAGCACGAGAAAACCAATCTCGATGACGGTACTCACGCGCAAAAAAATTTCCTCACAGAGAAATCGCAACACAGAGGCTTTTTAAAGCTTCCTCCAAAACTTAGGGATTTTTAGACAGCTTCCCCCAAAACCCGATAAGGGGATTTACTCTAAAAACACATCGTGTTTATTATCAAAATATAACCTCCCTTTACAATGACCGAACTATGGCTATTTATAGTAGTATAGCTGACCAAACCATGGTTTGACTAACACGCTAGCCACACCCTAATTCAAGGAAAGCACAAACTTGACCTACCAAAACATACTAACCGACTTGATTTATCTAATATAATCTAAGGAAACAAAAGCAACGACGACTTGTTTGATGGTGCGGCTTCTGGTGCTATGTGTAGGTGGACCCCACCCGGTTTCTTTTAAAGAAAGCAATTCTTCAATCTTCATAGTCGTCCGCGAGTGGCCGCACCTGATGGAAAACGTACTTGGTCAGGACTCCATACAGGACTAATATCTCATGGATGTGCGTGACCTTGTCTATCTCTGGACCAAACCAAAACTGATCAAATTTGCATGCAGATTCCTTTGTTTGCTCAATCCTACACGTTATTGCTTGCATGCATGGATGACTTGGTAACATGTGTCTAGCTCGTTCCTTGACATGCACATTCTTGCTCTTGTCAGTGCAATACAAATTAGTAGTCTCGCTTGTAATAATAGAGACCAAGTGTTCTGCATCTTCAAATGAAATAACAGTAACCTCGGAAGTGACAGAACACGTGGTCGTATCATCTCCCCCCCCCCTTGAATGGAAACCGTCCTCGGTTTCGACTCAATCTCTCGAGTAATATTTTCATCTACGGATTGAACAACGACCACAAAGTTTTCAGTAGCTTCGACCATATTATTTTTAGCATCTTTCTCTTCTTTTACCTTCTTCTGATGTTCTCTCCTCCAAGCAATAAAACGATCTTGACCCATAGGCACGATGTCGAACTTCTTACCCTTCTTGACGGTATATATGTGTGTTTGACAATGATATGCAACGTCGTGCTCTTTGTACCATGGCTTGCCCAACAATAAGTGACATGAAACCATCGAAGCCGGAATCACGTCACACAAAACCGTGCAATAATATTTTCCCAACAAAAACGGTACCTTGGTTTGATGTGTGACACTGAGCTGTTCATGACCCCAATGGAACGAGTATGGTTGTGGGCGTGGTGTCATTGGCAGTTCCAACTTCTCCACCATCTCGATGCTTGCCGCGTTGATCAAACTCATGTGGTCGATTGTCATAGCACATGATCTCTCTTGTACCACAAGAAGAGTATGAAAAAGTCCATCCCATCGGCCTTCCTCCTTCAACTGAAATCCATAGCTTAGCTTCAATGATAATCCAGTCATCTTCTACACAGTGCCGTGAACAACCTTGCTCTGAATACCACCTGATAAAAGGACCGAACCTCGTGGTGAGATCCGATTGGTTTTTGCGGCCCGACCTTTCACGACACTCCACCTTCAGCAGCACTAACCTCTCGCCCGCGCACGCGATGTACACGAAATAGAGGGTTTGAACCTAGCGGCTCAGCACGATAAAACCAATCTCGATGACGGTACTCACGCGCAAAACAATTTCCTCACAGAGAAATCGCAACACAGAGGTTTTTTAAAACTTCCTCCAAAACTTAGGGATTTTTAGACAGCTTCCCCCAAAACCCGATAAGGGGATTTACTCTAAAAACACATCGTGTTTATTATCAAAATATAACCTCCCTTTACAATGACCGAACTATGGCTATTTATAGTAATATAGCTAACCAAACCATGGTTTGACTAACACGCTAGCCACACCCTAATTCAAGGAAAGCACAAACTTGACCTACCAAAACATATTAACCGACTTGATTTATCTTATCTAATCTAAGGAAACAAAAGCACCGACGACTTGTTTGATGGCGCGGCTTCTTGTGCTATGTGTAGGTGGACCCCACCCGGTTCCTTTTAAAGAAAGCAATTCTTCAATCTTCATAGTCGTCCACGAGTGGCCGCACCTGATGGAAAACGTACTTGGTCAGGACTCCATACAAGACTAATATCTCATGGATGTGCGTGACCTTGTCTATCTCTGGACCAAACCAAAACTGATCAAATTTTCATGCAGATTCCTTTGTTTGCTCAATCCTACACGTTATTGCTTGCATGCATGGATGACTTGGTAACATGTGTCTAGCTCGTTCCTTGATATGCACATTCTTGCTCTTGTCAGTGCAATACAAATTAGTATTCTCGCTTGTAATAATAGAGACCAAGTGTTCTGCATCTTCAGATGAAATAACAGTAACCTCGGAAGTGACAGAACACGTGGTCGTATCATCTCCCCCCCTTGAATGGAAACCGTCCTCGGTTTCGACTCAATCTCTCGAGTAATATTTTCATCTACGGATTGAACAACGACCACAAAGTTTTCAGTAGCTTCGACCATATTATTTTTAGCATCTTTCTCTTCTTTTACCTTCTTCTGATGTTCTCTCCTCCAAGCAATAAAACGATCTTGACCCATAGGCACGATGTCGTACTTCTTACCCTTCTTGACGGTATATATGTGTGTTTGACAATGATATGCAACGTCGTGCTCTTTGTACCATGGTGTAACGCCCCGGACACACCCGCCGGTGGTCGTTACTCCTGGCGGGATCTAGACTGGCCCCACAGATCAATACTAGTCTTTTCTGCGCACTTTGTCCTCACTCGTGCGCACCCGGGAGCAACTTCCCGGTCGGTCACCCATCCTGACACTACTCCAAGCTGAGCACGCTTAACTTTGGAGTTCTGTCCGAATGGGCTCCCGGAAAAGAAGGAATTCCTTATTGATATGAGTAGTCTATCATCCCTAATAAGCCAGGCCATCACATACACCCCCACTCAGAGGAACCGGCGTCCTCGTCGGGCCACAGGAACGTTCCCTCTTGGCACAAACGTCTGTGCTTCCAGTCCGGTACATGTGCCATGCCGGGTGCCACGACGGGTCACAAACGTCATGAACAACATGACCACGCACCTGTCCGCAACCATCCGTGTAACCGCGAGGGTCGGTTCTGATACCAACTTGTAACGCCCCGGACACACCCGCCGGTGGTCGTTACTCCTGGCGGGATCTAGACTGGCCCCACAGATCAATACTAGTCTTTTCTGCGCACTTTGTCCTCACTCGTGCGCACCCGGGAGCAACTTCCCGGTCGGTCACCCATCCTGACACTACTCCAAGCTGAGCACGCTTAACTTTGGAGTTCTGTCCGAATGGGCTCCCGGAAAAGAAGGAATTCCTTATTGATATGAGTAGTCTATCATCCCTAATAAGCCAGGCTATCACACATGGCTTGCCCAACAATAAGTGACATGAAACCATCGAAGCCGGAATCACGTCACACAAAACCGTGCAATAATATTTTCCCAACAAAAACGGTACCTTGGTTTGATGTGTGACACTGAGCTGTTCATGACCCCAACAGAACGAGTATGGTTGTGGGCGTGGTGTCACTGGCAGTTCCAACTTCTCCACCATCTCGATGCTTGCCGCGTTGATCAAACTCATGTGGTCAATTGTCATAGCACATGATCTCTCTTGTACCACAACACGAGTATGAAAAAGTCCATCCCATCGGCCTTCCTCCTTCAACTGAAATCCATAGCTTAGCTTCAATGATAATCCAGTCATCTTCTACACAGTGCCGTGAACAACCTTGCTCTGAATACCACCTGATAAAAGGACCGAACCTCGTGGTGAGATCCGATTGGTTTTTGCGGCCCGACCTTTCACGACACTCCACCTTCAGCAGCACTAACCTCTCGCCCGCGCACGCGATGTACACGAAATAGAGGGTTTGAACCTAGCGGCTCAGCACGATAAAACCAATCTCGATGACGGTACTCACGCGCAAAACAATTTCCTCACAGAGAAATCGCAACACAGAGGTTTTTTAAAACTTCCTCCAAAACTTAGGGATTTTTAGACAGCTTCCCCCAAAACCCGATAAGGGGATTTACTCTAAAAACACATCGTGTTTATTATCAAAATATAACCTCCCTTTACAATGACCGAACTATGGCTATTTATAGTAATATAGCTGACCAAACCATGGTTTGACTAACACGCTAGCCACACCCTAATTCAAGGAAAGCACAAACTTGACCTACCAAAACATATTAAACGACTTGATTTATCTTATCTAATCTAAGGAAACAAAAGCACCGACGACTTGTTTGATGGCGTGGCTTCTTGTGCTATGTGTAGGTGGACCCCACCCGGTTCCTTTTAAAGAAAGCAATTCTTCAATCTTCATAGTCGTCCATGAGTGGCCGCACCTGATGGAAAACGTACTTGGTCAGGACTCCATACAGGACTAATATCTCATGGATGTGCGTGACCTTGTCTATCTCTGGACCAAACCAAAACTGATCAAATTTGCATGCAGATTCCTTTGTTTGCTCAATCCTACACGTTATTGCGTGCATGCATGGATGACTTGGTAACATGTGTCTAGCTCGTTCCTTGACATGCACATTCTTGCTCTTGTCAGTGCAATACAAATTAGTATTCTCGCTTGTAATAATAGAGACAAAGTGTTCTGCATCTTCAGATGAAATAACAGTAACCTCGGAAGTGACAGAACACGTGGTCGTATCATCTCCCCCCCCCCTTGAATGGAAACCGTCCTCGGTTTCGACTCAATATCTCGAGTAATATTTTCATCTACGGATTGAACAACGACCACAAAGTTTTCAGTAGCTTCGACCATATTATTTTTAGCATCTTTCTCTTCTTTTACCTTCTTCTGATGTTCTCTCCTCCAAGCAATAAAACGGTCTTGACCCATAGGCACGATGTCGAACTTCTTAGCCTTCTTGATGGTATATATGTGTGTTTGACAATGATATGCAACGTCGTGCTCTTTGTACCATGGCTTGCCCAACAATAAGTGACATGAAACCATCGAAGCCGGAATCACGTCACACAAAACCGTGCAATAATATTTTCTCAACAAAAACGGCACCTTGGTTTGATGTGTGACACTGAGCTGTTCATGACCCCAAGGGAACGAGTATGGTTGTGGGCGTGGTGTCATTGGCTGTTCCAACTTCTCCACCATCTCGATGCTTGCCGCGTTGATCAAACTCATGTGGTCGATTGTCATAGCACATGATCTCTCTTGTACCACAACACGAGTATGAAAAAGTCCATCCCATCGGCCTTCCTCCTCCAACTGGAATCCATAGCTTAGCTTCAATGATAATCCAGTCATCTTCTACACAGTGCCGTGAATAACCTTGCTCTGAATACCACCTGATAAAAGGACCGAACCTCGTGGTGAGATCCGATCGGTTTTTGCTGCCCGACCTTTCACGACACTCCACCTTCAGCAGCACTAACCTCTCGCCCGCGCACGCGATGTACATGAAATAGAGGGTTTGAACCTAGCGGCTCAGCACGAGAAAACCATTCTCGATGACGGTACTCATGCGCAAAACAATTTCCTCACAGAGAAATCGCAACATAGAGGTTTTTTAAAGCTTCCTCCAAAACTTAGGGATTTTTAGACAGCTTCCCCCAAAACCCGATAAGGGGATTTACTCTAAAAACACATCGTGTTTATTATCAAAATATAACCTCCCTTTACAATGATCGAACTATGTCTATTTATAGTAATATAGCTGACCAAACCATGGTTTGACTAACACGCTAGCCACACCCTAATTCAAGGAAAGCACAAACTTGACCTACCAACATACTAACCGACTTGATTTATCTAATCTAATCTAAGGAAGCAAAAGCAACGACGATTTGTTTGATGGTGCGGCTTCTTGTGCTATGTGTAGGTGGACCCCACCCGGTTCCTTTTAAAGAAAGCAATTCTTCAATCTTCATAGTCGTCCACGAGTGGCCGCACCTGATGGAAAACGTACTTGGTCAGGACTCCATAGAGGACTAATATCTCATGGATGTGCGTGACCTTGTCTCTCTCTGGACTAAACCAAAACTGATCAAATTTGCATGCAGATTCCTTTGTTTGCTCAATCCTACACGTTATTGCTTGCATGCATGGATGACCTGGTAACATGTGTCTTGCTCGTTCCTTGACATTCACATTCTTGCTCTTGTCAGTGCAATACAAATTAGTAGTCTCGCTTGTAATAATAGAGACCAAGTGTTCTGCATCTTCAGATGAAATAATAGTAGTCTCGCTTGTAATAATAGAGACCAAGTGTTCTGCATCTTCAGATGAAATAACAGTAACCTCGAAGTGACAGAACACGTGGTTGTATCATCCCCCCCCCTGAATGGAACCGTCCTCGGTTTCGACTCAATCTCTCGAGTAATATTTTCATCTACGGATTGAACAACGACCACAAAATTTTCAGTAGCTTCGACCATATTATTTTTAGCATCTTTCTGTTCTTTTACCTTCTACTATGTTCTCTCCTCCAAGCAATAAAACGATCTTGACCCATAGGCACGATGTCGTACTTCTTACCCTTCTTGACGGTATATATGTGTGTCTGACAATGATATGCAACGTCGTGCTCTTTGTACCATGGCTTGCCCAACAATAAGTGACATGAAACCATCGAAGCCGGAATCACGTCACACAAAACCGTGCAATAATATTTTCCCCAACAAAAACGGTACCTTGGTTTGATGTGTGACACTGAGCTGTTCATGACCCCAACGGAACGAGTATGGTTGTGGGTGTGGTGTCATTGGCAGTTCCAACTTCTCCACCATCTCGATGCTTGATGCGTTGATCAAACTCATGTGGTCGATTGTCATAGCACATGATCTCTCTTGTACCACAACACGAGTATGAAAAAGTCCATCCCATCGGCCTTCCTCCTCCAACTGAAATCCATAGCTTAGCTTCAATGATAATCGAGTCATCTTCTACACAGTGCCATGAACAACCTTGCTCTGAATACCACCTGATAAAAGGACCGAACCTCGTGGTGAGATCCGATCGGTTTTTGCAGCCCGACCTTTCATGACACTCCACCTTCAGCAGCACTAACCTCTCGCCCGCGCACGCGATGTACGCGAAATAGAGGGTTTGAACCTAGCGGCTCAGCACGAGAAAACCAATCTCGATGACGGTACTCACGCGCAAAACAATTTCCTCACAGAGAAATCGCAACACAGAGGTTTTTTAAAGCTTCCTCGAAAACTTAGGGATTTTTAGACAGCTTCCCCCAAAACCCGATAAGGGGATTTACTCTAAAAACACATCGTGTTTATTATCAAAATATAACCTCCCTTTACAATGACCGAACTATGGCTATTTATAGTAATATAGCTGACCAAACCATGGTTTGACTAACACGCTAGCCACACTCTAATTCAAGGAAAGCACAAACTTGACCTACCAAAACATACTAACCGACTTGATTTATCTAATCTAATCTAAGGAAACAAAAGCAACGACGACTTGTTTGATGGTGCGGCTTCTTGTGCTATGTGTAGGTGGACCCCACCCGGTTCCTTTTAAAGAAAGCAATTCTTCAATCTTCATAGTCGTCCACGAGTGGCCGCACCTGATGGAAAACGTACTTGGTCAGGACTCCATACAGGACTAATATCTCATGGATGTGCGTGACCTTGTCTATCTCTGGACCAAACCAAAACTGATCAAATTTGCATGCAGATTCCTTTGTTTGCTCAATCCTACACGTTATTGCTTGCATGCATGGATGACTTGGTAAGATGTGTCTAGCTCGTTCCTTGACATGCACATTCTTGCTCTTGTCAGTGCAATACAAATTAGTAGTCTCGCTTGTAACAATAGAGACCAAGTGTTCTGCATCTTCAGATGAAATAACAGTAACCTCGGAAGTGACATAACACGTGGTCGTATCATCTCCCCCCCCTGAATGGAAACCGTCCTCGGTTTCGACTCAATCTCTCGAGTAATATTTTCATCTACGGATTGAACAACGACCACAAAATTTTCAGTAGCTTCGACCATATTATTTTTAGCATCTTTCTCTTCTTTTACCTTCTTCTGATGTTCTCTCCTCCAAGCAATAAAACGATCTTGACCCATAGGCACGATGTCGTACTTCTTACCCTTCTTGACGGTATATCTGTGTGTTTGACAATGATATGCAACGTCGTGCTCTTTGTACCATGTCTTGCCCAACAATAAGTGACATGAAACCATCGAAGCCGGAATCACGTCACACAAAACCGTGCAATAACATTTTCCCAACAAAAACGGTACCTTGGTTTGATGTGTGACACTGAGCTGTTCATGACCCCAACGGAACGAGTATGGTTGTGGGCGTGGTGTCATTGGCAGTTCCAACTTCTCCACCATCTCGATGTTTGCCGCGTTGATCAAACTCATGTGGTCGATTTTCATAGCACATGATCTCTCTTGTACCACAACACGAGTATGAAAGAGTCCATCCCATCGGCCTTCCTCCTCCAACTGAAATCCATAGCTTAGCTTCAATGATAATCCAGTCATCTTCTACACAGTGCCGTGAATAACCTTGCTCTGAATACCACCTGATAAAAGGACCGAACCTCGTGGTGAGATCCGATCGGTTTTTGCGGCCCGACCTTTCACGACACTCCACCTTCAGCAGCACTAACCTCTCGCCCGCGCACGCGATGTACACGAAATAGAGGGTTTGAACCTAGCGGCTCAGCACGAGAAAACCAATCTCGATGACGGTACTGACGCGCAAAACAATTTCCTCACAGAGAAATCGCAACACAGAGGTTTTTTAAAAACTTCCTCCAAAACTTAGGGATTTTTAGACAGCTTCCCCCAAAACCCGATAAGGGGATTTACTCTAAAAACACATCGTGTTTATTATCAAAATATAACCTCCTTTTACAATGACCAAACTATGGCTATTTATAGTAGTATAGCTGACCAAACCATGGTTTGACTAACATGCGAGCCACACCCTAATTCAAGGAAAGCACAAACTTGACCTAGCAAAACATACTAACCGACTTGATTTATCTAATCTAATCTAAGAAAACAAAAGCAACGACGACTTGTTTGATGGTGCGGCTTCTTGTGCTATGTGTAGGTGGACCCCACCCGGTTCATTTTAAAGAAAGCAATCCTTCAATCTTCATAGTCGTCCACGAGTGGCCGCACCTGATGGAAAACGTACTTGGTCAGGACTCCATACAGGACTAATATCTCATGGATGTGCGTGACCTTGTCTATCTCCGGACCAAACCAAAACTGATCAAATTTGCATGCAGATTCCTTTATTTGCTCAATCCTACACGTTATTGCTTGCATGCATGGATGACTTGGTAACATGTGTCTAGCTCGTTCCTTGACATGCATATTCTTGCTCTTGTCAGTGCAATACAAATTAGTAGTCTCGCTTGTAATAATAGAGACCAAGTGTTGGACGCGGCTAATCTGCACCCGAGCTCATATGCTCCCGCATGAACAGTAAAATCGAAAAAAATTCAAAATAAAATCAAAAAATTTCAATTTTTTTTGGAAGAAACATTGACAAAAGTTCTAAGTGCTTGCAAAAAATCGTCATGAAATCACATTCCTAGAAGGCGTGGCAAAAAAAAAATAGTACTCTGAAAAAGCTACTTTCAAACGCATTTTGAAGCACTGAATTTGTTTTTTTGGCCACGCCTTACAGGAATGTGATTTCATGATGAATTTTTGCAGGCACTTAGAACTTTTGTCAATGTTTCTCTAAAAAAAAGTTGAATTTTTTTGAATTTTTTTCGATTTTACTGTTCATGCGGGAGCATATGAGCTCGGGTGCAGAATGGACATTTCGCCAAGTGTTCTGCATCTTCAGATGAAATAACAGTAACCTCGGAAGTGACAGAACACGTGGTCGTATCATCTCCCCCCCTTGAATGGAAACCGTCCTCAGTTGTGACTCAATCTCTCGAGTAATATTTTCATCTATGGATTGAACAACGACCACAAAAATTTCATTAGCTTCGACCATATTATTTTTAGCATCTTTCTCTTCTTTTACCTTCTTCTGATGTTCTCTCCTCCAAGCAATAAAACGATCTTGACCCATAGGCACGATGTCGTACTTCTTACCCTTCTTGACGGTATATATGTGTGTTTGACAATGATATGCAACGTCGTGCTCTTTGTACCATGGTTTGCCCAACAATAAGTGACATGAAACCATAGAAGCCAGAATCACGTCACACAAAACCGTGCAATAATATTTTCCCAACAAAAACGGTACCTTAGTTTGATGTGTGACACTGAGTTGTTCATGACCCCAACGGAACAAGTATGGTTGTGGGCGTGGTGTCATTGGCAGTTCCAACTTCTCCACCATCTCGATGCTTGCCGCGTTGATCAAACTCATGTGGTCGATTGTAATAGCACATGATCTCTCTTGTACCACAACACAAGTATGAAAAAGCCCATCCCATCGGCCTTCCTCCTCCAACTAAAATCCATAGCTTAGCTTCAATGATAATCCAGTCATCTTCTACACAGTGCCGTGAACAACCTTGCTCTGAATACCACCTGATAAAAGGACCGAACCTCGTGGTGAGATTCGATCGATTTTTGCGGCCCGACCTTTCACGACACTCCACCTTCAGCAGCACTAACCTCTCGCCCGCGCACGCGATGTACACGAAATAGAGGGTTTGAACCTAGCGGCTCAGCACGAGAAAACCAATCTCGATGACGGTACTCACGCGCAAAACAATTTTCTCACAGAGAATCGCAACACAGAGGTTTTTTAAAGCTTCCTCCAAAACTTAGGGATTTTTAGACAGCTTCCCCCAAAACCCGATAAGGGGATTTACTCTAAAAATACATCGTCTTTATTATCAAAATATAACCTCCCTTTACAGTGACCGAACTATGGCTATTTATAGTAGTATAGCTGACCAAACCATGGTTTGACTAACACGCTAGCCACACCCTAATTCAAGGAAAGCACAAACTTGATCTACCAAAACATACTAACCGACTTGATTTATCTAATCTAATATAAGGAAACAAAAGCAACGACGACTTGTTTGATGGTGCGGCTTCTTGTGCTATGTGTAGGTGGACCCCACCCGGTTCCTTTTAAAGAAAGCAATTCTTCAATCTTCATAGTCGTCCACGAGTGGCCGCACCTGATGGAAAACGTACTTGGTCAGGACTCCATACAGGACTAATATCTCATGGATGTGCGTGACCTTGTCTATCTCTGGACCAAACCAAAACTGATCAAATTTGCATGCAGATTCCTTTGTTTGCTCAATCCTACACGTTATTGCTTGCATGCATGGATGACTTGGTAACATGTGTCTAGCTCGTTCCTTGACATGCACATTCTTGCTCTTGTCAGTGCAATACAAATTAGTAGTCTCGCTTGTAATAATAGAGACCAAGTGTTCTGCATCTTCAGATGAAATAACAGTAACCTCGGAAGTGACAGAATACGCGGTCGTATCATCTCCCCCCCTTGAATGGAAACCGTCCTCGGTTTCGACTCAATCTCCCGAGTAATATTTTCATCTACAGATTGAACAAGGACCACAAAATTTTCAGTAGCTTCGACCATATTATTTTTAGCATCTTTCTCTTATTTTACCTTCTTCTGATGTTCTCTCCTCCAAGCAATAAAACGATCTTGACCCATAGGCACGATGTCGTACTTCATAACCTTCTTGACGGTATATATGTGTGTTTGACAATGATATGCAACGTCGTGCTCTTTGTACCATGGCTTGCCCAACAATAAGTGACATGAAACCATCGAAGCTGGAATCACGTCACACAAAACCGTGTAATAATATTTTCCCAACAAAAATGGTACCTTGGTTTGATGTGTGACACTGAGCTGTTCATGACCCCAACGGAACGAGTATGGTTGTGGGCGTGGTGTCATTGGTAGTTCCAACTTCTCCACCATCTCGATGCTTCCCACGTTGATCAAAGTCATGTTGTCGATTGTCATAGCACATGATCTCTCTTGTACCACAACACGAGTATGAAAAAGTCCATCCCATCAGCCTTCCTCCTCCAACTGAAATCCATAGCTTAGCTTCAATGATAATCCAGTCATCTTCTACACAGTGCCGTGAACAACCTTGCTCTGAATACCACCTGATAAAAGGACCGAACCTCGTTTGATATCCGATCGGTTTTTGCGGCCCGACCTTTCACGACACTCCACCTTCAGCAGCACTAACCTCTCGCTCGCGCACGCGATGTACACGAAATAGAGGGCTTGAACCTAGCGGCTCAGCACGAGAAAACCAATCTCGATGACGGTACTCACGCGCAAAACAATTTCCTCACAGAGAAATCGCAACACAGAGGTTTTTTAAAGCTTCCCCCAAAACTTAGGGAATTTTAGACAGCTTCCCCCAAAACCCGATAAGGGGATTTACTCTAAAAACACATCGTGTTTATTATCAAAATATAACCTCCCTTTACAATGACCGAACTATGGCTATTTATAGTAGTATAGCTGACCAAACCATGGTTTGACTAACACGCTAGCCACACCCTAATTCAAGGAAAGCACAAACTTGACCTACCAAAACATATTAACCGACTTGATTTATCTAATCTAATCTAAGGAAACAAAAGCAACGACGACTTGTTTGATGGTGCGGCTTCTGGTGCTATGTGTAGGTGGACCCCACCCGGTTCCTTTTAAAGAAAGCAATTCTTCAATCTTCATAGTCGTCCACGAGTGGCCGCACCTGATGGAAAACGTACTTGGTCAGGACTCCATACATGACTAATATCTCATGGATGTGCGTGACCTTGTCTATCTCTGGACCAAACCAAAACTGATCAAATTTGCATGCAGATTCCTTTGTTTGCTCAATCCTACACGTTATTGCTTGCATGCCTGGATGACTTGGTAACATGTGTCTAGCTCGTTCCTTGACATGCACATTCTTACTCTTCTCAGTGCAATACAAATTAGTAGTCTCGCTTGTAATAATAGAGACCAAGTGTTCTGCATCTTCAGACGAAATAACAGTAACCTCGGAAGTGACAGAATACGTGGTCGTATCATCTCCCCCCCCCTTGAATGGAAACCATCCTCGGTTTCGACTCAATCTCTTGAGTAATATTTTCATCTACGGATTGAACAACGACCACAAAATTTTCAGTAGCTTCGACCATATTATTTTTAGCATCTTTCTCTTCTTTTACCTTCTTCTGATGTTCTCTCCTCCAAGCAATAAAACGATCTTGACCCGTAGGCACGATGTCGTACTTCTTACCCTTCTTGACGGTATATATGTGTGTTTGACAATGATTTGCAACGTCGTGCTCTTTGTACCATGGCTTGCCCAACAATAAGTGACATGAAACCATCGAAGCCGGAATCACGTCACACAAAACCGTGCAATAATATTTTCCCAACAAAAACGGTACCTTGGTTTGATGTGTGACACTGAGCTGTTCATGACCCCAACGGAACGAGTATGGTTGTGGGCGTGGTGTCATTGGCAGTTCCAACTTCTCCACCATCTCGATAATTTCCGCGTTGATCAAACTCATGTGGTCGATTGTCATAGCACATGATCTCTCTTGTACGACAACACGAGTATGAAAAAGTCCATCCCATCGGCCTTCCTCCTCCAACTGAAATCCATAGCTTAGCTTCAATGATAATCCAGTCGTCTTCTACACAGTGCCGTGAACAACCTTGCTCTGAATACCACCTGATAAAAGGACCAAACCTCGTGGTGAGATTCGATCGGTTTTTGCGGCCCGACCTTTCACGACATTCCACCTTCAGCAGCACTAACCTCTCGCCCGCGCACGCGATGTACACGAAATAGAGGGTTTGAACCTAGCGGCTCAGCACGAGAAAACCAATCTCGATGACGGTACTCACGCGCAAAACAATTTCCTCATAGAGAAATCGCAACACAGAGGTTTTTTAAAGCTTCCTCCAAAACTTAGGGATTTTTAGACAGCTTCCCCCAAAACCCGATAAGGGGATTTACTCTAAAAACACATCGTGTTTATTATCAAAATATAACCTCCCTTTACAATGACCGAACTATGGCTATTTATAGTAGTATAGCTGACCAAACCATGGTTTGACTAACACGCTAGCCACACCCTAATTCAAGGAAAGCACGAACTTGACCTACCAAACCATACTAACCGACTTGATTTATCTAATCTAATCTAAGGAAACAAAAGCAACGACGACTTGTTTGATGGTGCGGCTTCTTGTGCTATGTGTAGGTGGACCCCACCCGGTTCCTTTTAAAGAAAGCAATTCTTCAATCTTCATAGTCGTCCACGAGTGGCCGCACCTGATGGAAAACGTACTTGGTCAGGACTCCATACAGGACTAATATCTCATGGATGAGTGTGACCTTGTCTATCTCTGGACCAAACCAAAACTGATCAAATTTTCATGCAGATTCCTTTGTTTGCTCAATCCTACACGTTATTGCTTGCATGCAAGGATGACTTGGTAACATGTGTCTAGCTCGTTCCTTGATATGCACATTCTTGCTCTTGTCAGTGCAATACAAATTAGTAGTCTCGCTTGTAATAATAGAGACCAAGTGTTCTGCATCTTCAGATGAAATAACAGTAACCTCGAAGTGACAGAACACGTGGTCGTATCATCCCCCCCTTGAATGGAAACCGTCCTCGGTTTCGACTCTATCTCTCGAGTAATATTTTCATCTACGGATTGAACAACGACCACAAAATTTTCAGTAGCTTCGACCATATTATTTTTAGCATCTTTCTCTTCTTTTACCTTCTTCTGATGTTCTCTCCTCCAAGCAATAAAACGATCTTGACCCATAGGCACGATGTCGTACTTCTTACCCTTCTTGACGGTATATATGTGTGTTTGACAATGTTATGCAACGTCGTGCTCTTTGTACCATGGCTTGCCCAACAATAAGTGACATGAAACCATCGAAGCCAGAATCACGTCACACAAAACCGTGCAATAATATTTTTCCCAACAAAAAAGGTACCTTGGTTTGATGTGTGACACTGAGCTGTTCATGACCCCAACGGAACGAGTATGGTTGTGGGCGTGGTGTCAATGGCAGTTCCAACTTCTCCACCATCTCGATGCTTCCCGCGTTGATCAAACTCATGTGGTCGATTGTCATAGCACATGATCTCTCTTGTACCACAACACGAGTATGAAAAAGTCCATCCCATCGGCCTTCCTCCTCCAACTGAAATCCATAGCTTAGCTTCAATGATAATCCAGTCATCTTCTACACAGTGCCGTGAACAACCTTGCTCTGAATACCACCTGATAAAAGGACCGAACCTCGTGGTGAGATCCGATCGGTTTTTGCGGCCCGACCTTTCACGACACTCCACCTTCAGCAGCACTAACCTCTCGCCCGCGCCCGCGATGTACACGAAATAGAGGGTTTGAACCTAGCGGCTCAGCACGAGAAAACCAATTTCGATGACGGTACTCACGCGCAAAACAATTTCCTCACAGAGAAATCGCAACACAGAGGGTTTTTAAAGCTTCCTCCAAAACTTAGGGATTTTTAGACAGCTTCCCCCAAAACCCGATAAGGGGATTTACTCTAAAAACACATCGTGTTTATTATCAAAATATAACCTCCCTTTACAATGACCGAACTATGGCTATTTATAGTAGTATAGCTGACCAAACCATGGTTTGACTAACACGCTAGTCACACCCTAATTCAAGAAAAGCACGAACTTGACCTACCAAACCATACTAACCGACTTGATTTATCTAATCTAATCTACGGAAACAAAAGCAACGACGACTTGTTTGATGGTGCGGCTTCTTGTGCTATGTGTAGGTGGACCCCACCCGGTTCCTTTTAAAGAAAGCAATTCTTCAATCTTCATAGTCGTCCACGAGTGGCCGCACCTGATGGAAAACGTACTTGGTCAGGACTCCATACAGGACTAATATCTCATGGATGTGCGTGACCTTGTCTATCTCTGGACCAAACCAAAACTGATCAAATTTGCATGCAGATTCCTTTGTTTGCTCAATCCTACACGTTATTGCTTGCATGCATGGATGACTTGGTAAAATGTGTCTAGCTCGTTCCTTGACATGCACATTCTTGCTCTTGTCAATGCAATACAAATTAGTAGTCTCGCTTGTAATAATAGAGACCAAGTGTTCTGCATCTTCAGATGAAATAACAGTAAGCTCGGAAGTGACAGAACACGTGGTCGTATCATCTCCCCCCCCTTGAATGGAAACCGTCCTCGGTTTCGACTCAATCTCTCGAGTAATACTTTAATCTACAGATTGAACAACGACCACAAAATTTTCAGTAGCTTCGACCATATTATTTTTAGCATCTTTCTGTTCTTTTACCTTCTACTATGTTCTCTCCTCCAAGCAATAAAACGATCTTGACCCATAGGCACGATGTCGTACTTCTTACCCTTCTTGACGGTATATATGTGTGTTTGACAATGATATGCAACGTCGTGCTCTTTGTACCATGGCTTGCCCAACAATAAGTGACATGAAACCATCGAAGCCGGAATCACGTTAGACAAAACCGTGCAATAATATTTTCCCAACAAAAACGGTACCTTGGTTTGATGTGTGACACTGAGCTGATCATGACCCCAACGGAACGAGTATGGTTGTGGGCGTGGTGTCATTGGCAATTCCAACTTCTCTACCATCTCGATGCTTGCCGCATTGATCAAACTCATGTGGTCGATTGTCATAGCATATGATCTCTCTTGTACCACAACACGAGTATGAAAAAGTCCATCCCATGGGCCTTCCTCCTCCAACTGAAATCCATAGCTTAGCTTCAATGATAATCCAGTCATCTTCTACACAGTGCCGTGAACAACCTTGCTCTGAATACCACCTGATAAAAGGACCGAACCTCGTGGTCAGATCCGATCGGTTTTTGCGGCCCGACCTTTCACGACACTCCACCTTCAGCAGCACTAACCTCTCGCCCGCGCACGCGATGTACACGAAATAGAGGGTTTGAACCTAGCGGCTCAGCACGAGAAAACCAATCTCGATGACGGTACTCACGCGCAAAACAATTTCCTCATAGAGAAATCGCAACAAAGAGGTTTTTTAAAGCTTCCTCCAAAACTTAGGGATTTTTAGACAGCTTCCCCCAAAACCCGATAAGGGGATTTACTCTAAAAACACATCGTGTTTATTATTAAAATATAACCTCCCTTTACAATGACCGAACTATGGCTATTTATAGTAGTATAGCTGACCAAACCATGGTTTGACTAACACGCTAGCCACACCCTAATTCAAGGAAAGCACAAACTTGACCTACCAAAACATACTAACCGACTTGATTTATCTAATCTAATCTAAGAAAACAAAAGCAACGACGACTTGTTTGATGGTGCGGCTTCTTGTGCTATGTGTAGGTGGACCCCACCCGGTTCATTTTAAAGAAAGCAATTCTTCAATCTTCATAGTCGTCCACGAGTAGCCGCACCTGATGGAAAACGTACTTGGTCAGGACTCCATACAGGACTAATATCTCATGGATGTGCGTGACCTTGTCTATCTCCGGACCAAACCAAAACTGATCAAATTTGCATGCAGATTCCTTTGTTTGCTCAATCCTACACGTTATTGCTTGCATGCATGGATGACTTGGTAACATGTGTCTAGCTCGTTCCTTGACATGCACATTCTTGCTCTTGCCAGTGCAATACAAATTAGTAGTCTCGCTTGTAATAATAGAGACCAAGTGTTGGACGCGGCTAATCTGCACCCGAGCTCATATGCTCCCGCACGAACAGTAAAATCGAAAAAAATTAAAAAAAAATTCAAAAAATTCCAATTTTTTTTGGAAGAAACATTGACAAAAGTTCTAAGTGCCTGCAAAAATTCGTCATGAAATCACATTCCTAGAAGGCGTGGCAAAAAAACAAAAATAGTACTCTGAAAAAGCTACTTTCAAACGCATTTTGAAGCACTGAATTTGTTTTTTTGGCCACGCCTTACAGGAATGTGATTTCATGATGAATTTTTGCAGGCACTTAGAACTTTTGTCAATGTTTCTCTAATTTTTTTTTAGAATTTTTGGAATTTTTTTCGATTTTACTGTTCATGCGGGAGCATATGAGCTCGGGTGCAGAATGGACATTTCGCCAAGTGTTCTGCATCTTCAGATGAAATAACAGTAACCTCGGAAGTGACAAAACACGTGGTCGTATCATCTCCCCCCCCCTTGAATGGAAACCGTCCTCGGTTGCGACTCAATCTCTCGAGTAATATTTTCATCTATGGATTGAACAACGACCACAAAATTTTCAGTAGCTTCGACCATATTATTTTTAGCATCTTTCTGTTCTTTTACCTTCTTCTGATGTCCTCCAAGCAATAAAACGATCTTGACCCATAGGCACGATGTCGTACTTCTTACCCTTCTTGACGGTATATATGTGTGTTTGACAATGATATGCAACGTCGTGCTCTTTGTACCATGGTTTGCCCAACAATAAGTGACATGAAACCATAGAAGCCGGAATCACGTCACACAAAACCGTGCAACAATATTTTCCCAACAAAAACGGTACCTTGGTTTGATGTGTGACACTGAGCTGTTCATGACCCCAACGGAACAAGTATGGTTGTGGGCGTGGTGTCATTGGCAGTTCCAACTTCTCCACCATCTCGATGCTTGCCGCGTTGATCAAACTCATGTGGTCGATTGTCATAGCACATGATCTCTCTTGTACCACAACAGGAGTATGAAAAAGCCCATCCCATCGGCCTTCCTCCTCCAACTGAAATCCATAGCTTAGCTTCAATGATAATCCAGTCATCTTCTACACAGTGCCGTGAACAACCTTGCTCTGAATACCACCTGATAAAAGGACCGAACCTCGTGGTGAGATTCGATCGCTTTTTGCGGCCCGACCTTTCACGACACTCCACCTTCAGCAGCACTAACCTCTCGCCCGCGCACGCGATGTACACGAAATAGAGGGTTTGAACCTAGCGGCTCAGCACGAGAAAACCAATCTCGATGACGGTACTCACGCGCAAAACAACTTCCTCACAGAGAATCGCAACACAGAGGTTTTTTAAAGCTTCCTCCAAAACTTAGGGATTTTTAGACAGCTTCCCCCAAAACCCGATAAGGGGATTTACTCTAAAAATACATCGTGTTTATTATCAAAATATAACCTCACTTTACAATGACCGAACTATGGCTATTTATAGTAGTATAGCTGACCAAACCATGGTTTGACTAACACGCTAGCCACACCCTAATTCAAGGAAAGCACAAACTTGACCTACCAAAACATACTAACCGACTTGATTTATCTAATCTAATCTAAGGAAACAAAAGCAACGACGACTTGTTTGATGGTGCGGCTTCTCGTGCTATGTGTAGGTGGACCCCACCCGGTTCCTTTTAAAGAAAGCAATTCTTCAATCTTCATAGTCGTCCACGAGTGGCCGCACCTGATGGAAAACGTACTTGGTCAGGACTCCATACAGGACTAATATCTCATGGATGTGCGTGACCTTGTCTATCTCTGGACCAAACCAAAACTGATCAAATTTGCATGCAGATTCCTTTGTTTGCTCAATCCTACACGTTATTGCTTGCATGCATGGATGACTTGGTAACATGTGTCTAGCTCGTTCCTTGACATGCACATTCTTGCTCTTCTCAGTGCAATACAAATTAGTAGTCTCGCTTGCAATAATAGAGACCAAGTGTTCTGCATCTTCAGATGAAATAACAGTAACCTCGGAAGTGACAGAATACGTGGTCGTATCATCTCCCCCCCTCTTGAATGGAAACCGTCCTCGGTTTCGACTCAATCTCTCGAGTAATATTTTCATCTACGGATTGAACAACGACCACAAAATTTTCAGTAGCTTCGACCATATTATTTTTATCATCTTTCTCTTCTTTTACCTTCTTCTGATGTTCTCTCCTCCAAGCAATAAAACGATCTTGACCCATAGGCACGATGTCGTACTTCTTACCCTTCTTGACGGTATATATGTGTGTTTGACAATGATATGCAACGTCGTGCTCTTTGTACCATGGCTTGCCCAACAATAAGTGACATGAAACCATCGAAGCCGGAATCACGTCACACAAAACCGTGCAATAATATTTTCCCAACAAAAACGGTACCTTGGTTTGATGTGTGACACTGAGCTGTTCATGACCCCAACGGAATGAGTATGGTTGTGGGCGTGGTGTCATTGGCAGTTCCAACTTCTCCACCATCTCGATGCTTCCCGCGTTGATCAAACTCATGTGGTCGATTGTCATAGCACATGATCTCTCTTGTACCACAACACGAGTATGAAAAAGTCCATCCCATCGGCCTTCCTCCTCCAACTGAAATCCATAGCTTAGCTTCAATGATAATCCAGTCATCTTCTACACAGTGCCGTGAACAACCTTGCTCTGTATACCACCTGATAAAAGGACCGAACCTCGTGGTCAGATCTGATCGGTTTTTGCGGCCCGACCTTTCACGACACTCCACCTTCAGCAGCACTAACCTCTCGCCCGCGCACGCGATGTACACGAAATAGAGGGTTTGAACCTAGCGACTCAGCGCGAGAAAACCAATCTCGATGACGGTACTCACGCGCAAAACAATTTCCTCACAGAGAAATCACAACACAAAGGTTTTTTAAAGCTTCCTCCAAAACTTAGGGATTTTTAGACAGCTTCCCCCAAAACCCGATAAGGGGATTTACTCTAAAAACACATCGTGTTTATTATCAAAATATAACCTCCCTTTACAATGACCGAACTATGGCTATTTATAGTAGTATAGCTGACCAAACCATGGTTTGACTAACATGCTAGCCACACCCTAATTCAAGGAAGCACAAACTTGACCTACCAAAACATACTAACCGACTTGATTTATCTAATCTAATCTAAGGAAACAAAAGCAACGACGACTTGTTTGATGGTGCGCCTTCTTGTGCTATGTGTAGGTGGACCCCACCCGATTTCTCTTAAAGAAAGCAATTCTTCAATCTTCATAGTCCTCCACGAGTGGCCGCACCTGATGGAAAACGTACTTGGTCAGGATTCCATACAGGACTAATATCTCATGGATGTGCGTGACCTTGTCTATCTCTGGACCAAACCAAAACTGATCAAATTTGCATGCAGATTCCTTTGTTTGCTCAATCCTACACGTTATTGCTTGCATGCATGGATGACTTGGTAACATGTGTCTAGCTCGTGCCTTGATATGCACATTCTTGCTCTTGTCAGTGCAATACAAATTAATAGTCTCGCTTGTAATAATAGAGACCAAGTGTTCTGCATCTTCAGATGAAATAACAGTAACCTCGAAGTGAGAGAACACGTGGTCGTATCATCTCCCCCCCCCCTTGAATGGAAATCGTCCTCGGTTTCGACTCAATCTTTCGAGTAATATTTTCATCTACGGATTGAACAACGACCACAAAATTTTCAGTAGCTTCGACCATATTATTTTTAGCATCTTTCTCTTCTTTTACCTTCTTCTGATGTTCTCTCCTCCAAGCAATAAACCGATCTTGACCCATAGGCACGATGTCGTACTTCTTACCCTTCTTGACGGTATATATGTGTCTTTGACAATGATATGCAACGTCGTGCTCTTTGTACCATGGCTTGCCCAACAATAAGTGACATGAAACCATCGAAGCCGGAATCACGTCACACAAAACCGTGAAATAATATTTTCCCAACAAAAACGGTACCTTGGTTTGATGTGTGACACTGAGCTGTTCATGACCCCAACGGAACGAGTATGGTTGTGGGCGTGGTGTCATTGGCAGTTCCAACTTCTCCACCATCTCGATGCTTGCCGCCTTGATCAAATTCATGTGGTCGATTGTCATAGCATATGATCTCTCTTGTACCACAAAACGAGTATGAAAAAGTCCATCCCATCGGCCTTCCTCCTCCAACTGAAATCCATAGCTTAGCTTCAATGATAATCCAGTCATCTTCTACACAGTGCCGTGAACAACCTTGCTCTGAATACCACCTGATAAAAGGACCGAACCTCGTGGTGAGATCCGATCGGTTTTTGCGGCCCGACCTTTCACGACACTCCACCTTGAGCAGCACTAACCTCTCGCCCGCGCACGTGATGTACACGAAATAGAGGGTTTGAACCTAGCGGCTCAGCACGAGAAAACCAATCTCGATGACGGTACTCACGCGCAAAACAATTTCCTCACAGAGAAATCGCAACACAGAGGTTTTTTAAAGCTTCCTCCAAAACTTAGGGATTTTTAGACAGCTTCCCCCAAAACCCGATAAGGGGATTTACTCTAAAAACACATCGTGTTTATTATCAAAATATAACCTCCCTTTACAATGACCGAACTATGGCTATTTATAGTAGTATAGCTGACCAAACCATGGTTTGACTAACACGCTAGCTACACCCTAATTCAAGGAAAGCACAAACTTGACCTACCAAAACATACTAACCGACTTGATTTATCTAATCTAATCTAAGGAAACAAAAGCAACGACGACTTGTTTGATGGGGCGGCTTCTTGTGCTATGTGTAGGTGGACCCCACCCGGTTCCTTTTAAAGAAAGCAATTCTTCAATCTTCATAGTCGTCCACGAGTGGCCGCACCTGATGGAAAACGTACTTGGTCAGGACTCCATACAGGACTAATATCTCATGGATGTGCGTGACCTTGTCTATCTCCGGACCAAACCAAAACTGATCAAATTTGCATGCAGATACCTTTGTTTGCTCAATCCTACACGTTATTGCTTGCATGCATGGATGACTTGGTAACATGTGTCTAGCTGGTTCCTTGACATGCACATTCTTGCTCTTGCCAGTGCAATACAAATTAGTAGTCTCGCTTGTAATAATAGAGACCAAGTGTTGGACGCGGCTAATCTGCACCCGAGCTCATATGCTCCCGCATGAACAGTAAAATCGAAAAAAATTCAAAAAATTCCAATTTTTTTTGGAAGAAACATTGACAAAAGTTCTAAGTGCCTGCAAAAATTCGTCATGAAATCACATTCCTAGAAGGCGTGGCAAAAAAAAACAAAAATAGCACTCTGAAAAAGCTACTTTCAAACGCATTTTGAAGCACTGAATTTGTTTTTTTGGCCATGCCTTACAGGAATGTGATTTCATGATGAATTTTTGCAGGCACTTAGAACTTTTGTCAATGTTTCTCTAAATTTTTTTTGGATTTTTTTGAATTTTTTTCGATTTTACTGTTCATGCGGGAGCATATGAGCTCGGGTGCAGAATGGACATTTCGCCAAGTGTTCTGCATCTTCAGATGAAATAACAGTAACCTCAGAAGTGACAGAACACGTGGTCGTATCATCTCCCCCCCCCTTGGATGGAAACCGTCCTCGGTTGCGACTCAATCTCTCGAGTAATATTTTCATCTATGGATTGAACAACGACCACAAAATTTTCAGTAGCTTCGACCATATTATTTTTAGCATCTTTCTGTTCTTTTACCTTCTTCTGATGTCCTCCAAGCAATAAAACGATCTTGACCCATAGGCACGATGTCGTACTTCTTACCCTTCTTGACGGTATATATGTGTGTTTGACAATGATATGCAACGTCGTGCTCTTTGTACCATGGTTTGCCCAACAATAAGTGACATGAAACCATAGAAGCCGGAATCACGTCACACAAAACCGTGCAACAATATTTTCCCAACAAAAACGGTACCTTGGTTTGATGTGTGACACTGAGCTGTTCATGACCCCAACGGAACAAGTATGGTTGTGGGCGTGGTGTCATTGGCAGTTCCAACTTCTCCACCATCTCGATGCTTGCCGCGTTGATCAAACTCATGTGGTCGATTGTCATAGCACATGATCTCTCTTGTACCACAACACGAGTATGAAAAAGCCCATCCCATCGGCCTTCCTCCTCCAACTGAAATCCATAGCTTAGCTTCAATGATAATCCAGTCATCTTCTACACAGTGCCGTGAACAACCTTGCTCTGAATACCACCTGATAAAAGGACTGAACCTCGTGGTGAGATTCGATCGGTTTTTGCGGCCCGACCTTTCATGACACTCCACCTTCAGCAGCACTAACCTCTCGCCCGCGCACGCGATGTACACGAAATAGAGGGTTTGAACCTAGCGGCTCAGCACGAGAAAACCAATCTCGATGACGGTACTCACGCGCAAAACAACTTCCTCACAGAGAATCGCAACACAGAGGTTTTTTAAAGCTTCCTCCAAAACTTAGGGATTTTTAGACAGCTTCCCCCAAAACCCGATAAGGGGATTTACTCTAAAAATACATCGTGTTTATTATCAAAATATAACCTCACTTTACAATGTCCGAACTATGGCTATTTATAGTAGTATAGCTGACCAAACCATGGTTTGACTAACACGCTAGCCACACCCTAATTCAAGGAAAGCACAAACTTGACCTACCAAAACATACTAACCGACTTGATTTATCTAATCTAATCTAAGGAAACAAAAGCAACGACGACTTGTTTGATGGTGCGGCTTCTGGTGCTATGTGTAGGTGGACCCCACCCGGTTCCTTTTAAAGAAAGCAATTCTTCAATCTTCATAGTCGTCCACGAGTGGCCGCACCTGATGGAAAACGTACTTGGTCAGGACTCCATACAGGACTAATATCTCATGGATGTGCGTGACCTTATCTATCTCTCGACCAAACCAAAACTGATCAAATTTGCATGCAGATTCCTTTGTTTGCTCAATCCTACACGTTAGTGCTTGCATGCATGGATGACTTGGTAACATGTGTCTAGCTCGTTCCTTGACATGCACATTCTTGCTCTTCTCAGTGCAATACAAATTAGTAGTCTCGCTTGTAATAATAGAGACCAAGTGTTCTGCATCTTCAGATGAAATAACAGTAACCTCGGAAGTGACAGAATTCGTGGTCGTATCATCTCCCCCCCCTTGAATGGAAACCGTCCTCGGTTTCGACTCAATCTCTCGAGTAATATTTTCATCTACGGATTGAACAACGACCACAAAATTTTCAGTAGCTTCGACCATATTATTTTTATCATCTTTCTCTTCTTTTACCTTCTTCTGATGTTCTCTCCTCCAAGCAATAAAACGATCTTGACCCATAGGCACGATGTCGTACTTCTTACCCTTCTTGACGGTATATATGTGTGTTTGACAATGATATGCAACGTCGTGCTCTTTGTACCATGGCTTGCCCAACAATAAGTGACATGAAACCATCGAAGCCGGAATCACGTCACACAAAACCGTGCAATAATATTTTCCCAACAAAAACGGTACCTTGGTTTGATGTGTGACACTGAGCTGAACATGACCCCAACGGAACGAGTATGGTTGTGGGCGTGGTGTCATTGGCAGTTCCAACTTCTCCACCATCTCGATGCTTCCCGCGTTGATCAAACTCATGTGGTCGATTGTCATAGCACATGGTCTCTCTTGTACCAGAACACGAGTATGAAACAGTCCATCCCATCGGCCTTCCTCCTCCAACTGAAATCCATAGCTTAGCTTCAATGATAATCCAGTCATCTTCTACACAGTGCCGTGAACAACCTTGCTCTGAATACCACCTGATAAAAGGACCGAACCTCGTGGTGAGATCCGATCGGTTTTTGCGGCCCGGCCTTTCACGACACTCCACCTTCAGCAGCACTAACCTCTCGCCCACGCACGCGATATACACGAAATAGAGGGTTTGAACCTAGCGACTCAGCACGAGAAAACCAATCTCGATGACGGTACTCACGCGCAAAATAATTTCCTCACAGAGAAATCACAACACAGAGGTTTTTTAAAGCTTGCTCCAAAACTTAGGGATTTTTAGACAGCTTCCCCCAAAACCCGATAAGGGGATTTACTCTAAAAACACATCGTGTTTATTATCAAAATATAACCTCCCTTTACAATGACCGAACTATGGCTATTTATAGTAGTATAGCTGACCAAACCATGGTTTGACTAACATGCTAGCCACACCCTAATTCAAGGAAAGCACAAACTTGACCTACCAAAACATACTAACCGACTTGATTTATCTAATCTAATCTAAGGAAACAAAAGCAACGACGACTTGTTTGATGGTGCGGCTTCTTGTGCTATGTGTAGGTGGACCCCACCCGATTCCTCTTAAAGAAAGCAATTCTTCAATCTTCATAGTTGTCCACGAGTGGCCGCACCTGATGGAAAACGTACTTGGTCAGGATTCCATACAGGACTAATATCTCATGGATGTGCGTGACCTTGTCTATCTCTGGACCAAACCAAAACTGATCAAATTTGCATGTAGATTCCTTTGTTTGCTCAATCCTACACGTTATTGCTTGCATGCATGGATGACTTGGTAACATGTGTCTAGCTCGTGCCTTGATATGCACATTCTTGCTCTTGTCAGTGCAATACAAATTAGTAGTCTCGCTTGTAATAATAGAGACCAAGTGTTCTGCATCTTCAGATGAAATAACAGTAACCTCGAAGTGAGAGAACACGTGGTCGTATCATCTCCCCCCCCCCTTGAATGGAAATCGTCCTCGGTTTCGACTCAATCTTTCGAGTAATATTTTCATCTACGGATTGAACAACGACCACAAAATTTTCAGTAGCTTCGACCATATTATTTTTAGCATCTTTCTCTTCTTTTACCTTCTTCTGATGTTCTCTCCTCCAAGCAATAAACCGATCTTGACCCATAGGCACGATGTCGTACTTCTTACCCTTCTTGACGGTATATATGTGTCTTTGACAATGATATGCAACGTCGTGCTCTTTGTACCATGGCTTGCCCAACAATAAGTGACATGAAACCATCGAAGCCGGAATCACGTCACACAAAACCGTGAAATAATATTTTCCCAACAAAAACGGTACCTTGGTTTGATGTGTGACACTGAGCTGTTCATGACCCCAACGGAACGAGTATGGTTGTGGGCGTGGTGTCATTGGCAGTTCCAACTTCTCCACCATCTCGATGCTTGCCGCCTTGATCAAATTCATGTGGTCGATTGTCATAGCATATGATCTCTCTTGTACCACAAAACGAGTATGAAAAAGTCCATCCCATCGGCCTTCCTCCTCCAACTGAAATCCATAGCTTAGCTTCAATGATAATCCAGTCATCTTCTACACAGTGCCGTGAACAACCTTGCTCTGAATACCACCTGATAAAAGGACCGAACCTCGTGGTGAGATCCGATCGGTTTTTGCGGCCCGACCTTTCACGACACTCCACCTTGAGCAGCACTAACCTCTCGCCCGCGCACGTGATGTACACGAAATAGAGGGTTTGAACCTAGCGGCTCAGCACGAGAAAACCAATCTCGATGACGGTACTCACGCGCAAAACAATTTCCTCACAGAGAAATCGCAACACAGAGGTTTTTTAAAGCTTCCTCCAAAACTTAGGGATTTTTAGACAGCTTCCCCCAAAACCCGATAAGGGGATTTACTCTAAAAACACATCGTGTTTATTATCAAAATATAACCTCCCTTTACAATGACCGAACTATGGCTATTTATAGTAGTATAGCTGACCAAACCATGGTTTGACTAACACGCTAGCTACACCCTAATTCAAGGAAAGCACAAACTTGACCTACCAAAACATACTAACCGACTTGATTTATCTAATCTAATCTAAGGAAACAAAAGCAACGACGACTTGTTTGATGGTGCGGCTTCTTGTGCTATGTGTAGGTGGACCCCACCCGGTTCCTTTTAAAGAAAGCAATTCTTCAATCTTCATAGTCGTCCACGAGTGGCCGCACCTGATGGAAAACGTACTTGGTCAGGACTCCATACAGGACTAATATCTCATGGATGTGCGTGACCTTGTCTATCTCCGGACCAAACCAAAACTGATCAAATTTGCATGCAGATACCTTTGTTTGCTCAATCCTACACGTTATTGCTTGCATGCATGGATGACTTGGTAACATGTGTCTAGCTGGTTCCTTGACATGCACATTCTTGCTCTTGCCAGTGCAATACAAATTAGTAGTCTCGCTTGTAATAATAGAGACCAAGTGTTGGACGCGGCTAATCTGCACCCGAGCTCATATGCTCCCGCATGAACAGTAAAATCGAAAAAAATTCAAAAAATTCCAATTTTTTTTGGAAGAAACATTGACAAAAGTTCTAAGTGCCTGCAAAAATTCGTCATGAAATCACATTCCTAGAAGGCGTGGCAAAAAAAAACAAAAATAGCACTCTGAAAAAGCTACTTTCAAACGCATTTTGAAGCACTGAATTTGTTTTTTTGGCCATGCCTTACAGGAATGTGATTTCATGATGAATTTTTGCAGGCACTTAGAACTTTTGTCAATGTTTCTCTAAATTTTTTTTGGATTTTTTTGAATTTTTTTCGATTTTACTGTTCATGCGGGAGCATATGAGCTCGGGTGCAGAATGGACATTTCGCCAAGTGTTCTGCATCTTCAGATGAAATAACAGTAACCTCAGAAGTGACAGAACACGTGGTCGTATCATCTCCCCCCCCCCTTGGATGGAAACCGTCCTCGGTTGCGACTCAATCTCTCGAGTAATATTTTCATCTATGGATTGAACAACGACCACAAAATTTTCAGTAGCTTCGACCATATTATTTTTAGCATCTTTCTGTTCTTTTACCTTCTTCTGATGTCCTCCAAGCAATAAAACGATCTTGACCCATAGGCACGATGTCGTACTTCTTACCCTTCTTGACGGTATATATGTGTGTTTGACAATGATATGCAACGTCGTGCTCTTTGTACCATGGTTTGCCCAACAATAAGTGACATGAAACCATAGAAGCCGGAATCACGTCACACAAAACCGTGCAACAATATTTTCCCAACAAAAACGGTACCTTGGTTTGATGTGTGACACTGAGCTGTTCATGACCCCAACGGAACAAGTATGGTTGTGGGCGTGGTGTCATTGGCAGTTCCAACTTCTCCACCATCTCGATGCTTGCCGCGTTGATCAAACTCATGTGGTCGATTGTCATAGCACATGATCTCTCTTGTACCACAACACGAGTATGAAAAAGCCCATCCCATCGGCCTTCCTCCTCCAACTGAAATCCATAGCTTAGCTTCAATGATAATCCAGTCATCTTCTACACAGTGCCGTGAACAACCTTGCTCTGAATACCACCTGATAAAAGGACTGAACCTCGTGGTGAGATTCGATCGGTTTTTGCGGCCCGACCTTTCATGACACTCCACCTTCAGCAGCACTAACCTCTCGCCCGCGCACGCGATGTACACGAAATAGAGGGTTTGAACCTAGCGGCTCAGCACGAGAAAACCAATCTCGATGACGGTACTCACGCGCAAAACAACTTCCTCACAGAGAATCGCAACACAGAGGTTTTTTAAAGCTTCCTCCAAAACTTAGGGATTTTTAGACAGCTTCCCCCAAAACCCGATAAGGGGATTTACTCTAAAAATACATCGTGTTTATTATCAAAATATAACCTCACTTTACAATGTCCGAACTATGGCTATTTATAGTAGTATAGCTGACCAAACCATGGTTTGACTAACACGCTAGCCACACCCTAATTCAAGGAAAGCACAAACTTGACCTACCAAAACATACTAACCGACTTGATTTATCTAATCTAATCTAAGGAAACAAAAGCAACGACGACTTGTTTGATGGTGCGGCTTCTGGTGCTATGTGTAGGTGGACCCCACCCGGTTCCTTTTAAAGAAAGCAATTCTTCAATCTTCATAGTCGTCCACGAGTGGCCGCACCTGATGGAAAACGTACTTGGTCAGGACTCCATACAGGACTAATATCTCATGGATGTGCGTGACCTTATCTATCTCTCGACCAAACCAAAACTGATCAAATTTGCATGCAGATTCCTTTGTTTGCTCAATCCTACACGTTAGTGCTTGCATGCATGGATGACTTGGTAACATGTGTCTAGCTCGTTCCTTGACATGCACATTCTTGCTCTTCTCAGTGCAATACAAATTAGTAGTCTCGCTTGTAATAATAGAGACCAAGTGTTCTGCATCTTCAGATGAAATAACAGTAACCTCGGAAGTGACAGAATTCGTGGTCGTATCATCTCCCCCCCCCCCTTGAATGGAAACCGTCCTCGGTTTCGACTCAATCTCTCGAGTAATATTTTCATCTACGGATTGAACAACGACCACAAAATTTTCAGTAGCTTCGACCATATTATTTTTATCATCTTTCTCTTCTTTTACCTTCTTCTGATGTTCTCTCCTCCAAGCAATAAAACGATCTTGACCCATAGGCACGATGTCGTACTTCTTACCCTTCTTGACGGTATATATGTGTGTTTGACAATGATATGCAACGTCGTGCTCTTTGTACCATGGCTTGCCCAACAATAAGTGACATGAAACCATCGAAGCCGGAATCACGTCACACAAAACCGTGCAATAATATTTTCCCAACAAAAACGGTACCTTGGTTTGATGTGTGACACTGAGCTGAACATGACCCCAACGGAACGAGTATGGTTGTGGGCGTGGTGTCATTGGCAGTTCCAACTTCTCCACCATCTCGATGCTTCCCGCGTTGATCAAACTCATGTGGTCGATTGTCATAGCACATGGTCTCTCTTGTACCAGAACACGAGTATGAAACAGTCCATCCCATCGGCCTTCCTCCTCCAACTGAAATCCATAGCTTAGCTTCAATGATAATCCAGTCATCTTCTACACAGTGCCGTGAACAACCTTGCTCTGAATACCACCTGATAAAAGGACCGAACCTCGTGGTGAGATCCGATCGGTTTTTGCGGCCCGGCCTTTCACGACACTCCACCTTCAGCAGCACTAACCTCTCGCCCACGCACGCGATATACACGAAATAGATGGTTTGAACCTAGCGACTCAGCACGAGAAAACCAATCTCGATGACGGTACTCACGCGCAAAATAATTTCCTCACAGAGAAATCACAACACAGAGGTTTTTTAAAGCTTGCTCCAAAACTTAGGGATTTTTAGACAGCTTCCCCCAAAACCCGATAAGGGGATTTACTCTAAAAACACATCGTGTTTATTATCAAAATATAACCTCCCTTTACAATGACCGAACTATGGCTATTTATAGTAGTATAGCTGACCAAACCATGGTTTGACTAACATGCTAGCCACACCCTAATTCAAGGAAAGCACAAACTTGACCTACCAAAACATACTAACCGACTTGATTTATCTAATCTAATCTAAGGAAACAAAAGCAACGACGACTTGTTTGATGGTGCGGCTTCTTGTGCTATGTGTAGGTGGACCCCACCCGATTCCTCTTAAAGAAAGCAATTCTTCAATCTTCATAGTTGTCCACGAGTGGCCGCACCTGATGGAAAACGTACTTGGTCAGGATTCCATACAGGACTAATATCTCATGGATGTGCGTGACCTTGTCTATCTCTGGACCAAACCAAAACTGATCAAATTTGCATGTAGATTCCTTTGTTTGCTCAATCCTACACGTTATTGCTTGCATGCATGGATGACTTGGTAACATGTGTCTAGCTCGTGCCTTGATATGCACATTCTTGCTCTTGTCAGTGCAATACAAATTAGTAGTCTCGCTTGTAATAATAGAGACCAAGTGTTCTGCATCTTCAGATGAAATAACAGTAACCTCGAAGTGAGAGAACACGTGGTCGTATCATCTCCCCCCCCCCTTGAATGGAAATCGTCCTCGGTTTCGACTCAATCTTTCGAGTAATATTTTCATCTACGGATTGAACAACGACCACAAAATTTTCAGTAGCTTCGACCATATTATTTTTAGCATCTTTCTCTTCTTTTACCTTCTTCTGATGTTCTCTCCTCCAAGCAATAAACCGATCTTGACCCATAGGCACGATGTCGTACTTCTTACCCTTCTTGACGGTATATATGTGTCTTTGACAATGATATGCAACGTCGTGCTCTTTGTACCATGGCTTGCCCAACAATAAGTGACATGAAACCATCGAAGCCGGAATCACGTCACACAAAACCGTGAAATAATATTTTCCCAACAAAAACGGTACCTTGGTTTGATGTGTGACACTGAGCTGTTCATGACCCCAACGGAACGAGTATGGTTGTGGGCGTGGTGTCATTGGCAGTTCCAACTTCTCCACCATCTCGATGCTTGCCGCCTTGATCAAATTCATGTGGTCGATTGTCATAGCATATGATCTCTCTTGTACCACAAAACGAGTATGAAAAAGTCCATCCCATCGGCCTTCCTCCTCCAACTGAAATCCATAGCTTAGCTTCAATGATAATCCAGTCATCTTCTACACAGTGCCGTGAACAACCTTGCTCTGAATACCACCTGATAAAAGGACCGAACCTCGTGGTGAGATCCGATCGGTTTTTGCGGCCCGACCTTTCACGACACTCCACCTTGAGCAGCACTAACCTCTCGCCCGCGCACGTGATGTACACGAAATAGAGGGTTTGAACCTAGCGGCTCAGCACGAGAAAACCAATCTCGATGACGGTACTCACGCGCAAAACAATTTCCTCACAGAGAAATCGCAACACAGAGGTTTTTTAAAGCTTCCTCCAAAACTTAGGGATTTTTAGACAGCTTCCCCCAAAACCCGATAAGGGGATTTACTCTAAAAACACATCGTGTTTATTATCAAAATATAACCTCCCTTTACAATGACCGAACTATGGCTATTTATAGTAGTATAGCTGACCAAACCATGGTTTGACTAACACGCTAGCTACACCCTAATTCAAGGAAAGCACAAACTTGACCTACCAAAACATACTAACCGACTTGATTTATCTAATCTAATCTAAGGAAACAAAAGCAACGACGACTTGTTTGATGGTGCGGCTTCTTGTGCTATGTGTAGGTGGACCCCACCCGGTTCCTTTTAAAGAAAGCAATTCTTCAATCTTCATAGTCGTCCACGAGTGGCCGCACCTGATGGAAAACGTACTTGGTCAGGACTCCATACAGGACTAATATCTCATGGATGTGTGTGACCTTGTCTATCTCTGGACCAAACCAAAACTGATCAAATTTTCATGCAGATTCCTTTGTTTGCTCAATCCTACACGTTATTGCTTGCATGCATGGATGACTTGGTAACATGTGTCTAGCTCGTTCCTTGACATGCACATTCTTGCTCTTGTCCATGCAATACAAATTAGTAGTCTCGCTTGTAATAATAGAGACCAAGTGTTCTGCATCTTCAGATGAAATAACAGTAACCTCGGAAGTGACAGAACACGTGGTCGTATCATCTCCCCCCCTTGAATGGAAACCGTCCTCGGTTTCGACTCAATCTCTCGAGTAATATTTTCATCTACAGATTGAACAACGACCAAAAATTTTTCAGTAGCTTCGACCATATTATTTTTAGCATCTTTCTCTTATTTTACCTTCTTCTGACGTTCTCTCCTCCAAGCAATAAAACGATCTTGACCCATAGGCACGATGTCGTACTTCTTACCCTTCTTGACGGTATATATGTGTCTTTGACAATGATATGCAACGTCGTGCTCTTTATACCATGGCTTGCCCAACAATAAGTGACATGAAACCATCGAAGCCGGAATCACGTCACACAAAACCGTGCAATAATATTTTCCCAACAAAAACGGTACCTTGGTTTGATGTGTGACACTGAGCTGTTCATGACCCCAACGGAACGAGTATGGTTGTGGGCGTGGTGTCATTGGCAGTTCCAACTTCTCTACCATCTCGATGCTTGCCGCGTTGATCAAACTCATGTGGTCGATTGTCATAGCATATGATCTCTCTTGTACCACAACACGAGTATGAAAAAGTCCATCCCATCGGCCTTCCTCCTCCAACTGAAATCCATAGCTTAGCTTCAATGATAATCCAGTCATCTTCTACACAGTGCCGTGAACAACCTTGCTCTGAATACCACCTGATAAAAGGACCGAACCTCGTGGTGAGATTCGATCGGTTTTTGCGGCCCGACCTTTCACGACATTCCACCTTCAGCAGCACTAACCTCTCGCCCGCGCACGCGATGTACACGAAATAGAGGGTTTGAACCTAGCGGCTCAGCACGAGAAAACCAATCTCGATGACGGTACTCACGCGCAAAACAATTTCCTCATAGAGAAATCGCAACACAGAGGTTTTTTAAAGCTTCCTCCAAAACTTAGGGATTTTTAGACAGCTTCCCCCAAAACCCGATAAGGGGATTTACTCTAAAAACACATCGTGTTTATTATCAAAATATAACCTCCCTTTACAATGACCGAACTATGGCTATTTATAGTAGTATAGCTGACCAAACCATGGTTTGACTAACACGCTAGCCACACCCTAATTCAAGGAAAGCACAAACTTGACCTACCAAAACATACTAACCGACTTGATTTATCTAATCTAATCTAAGGAAACAAAAGCAATGACGACTTGTTTGATGGTGCGGCTTCTTGTGCTATGTGTAGGTGGACCCCACCCGGTTCCTTTTAAAGAAAGCAATTCTTCAATCTTCATAGTCGTCCACGAGTGGCCGCACCTGATGGAAAACGTACTCCCTCCGTCCAGGTGCATAGGGCATCTAAGAGAAATTAGAATTTCCAAATGTATAAGGCGTGATCTAATTAAATGTGCCTCGGTTTGGCTCCCATGCAGCTCTGTTAATCTCTTCTCTCCACTTCCCACGCATGCATCATTCATCCATCCATAGAGTTGCATGCTTAAAGGTTGACTTGGGCATGGGTGTAACCTGTGCATGCCAACGAGGGTAGCGGGAATTGGGTGTGAAACCTTAAACGGGGTCATGTGAACTGTCTCAACTATAATCATGGATTAAATGCCTTTCTTGGTTGCGTTTTTGAGAAACAACGATAGGCTCGTTCCATTCTCTTCAAATAAATCGCTGGCCTATCGCCTTGCGCCTAGATCGCAGTGCAACCTCTAATACGCCCTATGCACCTGGACAGAGGGAGTACTTGGTCAGGACTTCATACAGGACTAATATCTCATGGATGTGTGTGACCTTGTCTATCTCTGGACCAAACCAAAACTGATCAAATTTGCATGCAGATTCCTTTGTTTGCTCAATCCTACTCCCTCTGTACCGATTTATTTGTCGTTGGGACAATTCTCCGACCAGGTGAAAAGGGGAAAAAGTACGGAACTACCCCCAATTTGAAAAACACTTGTCGTTGGGATCGTCGTCTTCCTCCGTCGCTACTCCCATCTGCCAGGATCCACCCCTCCACTGTCGCTACTCCCATCTGCCAGGCTCCACCCCTCCACTGCAGCTCCGGCATCCGCCCCCGCCGGCCGCCTTCCTCCGCTCCAATTGAGAACCCAAGGTCTGTTCCCTGCCATACCCATCTCCCTCGCCGTCCGCCACAGCCCAGCAGCAGCAGCGTAACCCGACGCCCTCCTCGATTCATGCACCAGAGCTCCCGATCTGGCCAATTGACCTCGTCGGCGAGCAGCCAGGTCGACCCGTCGCTCCAATTGACCTCTTCCTCGCAGGTAGTCCTGCAGTCTGTGTTGATCGCCTGAGTCTTTGCTGGAGTAGATACTGGTTCTCCACCCTGGTTCTCCGGATTCATGCACAGGAGCAGTAAGTTGATTCCCACAGTCTGTGTTGGAGTACAGAAGCCAACGCCATCAACAGTCTGTGTTGGAGACTTGGAGTACAAATACTGCTGTGTTGATCAAGCTCTCTTGTGTTGATCAAGCTCGCTCTGCTGTGTTGGAGTAGATACAGGAATAGGAGTATTGATCAAGCTCGCTCTACTGCTCCTTCCATCTGTCGATCAATAGTTTGGAGTATTGGAGCTGCCAAATCTGCAGTTAAGAAGACTTGGGTCAATTGTGTGAACATCAGCAACAACAAGATCATTAGTGTGAAGTTGACAAATCAACAAGAGCAAGATCAGGTACACAGGATCAATTGACAAATCAGTAGATCTAGATGAGCTACTCCATTTTTACTCCTCATGGCATCTTGTACTCCTAATTCAGTGTTGTTGTCACAGTGAATTTGAATTAAACATGTCTTCTTCATTGTTGTTTTCACAGTGTACTCCATTTCATTTTTACTCATAACAAAAGCAACATGTCTTCTTCTTCTTTCCCATCATAATTTTGGTGCATTTAAATTAAACCAAATGGGAGTACTCCAAACTGTTGTTGTCACAGTGTCATTTTGACAGGTTGTTGTCATAGTGTGAATACTAGGAGTCAACAGTGTCAACACTAGGAGTAATTTGACAGTAAATTAAGAGTAACTTTATGGACTAAGTTTTCATATGACAAAAAAAATCTGAAGTTACATTAGTTATTTAGTTTTAATTAAACAAAAACCTTTTCCTTAATTAATTAAAGGAAAGGTTTCAGTTTAATTAATTAATTAAAGGAAAGGTTTTATTTTAATTAATTAAAGGAATTTCATTTAATACTGGAGTAAAAGGACTTGTTGTTGTTGCTGCTGCTTTTAAGTTTCAGAAGACAAGATAAGAGAAGAGAGAAAGAACAAAAGAGAAGAGAAATCATTTTTGTTTCAAAAGTTTCATTTGCTTGTGTGGAGTACTCCATTTAAATGAAAGAGAAGAGAAGAGAGTAGTAGGAGTAGGAGAGAAGATGAGTGAATTTAGAGAAGAGAAGATAATTTAGAGAAGAAGAAAACAAGGAAAGTAGTAGGAGAGGAAAGGAGTGGGAGAGGAGAGTAGTATGGAGGGCACAAGGGAAGTACTCCTATAAACCCTACACTAAACTACAAATGCAAGAAGAGAAAGAGAAGAGAGAAGAAGAGAGAATAGAAGTCCTACTGTAACTGAAAAAGTTTCATTTAAGTAACTGAAAAAATTCAGTTAATGAACTAAAATTACTGCTGTACTACACTACTGCAAGTGCTATACTCCTGTTCTGAAACCCAAAATTCAAAATACTCCAGTTATGAAGTAAAATTCCTGAAGTGTTCCAGGAGTAGAACCTGAAGTGTAGTCAGCGGCTTCACCTATGTGCATAAAAATCATAAAAATTTACAATCATTTGAAACCTGATCACTTGGATTCAAAATACTCCATGCATCAGTGACATGGAACAAAATTAATTGAAAAGCATCACCGAGCATTTAATCATGCAGATCACCAAGCATCAACATGAACAGCAGAAGCAAACTGCTGGCAATCTACTGCGGTTACTACTCCTGTTGGCAAATGGAGTAGTACAACCAACATACCAAAACACCTGACAGTTTGAAGAAAACGGAAAGGTGCCAGAGTACCCGGGTGCCCCGACACCCTGTTATCCAGTGCGTCCAGCAATTTGAAGATTCGTGCTGATGATTAGACAGCAGCAGGGCACTTACATCTGCATGTTAATTAGGCAGTTGTTTTACAGGGTGTGAACAGGGTCGCTCGAGCGCTGCAGGAGACAGAACAAGGCTGGTCCTAGGCACTTTTTTTATGGAGAGAGAGATGATTTGACAGCACCGTTGTAGACATGTCAGGGAGGTGCTGCTTGTCCATATTTCTTTTGTGCATGCGGTGAAAGGACTGGTCATGGGCAGCGTGCATGTGGTGCAACCAATGCCGCACCCTAGGTTTCACAGCAGAGCTTTTATAACACGTGTTCATCTCTATAGTCTAGCAGAACGACAGGTCATCTCCATCTTTTTTCAGTGGGTGGAATCCTGTCAGGAAGGGCAGGGCTAGACTAGACCCGTGTAATATGTTTTGGTACACCCGAGCTTAATGAAAGACCTAAACTGCTAATGGATTCTATTGCTACAGTGCATGGCTCAAATCTCTAGGCATCATATTCTGAATGGATGGTACAGATAAGAGGGTGCCTAGGCACCCGGGATCTAAAAGTCCATTCTCTTGAAGAAAAACCAAAGCTCACGTAGGAGCAGAGCAAGACAAGCACAACCAAAGCCTCACACAAACACAGGATGAAAGATCTCCTATGAGCATCAGCTTCTCCTTTCAGTAGAAGGCTAGAACCACCAAGGGAACAACCGCAATGAAAATACTGATGTACTCCTAGTAATCTGCACTATACAATTTGCTACTCCAGTAATTGGAAGGAATACTCCAATACTGGTGTACTGGAAGCAAGAGTACTGAACCTTGCCAACTGGCAAGAGTACTGCTGTTGTAAAACTACTGAAACTACTCATGCAACAGTGGAAATTTCAGTGGAGTAGCTGCAAAATTCAGTAAATACTAATGTACTCCTACTGCAAAAGAAAATCAGACACTATAAACTGCATCTGATGCAGTACAACTACTCACAGTTCATCTACTGAAAGCACATGAACAAAATTCAGACACTATAAAGCACATGAACAAAATTCAGACACTATAAACTGGAATACTTGAATCACAGTGCATCTACTAGAAGCACATGAACATGAACAACAACAATACTCACCATCGTCGTCGAGGAAGCACGCTGCAACTTGCTCCAGCTTGGTTCAGTCCTCCTCTGCTCCAGCTTGTCGGCGACTAAGCTACATGGTCGGCTGCCGAACGTTGGGGATGAGCTCGGAGAGGCGTTGGTAAAGCTCGGAGATCTGCACCTGCTTGAATCGCCAAGTTCAATTCCTGTATCAAGCTCGGAGAGGCGTTGTTAGATGAGCAATTGAGCAGCAGCGAGGGAGCGAGGACGCCGAGGAGGGGCCGACGTACCGCAGCTGTTGCCGTTGGAATGGAAGAAGGCCGTTGCAGATCGAGCCGCCGCGCTCCGGATCAGCCGCCGGAGAGTAAAAATGAGATCTTGGCGACGGCGACGGCGATGGAGCCAATGGAAAGGCGGCGGCGACGCGGGCGAGGGAGAGGCGCCGGCGACGCAGACGAGGCAGAGGCGCAGGCGACGTAGGCTAGGGAGAGGCGCTGGCGACGCAGGCGAGGCAGAGGCGACGGCAACGTGAGCTAGGGATCCGGCTGAGAGCGAGCGGGTGAGTGAGCAAGAGAGCGAGTGGTGGGAGGGTAGTTTAGGAAATAGCAAAAGAATTTGTACGTGACAAATTTTGTACTAGAAACCCCCAATGACAAATAAAACGGTACAGAGGGAGTACACGTTATTGCTTGCATGCATGAATGACTTGGTAATATGTGTCTAACTCGTTTCTTGACATGCACATTCTTGCTCTTGTCAATGCAATACAAATTAATAGTCTCGCTTGTAATAATAGAGACCAAGTGTTCTGTATCTTCAGATGAAATAACAGTAACCTCGAAAGTGACAGAACACGTGGTCGTATCACTAACAGCGGGCAGAGCATCCCGCACCCGGCGATGCAAACGGGGTCGAGGGGGCCGAGCCGGCCTGATGCGAGGCGGACGGCCGTGTGGTGAACGACGCCTCCGCCGGCTGAGTCCCCGGCGACGAACACCCGGCCGAAGTTCGCCGTCTCCGAGAGCCAGGGGTCGGCACTGTCCTCTGCCGCTGCCACCTGGGCGCGCACCCAGGACACGACGTTCGCCGCGTCGTGCTCGGGGACGAGGCGGTAGTCTGCAGAGAGCACCACAGCCGGGAGCTCGCCGGTGAGGCGGACGCAGCACGCGTGGAAGTTGGGCATGTCGAAGCTGCCGATGCTGTACCCGCCGCCGTGGAAGTAGACGATCACCGGGAGCCTGTTCCCGGAGGAGGAGGCCGCCGCCGTCCTGTAGATGCGGAGCTTGAGGCCGTGGACGGCGTCGTACAGGACGTCCTTCCAGTCGACGACGGGCTGGCTGGGCGGCGGTGACGGGATGGGGAGCGGGTAGCCGTCAGTGAAGCGGATCACCGTGCCGTCGCTGAGGAGCTGCAGGAACGGGGGCACGTCCTCCACGACGTGCGGCGGCGAGGAGGATGCCATGGGAGAGGTGCGGTCGTGCGGTGGCGACGAGGAAGTTGACTGGAGCGGTTCACGTTTTGGCTAGCGATGGTACTGCTCGCAGCTAATGTTTGTGGTAGGCAGCTGGGAGACTTCTTTGCTGCGTCGCCATTTTTATTTATATACCAACGGAGTGAGCTAATTGAGCATGCCATATTTTTCTAGAAACTCGATGAGCACGGATCCAGCCTCAGTTAGCCGGTCTCTGTAGTAGTAATAACATAGACAGATACATGGATGATGGTTCATTAACATAGATAACATGATGGTTAAGCAACATAGGTACATAGATAGATACATGGATGATGGTTCATTAACATAGATAACATGATGGTTAAGCAACATAGGTAAGTTGGTAGATACATGGATGATGGATGGTTCAATAAGATGAATAGATCGATAAAAGATATGGACCAAGACAGACAAATCAATCTTCTCAATTGGATTCAAGCTGCAGTTTCCTTCACAGAGGGACCAAGCGCCTGGCCTGCCCTTCGTAGTCATACGGGGAGTCGCTGTACTTCACGAATGTGATAGTGGGGTCTCGCTTCTTCTTCTCCTCTTCCCACATTGCCCTGCCCTCTTCCTGGATGTCGGCCATGTTGGTGAAGTAGTCGTTGTCCACCTCCACGTAGCCCTTCTCAAACAGCTCGTCCCGGACCTTGGCCTGGAACCGCGTGAAGTGGTTGTGTATCCTCTGGGAACGGAGAGCGCCTTCCCTGTACGCCTGCCTTTGGTCCTCCAGCCACTCCTCCGTCACGCCCAGGTACTCCGCCATGTTTTCGTCCTGGAGGTAGGAGGGCATGTCTGGGTAGTCGGGCTTCTCTACCGGCATCGCCAGGATGAAACTGACGTACTCGTCGGGAAGCTGCATCTTGCCGGTTGTGTTGAGTATGTTATTTGTGCATGTACATTGACTAGGCCCACCTCTCTAGTTTGTTGTATAGATTGAGGGAGAGGCCTCACTTTGTACTTATATATACCGCGCACATTGCACCGAATCAATATATCGTGCAATTCATACATCTTCATGGTATCAGTTTTTAGGTTCTAAAACCCTAGCTTCCGCCGCCGCCGCCGCCGCGCCTCCTCCCGCGTTGCCGCCGCCGCCTTCCCTTCGCCGCCGTCCGCGCACCCCTGTGCCGGCCCCGCCGCTACCTCTCCAAACCCCGCGCCGCGCCGCGTCATTCGTTCCTAGCTGCCGCTTGCGTCGCTAACCCCGGCCGCCCGCGGTTCCATCACGCTCCGAGCCGCTACTCAACCTGCTAGCCGCCAACACGCTAGCTGCCAACATCCATCAAGTGCTCCCGTGATTGCTAGCCATCAACATCAGATCGCCAGCCATCAGATCGCTAATTCACATCGCTGCAGCGCCACGCCGCCCGCGATTGCTGACTCCGAGCCCGCTTGCGTCATCCGCTGCTGCCGTGCTACTGCTACTGCCTGCTCGCCCGCCAGCCGTATCACTGAAGCCGCCGCAAATCTCACCCGAGCCGTCCGCGCCACCCGCTCCGTCCCGTCCTCGCTATGTCATCCGTCACCTCCTCCGCGTCCACCAACTCCAACCCGTTCGCCGACGCCAACCCTCCCGACGTCAACGACATCCGCAAGCTCAACATCTTCGAGCGGGTGCCGGTTCGTCTCTCTCAGACGGACTCCTCCTACCACTCGTGGAAGACGTATTTCTCCCTCGTGTTCCGGGAGTATCATCTCATGGACCACGTGGACGGCACCGTCGACTCCAGCCTCGTTCCCGAGTTTCATGACTGGTCCACCATCAACATCACGATCATCCGCTGGTTTTTCCTCACCATCACGCCCGACCTCTTCCAGACGGTCGTGACGGACGGTGATGATGCATGCGCCGTGTGGACCAAGCTGAACGGGCTCTTCACCGACAACAAGCTCCAGCGTCGCGTTTTTCTGCAGCAAGAGTTCTTTGGGTGTCATCAGGACAACACCTCCATCGACGACTATTGTCGCCGCCTTAAGACTCTCGCTGACGAGCTTCGCGATATCGGCGCCAAGGTCGATGATGACCTCCTCCTCAGCACGCTCACCGCCGGGCTCAATGAGGATTTCGGCAACGCCACGGGGAACCTCAGCTTCATCCCCAACCCGTCCTTCGCCAAGTTTGTTGCGTACCTCCGCTTGGAGGAGCGGCGGATGAAGCAGGTGAAGACGCGCGCCATCCACACCGCCCTCGCCGCCGGTACCACCCGCGGCGGGCCTCCGGCGCCACCCGCTGCCTCGGCACCCCAGCAGCGTCATCAGGCGCCTTTCTCGGCGCCCCAGCAGCCGGGGCTCCTGCCACTGTCGTACGGCCCGCCTGCGCCCCCCGCTCCTCCCACTGATAAGCGCCGCGGGGGCCGGCACGGCGGTCAGCAGCAGCCGCAGCAGGCTGGCCAGCACCAGCAGCAGTTTCAGGCGTCACAGCAGCTCCAGGTGCCGCCCCCATGGGCCTCCGGCTATAACCCCTGGACCGGTGTCGTCCATGCGTACACCATGCCGGTTCCACGGGCTCCTGCACCTACGCTTCCCATGCCGCGCCCACCGGCGCACCAGGCGTACTATGCGGCTCCGCAGCCGTACGGAGGATACCCACCGCCGCAGATGAGCGGCGCCTACGGTCTTCCTGCGGCCCCGCCGCCGCCCTCACCGGCCCTGTCGCCGGCACCTTGGGATCCGGCGCTCCTCGCCGCGTTGCACGCTGCGCCTACGCCGAACAACTACACTGGAGGCGGCGATTGGTACATGGACATCGGGGCTACGGCTCACATGTTTGCTCATCCTGGTAATCTTACCTCCTTCACTCCTGTCACCACCGACCGCCGCATCATTGTCGGTGACGGTTCCACACTACCTATCACACATGTTGGGCACACTTCTTTTCCTTCTACTTCTTTGCTTATTACCTTGTCTAACATACTTGTGTCACCTCATCTTATTAAGAATCTTGTTTCCGTTCGTTGTTTAACTCGTGAAAATCCTGTTACTGTTGAATTTGACGGGCTTGGTTTTTGTGTCAAGGACGCTCGAACCAGGATGGTACTCCACCGATGTGACAGCCTCGACGAGCTCTATCCGGTGCATCCGCCATCCACCTCCACCACCGCACCGGTTGCTCTCTCCGCTGGCGTCGATCTTTGGCACGCTCGTTTGGGTCATCCCAATCCCGTCACACTTCGTCATATTCTTAGGAGTTTCAGTTTCAGTTGTAATAAGATAGAGGATCACACCTGTCATGCCTGTCGTGTCGGCAAACATGTTCGCCTTCCGTTTAATACCTCCACCACCATAGCTTCTTTTCCTTTTCAGTTGATTCATAGCGATGTGTGGACCTCTCCGGTTCCTAGTAATTCGGGCTATTTATATTATCTGGTTATTCTTGATGATTATTCTCACTATGTGTGGACATTTCCTTTACGACGAAAGTCGGATGCACTCTCCACTTTGTCTGCTTTTTACTCCTATGTCAGCACGCAGTTTGGGCGTCCCATCCTTGCTCTTCAGACTGACAATGGAAAAGAGTTCGACAATCTTGCTTTCCGCACTTTTCTGTCGCACCACGGCATCGTTTTTCGTCTCACATGCCCGTATACTCCACAGCAGAATGGTCGAGCCGAACGCGTCCTTCGCACTCTGAACGACTGCGTTCGGACGCTCCTATTCCACGCTAATGTGCCGCCTCGTTTTTGGCCGGATGCACTCGCTACTGCTTCACTTCTCCTTAACCTTCGCCCTTGCCGCCCACGGTGGAACTATGCACCTCACCATCTTCTCTTCGGTACGCCCCCATCTTATGATGACTTGCGTATTTTCGGGTGCCTTTGCTATCCTAGCACTGTGGACTCCGCTTCTCACAAACTCGCACCTCGTTCTGTCGCTTGCATCTTCATCGGCTACCCTTCCAACTCCAATGGATATCGGTGCTACGATCCCGTCTCCCACCGTGTGTTCACTTCCCGTCACGTTTACTTTGATGAGCATGTGTTTCCGTTTCAGCAGGTACCTCCGGCTGTTCCTCCCGCCACAGGTGACGCGGGCTCCTCGACGCCGCTCCCAGGGCGCTCGCGCGCCTCTCTTGGCCCGCCCCCTGGCTTTGAGGCGCGCCCCCCGCATGCGGCGCCTCCTACAGCCGCGGCACTGGCGCCCCCAGCGGCCGCGGCCCCCCGGCGCCTGCAGCCCCCGCGGCCCCCTCGGCGCTCCCGACGCCCCCGGCCTCCTCGGCGCCCCCGGCGCCCCCGACCCTCGCGCCTCCGGCACCTGTGGCCGGTCCGGTCACCCGCGCCCGTACGGGCGTTTTTCGCTCGAGCTCGCGCTACGCCGCGGATGACTACGTCCATGCGGCGTCCACCTCTGAGCCGTCGCCATTGCCATCCTCCGTCCGAGCCGCTCTTCGTGACCCGCTCTGGATGGCTGCGATGCGAGAGGAGTTTGACGCCCTATTGCGCAACCAGACGTGGCAGCTTGTTCCCCGTCCCCGGCACGCTAACGTGATTATCGGGAAGTGGGTATTCAAACACAAGCTCCGTCCTGATGGTACTCTTGATCGCTATAAAGCACGCTGGGTCGTTCGGGGCTTCAGACAGCGTGCTGGCATCGACTTCACCGACACCTTCGCTCCGGTCGTCAAGCCCGGCACGATTCGCACGGTTCTTCACCTTGCGGTCTCCCGTGCTTGGCCGGTGCACCAGATGGACGTCTCCAACGCCTTTCTCCATGGTCACCTCGAGGAGCAGGTCTTCTGCCAGCAGCCCACTGGGTTTGTTGACCCGGCGCTTCCCGACCACGTGTGCCTGCTCTCGCGGTCCTTGTATGGACTCAAGCAGGCTCCGCGCGCTTGGTACCAGCACATCGCGACGTTTCTCCACCAGCTTGGGTTTCGCTCAACCCGCTCGGACGCTTCGCTCTTCGTCTATCATCAGGGCTCCGACACAGCCTACTTGCTGCTCTATGTCAACGACATCATCCTGACGGCATGTACGGCTGGTCTCCTCAATCTGCTCACGGCTCGTCTTCGCGCTGAGTTCGCCATCAAGGACTTGGGTCCTTTGCACTACTTCCTCAGTGTCGAGGTGGTGCGCCGTCCGGATGGCTTCTTCCTTCATTAGCGGAAGTATGCTCACGAGCTCCTGGAGCGTGCCGGCATGCTTAACTGCAAGCCCACCGCTACGCCTGTTGATACGAAGGCCAAGCTTTCTGCCACGGATGGTACTCCTGCTTCGGATGCTGCTTTCTATCGGTCTATTGTTGGTGCTCTTCAGTACCTCACTCTGACTCGACCGGAGATCCAGTATGCTGTGCAGCAGGTGTGTCTTCATATGCATGCCCCTCGAGACGTCCACTAGGCTGCCATCAAGCGGATTCTCCGCTATGTCTGTGGCACTATGGATCTTGGCGTCACGCTTCACGCCTCCGCCGACACTGCCCTCACCGCCTACTCCGATGCAGACTGGGCGGGCTGTCCTGACACTCGTCGCTCCACTTCGGGCTATTGTGTCTACCTTGGACCCTCACTTATCTCGTGGTCGTCCAAGCGGCAGCCTACGGTCTCTCGTTCCAGTGCTGAGGCTGAGTATCGTGCGGTGGCCAACGCCATCGCCGAGTGTTCGTGGCTTCGCCAGCTGCTTCAGGAGCTTTCCTGCCCTGTTGACTGTGCCACGGTGGTCTACTGCGACAACGTCTCGGCGGTCTACCTCTCCGCTAACCCGGTACATCATCGTCGGACCAAGCATATTGAGTTGGATATTCACTTTGTACGGGAACAGGTGGCTCTTGGCCATATTCGTGTTTTACACGTCCCTACTTCCCAACAATTTGCAGATATCATGACCAAGGGCTTGCCTACGGCGTCTTTTGAGGAGTTCCGGTCCAGTCTTTGCGTCAGCCGCGGTGCCGCTTCGACTGCAGGGGGGGTGTTGAGTATGTTATTTGTGCATGTATATTGACTAGGCCCACCTCTGTAGTTTGTTGTATAGATTGAGGGAGAGGCCCCACTTTGTACTTATATATACTGTGCACATTGCACCGAATCAATATATCGTGCAATTCATACATCTTCAGGTTGGACCAGCAGGCGGGTCGGATTCAGGGGCACACTGGACGTCCGTGATCCCCGAAGCTGGCTTCTCGCCCTTCACCTTCTTCTCGGTGGCGCACGTCTCCGCCATGGCTTTGTCCATCTTCGACTCCTTGACCACGCACCGATCAGAGAACAACTTCGCCGGAAGCCCACCGGAACCCTCCTCGACTCGCCGAGAGATTTTATTCTCCGGTTGATTTGGCGATGCGGCTTCGAGTGTTGGGTAGGAGGAGGAGGAGGGGGCGGTGGCTCGATTTTTATATGTGGCAATACAGGAGCCAAACCCTAGATGTGGCAACGAGCCGGACTCGGGCCCAACTCACTCACGGACCTGGATGGACGTGGACCTGGACCGGCCCGGACTCCAGCTCTTTTCTGGTTCCTTTAGAAACTTAATAGTCTTATATAGAGGTCCTGGAGAGGGCCGAGGGAGGAGAGGTGGCCGTAGGGGAGGCCGGGTAGGAGGACGATCAGGCAACCGACGCGAGACCGACATGAACAACTTCCCAGCTTATCAGGAGATGGGAATGAGAGAGGATAACATGGCAGTTGACGGCAATGGTAAGGATGCTGATATGGAGGATCTCACAAGGAAGAGGTTGGCTGGGCTACTGCTGGAGGGTGATGTACACAACAACACCAAAGGTGATGCTGCAGATAAGCTAGCTATCGTGCCGTTGGGCACTTCCGTGTCCAGCCCCCCGCCACAGAGAGAACACAAGAGGACCTGAAAGGAAGATGATGGTAGTGATGGACATGTTTCAATAGTGAAGAGTTTGGCGGGCTCCTTCGAGGAGCGCCGCCAGGCCCAATGAGTGCCCTTTGCTGGAACTGCCGTGGAGCGGGCAAACCCACGGCAGCCCGAGAACTTCACGAATTTGCGAGGAAGTTTGCCCCTACCCTACTTTGTATTGTTGACACAGATTGAAGGCTCTAGGGTAGAAGCTTTAGCTAGTGCCATTGGTTTTGATAATGCTTATGCAGTTGATAGTCAAGGTAGGAGTGATGGTTTCGGTTTGTTTTGGAACAATGAAATAAAAGTTGAAATTCTTGGTTATTCTGTTTACCACCTTGATGTATCTGTGGAGGAGCAGGGTGAGGATAAGTGGAGACTAACGTGTGTTTATGGCGAGGCGCATACGCACTTACGACACCAAACATGGACAATTTTGAAAAATATCAGTACAACAAGCAACTTACCCTGGCTTTGTCTTGGTGATTTTAATGAAGTTTTACGTTCGGAAGAGCACGAGGGAGTTGGTCAACGCAGCAACGCACAGATCCAGGCATTCAGAGATACAATTGATGTTTGCATGTTACTAGAATTGGGCTATACTGGCCGTTTTTGGACTTTCGAGAAGAAGGTCACTGGAGGAACATACACACGATGCAGAATGGACAGGGCATTGGTCAGCACAGATTGGATGGCAAGGTTTCCACTAGCAGCTGTCACCCATGAGATAGCTGCTTCTTCGGATCACTCCGCACTGTTGGTTGATATGGGCCGTATGAAGCAGCAACACAAAAAACCGGAGTTTCGTTATGAAGTAATGTGGGAGACACATGAGGGGCTCCATGATGCTTTAGTTGATGGATGGGATGCGGCGGAGCCTTGCCTGACAGTTGAGGACATGAGGGACAAGCTCCGGAACTTGGCGGCAGGTCTAAGCAGATGGAGCAATGATACTTTTGGTAATGTGAAGAAGGAGATTAAGCTCTTGAAAGGACAACTAGAGCAGCTGCGGGGGGACCTGCTTGGAACTGGACCATCACACGTGGAACTCAAGATCAACGAGCGCCTAATTGAGATGTACCATAGAGAGGAATTAATGTGGCGTCAGCAAGCAAGGATCCAGTGGCTATCCGTGGGCGATAAGAACACCAGGTTTTTTCATCTTCGTGCAAGCCTGCGGCGAAAGAAGAATATGATTAAGGCATTGCAAAATTCCTTGGGAGCGATCGTTGTTAACCCAGATGAGTTAAAGGCTATGGCTAATAGTTTCTATCAAACTTTGTACACTTCGGAGGGAGTTGAAAATATGGATGCGGTGCTAGATCATGTGCCCAGGAAAGTAACAGAGGAAATGAATGTGCGACTTAATGCCGAATACACGTCTGATGAGGTTAAGGCAGCATTATTCCAAATGTTTCCAACAAAAGCACCTGGCCCAGACGGATTTCCTGCTCATTTTTATCAGCGCAACTCAGAGATTTGTGGTGAAGATGTTACAAAAGTTGTTTTGAGAATAGTGCGAGGGGAGGAAAGCCCGAAATGCATTAATGACACGGTGTTGGTCCTAATACCAAAGGTAACAAGCCCTTCTCAGTTGTGTCAATTTAGACCCATCAGTCTCTGCAATGTGCTATACAAGATTGCATCCAAAGTAGTTGCCAACAGACTAAAGATCATTTTGCCTGATATTATATCTGAGGAACAATATGCTTTCGTGCCTGGGAGACTCATTACAGATAACATCATATGTGCTTATGAATGTTTGCACTTTATGAAGAGGACACGGTCACGGTCTAATAGCTTTTGTGCTTTGAAACTGGACATGATGAAAGCCTATGACAGATTGGAATGGCCATATTTGAAAGGTATTATGGCCAAATTGGGTTTCTCTCAACAGTGGATTGACACAGTTATGGGGTTGGTCTCCTCAGTATCCTTTTTTGTTCTTTTTAATGGAGAGAAACTTGATTCATTTACACCTACAAGAGGCATCTAACAGAGAGACCCAATCTCCCCCTACTTATTCCTAATTGCAGCAGAGGGCCTTTCGTGCCTCCTGAATTCCAGTTCTCGGTCATCATTCGCAGGTATTATGGTGGCACCAACGGCGCCCACCATTAACCACCTTTTATTTGCAGATGACAGCATGCTGCTTTTTAAGGCTAATGTGGAGGTGAGGGAGTCCTGGATTAGGGGGTGTTCGGGTAGCCGGACTATACCTTCAGCCGGACTCCTGGACTATGAAGATACAAGATTGAAGACTTCGTCCCGTGTCCGGATGGGACTTTCCTTGGCGTGGAAGGCAAGCTTGGCGATGCGGATATTCTAGATCTCCTACCAATGTAACCGACTCTGTGTAACCCTAACCCTATCCGGTGTCTATATAAACCGGAGGGTTGTAGTCCGTAGGACAATCATCTTCATACACAATCATACCATAGGTTAGCTTCTAGGGTTTAGCCTCCTTGATCTCGTGGTAGATCTACTCTTGTACTACCCATATCATCAATATTAATCAAGCAGGAGTAGGGTATTACCTCCATCGAGAGGGCCCGAACCTGGGTAAAAACATCTTGTCCCTTGTCTCCTGTTACTATCCGGCCTTGACGCACAGTTCGGGACCCCCTACCCGAGATCCGCCGGTTTTGACACCGACATTGGTGCTTTCATTGAGAGTTCCTCTGTGTCGTCGCCTTTAGGCCCGATGGCTCCTTCGATCATCAACAACGATGAGGTCCAGGGTGAGACTTTTCTCCCCGGGCAGATCTTCGTCTTCGGCGGCTTCGCTCTGCGGGCCAACTCGCTTGGTCACCTGGAGCAGATCGAAAGCTACGCCCCTGGCCATCAAGTCAGGTTTGGAAGCTTAAACTACACGGCTGATATCCGCGGAGACTTGATCTTCGACGGGTTCGAGCCACAGCCAAGCACGCCGCATTATCTCGAGGGGCATGATCTAGCTCTGCCTCTGAACAGTGTCCTGGAGGCCGCACACGCACCGGTTCCGACCCTTAATTCGGAGCCTATTGCGTCAATCGAGGATGAGCGGTTGGACGTCGCCTCGGGGGCTGCGATCTCAAAGGCGATCGAGCCGAACGCCAGCCTCGCACTCCGCGTGACCCGTGACTCTGAGGGTCCGGACTCTTCTCCGGACTCGAACCTCCCGTGCCCCTACCAATCAAATTCGATTGGGCACCCATAATGGAGTTCACCGCCGCAGACATCTTTCAACACTCACCTTTTGGCGACATCCTGAATTCTCTCAAGTCTCTCTCTTTATCAGAAGAGCCCTGGCCGGATTACGGTCAGCGAGGATGGGATTCGGACGATGAAGAAATTCAAAGCCCACCCACCACCCACTTTGTAGCCACTGTTGACGATTTAACCGACATGCTTGACTTCGGCTCCGAAGACTTCGACGGTATGGACGACGAGGTAGGAGACGAACAGGAACCAGCACCTGTAGGGCGCTGGAAGGCCACCTCGTCATATGACATATATATGGTGGATACTCCAAAAGATGGAGATGGCGATGGAACAGTGGGGGATGACACCTCCAAGAAACAGCCAAAGCGCCGGCGTCAGTGGCGCCGCTCTAAATCCCGCCAAAGCAAAAACGGTGATTCCGGCACGGGAGATAATACTACCCCGGATAGCGCCGAAGAACACCCAACCCAGCAAGATTCGGTGCAGGTAGATGGAGAAGCCAGCCCTCATGAGAGAGCGGCAGAACGAGAGGTTGAGGATGATAACTATATGCCTCCCTCCGAAGACGAGGCAAGCCTCGATGACGATGAATTCGTCGTACCATCAGACCCCGCCGAACAAGAGCGTTTCAAACGCAGGCTTCTAGCCACGGCAAACAGCCTCAAGAAAAAGCAGCAATAGCTTAGAGCTGACCAGGATTTGCTAGCTGATAGATGGACTGAAGTCCTTGCGGCCGAAGACTATGAACTCGAGCGCCCCTCCAAGAGTTACCCAAAGCGCAGGCCGCAACCCCGATCAGAGGAGGAAGCGCCTACATCACCAGCGCACGACATGGCAGACCGGCCACCTCACGGCCGCGATAGAGAAGCCTCTCGGCCCTCCACCCAAGCCATGCCCCGACGCCGCTCAACTAAGGCACGGGAAAATGCGCCAGACCTGCGAGACGTACTGGAGGACAAGGCAAGACAAACAAGGTCGATCTACGGATGGCGCACGCGCCCGACGACACGTGACGATGATCCTCACTCCGGATACAACAAATCCGGCCGGGCCGAACATAACAGACATAGCTCTTCCGAGCTGCGTCGTGACATAGCTCAGTACAGGGGCGCCGCACACCCACTATGCTTCACAGACGAAGTAATGGATCATAAAATCCCAGAGGGTTTCAAACCTGTGAACATCGAATCATACGATGGCACCACAGACCCGGCGGTATGGATCGAGGATTATCTCCTTCACATCCACATGGCATGTGGCGATGATTTACACGCCATCAAATACCTCCCGCTCAAACTCAAAGGACCGGCCCGGCATTGGCTTAACAGCTTGCCAGCAGACTCAATCGGTTCTTGGGAGGACCTGGAAGCCGCTTTCCTCGACAACTTCCAGGGCACCTACGTGCGACCACCGGATGCCGACGACTTAAGCCACATAATTCAGCAGCCAGAAGAATCGGCCAGACAATTCTGGACACAGTTCCTAACAAAGAAAAACCAGATAGTTGACTGTCCGGACGCAGAGGCCCTAGCAGCTTTCAAGCATAACATCCGCGATGAGTGGCTTGCCCGGCACCTGGGTCAGGAAAAGCCGAAATCTATGGCAGCCCTCACGACACTCATGACCCGCTTTTGCGCGGGAGAAGATAGCTGGCTAGCTCGCAGTAACAATTTATCGAAGAACCCTGGTAATTCAGACACCAAGGACAAAAGTGGCAGGACACGTCGAAATAAGGAAAAGCGCCGCGTTAGCAGCGACAGCAATGAAGATATGGCAGTTAATGCCGGATTCAGAGGCTATAAATCCGGTCAGCGGAAAAAGCCATTCAAAAAGAATACTCAGGGCCCGTCCAGTTTGGACCGCATACTCGACCGCTTCTGCCAGATCCATGGCACCCCCGAAAGGCCAGCCAATCACACCAACAGGGATTGTTGGGTGTTCAAGCAGGCAGGCAAGTTAAGAGCCGAAAACAAAGACAAGGGGCTGCATAGCGATGACGAGGAGGAGCCCAGGCCACCGAACAACAATGGACAGAAGGGGTTTCCCCCACAAGTGCGGACGGTGAACATGATATACGCAACCCACATTCCCAAGAGGGAGCGGAAGCGTGCGCTACGGGACGTATACGCGATGGAGCCAGTTGCCCCAAAGTTCAACCCATGGTCCTCCTGCCCGATCACTTTTGATCGAAGGGACCACCCCACTAGCATCCGTCATGGCGGCTTTGCCGCATTGGTTCTCGATCCAATCATCGACGGATTTCATTTCACAAGAGTCCTCGTGGACGGCGGCAGTAGCCTGAACCTGCTTTACCAGGATATAGTGCGGAAAATGGGCATCGATCCCTCAAGGATTAAGCCCATAAAGACGACCTTTAAAGGCGTTATACCAGGTGTAGAGGCCAATTTTACAGGCTCGGTAACACTTGACATGGTCTTCGGATAATTTCTGAAGCGAAGAGTTAATCTTCGATATAGTCTCGTTCCGCAGTGGCTATCACACCCTGCTCGGATGAACCGCATTTGCAAAGTTCAATGCGGTGCCACACTACGCATACCTCAAGCTCAAGATGCCAGGCCCTCAAGGAGTGATCACGGTCAACGGAAACACCGAATGCTCCCTCCGTACGGAGGAGCACACGGCGGCTCTCGCAGCGGAAGTACAAAACAGCCTTCTTAGGCAATTCCCCAGTCCGGCCGTTAAAAAGTCGGACACTGCCAAGCGCGCACGGAGTAACCTACAACAAGACCGCCTAGCACGTTCTGAGCAGGCGTAGCAATGCGGCCCCAACCCTGGCCCTCGCGGTATAGCGAAACCAGTGCCTCGCGTACATAACTACGCCCTTGAAATACCATGGGCACAAGGGAAGGGGCACAATAACGGCACACCCAAAATACGGCTTAAAACGTACTAGGGGCTGCCGGATTCCTTTTTTCTTACTTTCAGGACTCCACACTTCGGACGACCTGTTCGGCAATTCGACTGCCGCACAAACGATGCAAGATCCAGGGAAGCAGACAAAGCCATGCCGCATTATGAAACTCATAGGTGGTCTCTGTTACGAGCAGTATACCTATTTTGAATACAATCCCACGGCCTGCCCTTGGTCAGGACATGTTAAATAGTCCAATACATTTCTTGCTTATTGCACTACTTGTATCGTTTGGCTCTAATAAATAGCCTCTCTATAAACAATGCACAGCTTTTTGTCTATTTTTTGCATTATCCTATTTTCATATATATATATGTTTTTGACATGATTGCACCCGTACATCATAGTACGGCAAATACGCCAGGGGCTTCACTACCCCTTATTATGGTGTGAGAAGTCCGTCCACTTTCACAAGTGCGGCACCCCGAACTTATAGCACTATATGCATCGACTCCGAATCATGATTTGGGTCAATAGTTGGGTTTGCCCGGCTCCTATGTTTTGGTGCCTTACGTTCCGCTATATCGGCTAAGGTAGCACTAGGAGAACCACTGCGATTGTGCCCCGGTTCAGCTGGGTTAAGCACCTCAGTGGAGAAAGCTAAAACTGACTGTCATGATGAGGCGAGAGACCGGTCGCTGTTCGAGAGGTTTTTCGAGTCCCTAAAGACTTATGCCGCTTCGAGCGAGGAGCTGGCTTTGTCCAGCCAAAGGCGTGGATAGCGCCCCGAACTCGGTCTTCCGAACTAGGGGCTTCGCCGAAATTTAAAATTATAAAGTTCTATGGCTAAGTGAGAGTGTTCAAGCATTATAGTCTGATTGCCTGGTTCGTTGTGCTGAGCGCCTCCCTCGAAGGACCCAACCATGGGGAAAAGAGCGCTCAGGTTTATCCCGAACACCCCAGCACTAGTGGCACGGGGGCAGAAGCCGACGACTGGCCATCTCTCAATTTTTTTTATAAACGGCCGCACAGAAAACAATATTTTAAATTCAATAAGCATTGCTTAGCGCATATGAACAAGTTTTCAGCGCACAGGATAAACACGAGCGAGTTCATTCAAAAATTACACCTTTGGTGCATTCATCCGCCACAAGGCGGGCACCTGCAAGAACATCCTTGTAGTAGTTCTCGGGCTTGCGATGCTCCTTCCCCGCCGGCGGCCCGTCCTTCACAAGCTTCTCATCGTCTAGCTTACCCCAGTGCACCTTTGCATGGGCAAGGGCCCGACGGGCACCTTCGATGCAGACGGAGCGCTTGATGACCTCGAGCCTTGGACAGGCCTCCACCAGCCGCCGCACCAGCCCGAAATAGCTCCCAGGAAGGGCCTCTCCGGGCCACGACCGAACTATGAAGCCCTTCATGGCCTGTTCGGCCGCCTTGTGGAGCCCGACCAGCTGTTTCAGCTGGTCGCTCAGGGGTACAGGGTGTCCGGCCTCAGAATACTGAGACCAGAACACACTCTCTGTCGAGCTGCCCTCTTCAACTCAGTAGAATGTGACGGCGTCGGATACGCCACGGGGAAGATCTGCGAACGCCCCTGGAGAACTCCGGATTCGGGTAAGTGACAAGTAGTTTACTTTTATATTTCAACTTTGCATTAAGAATGCCTTACCCGATGTTATCTTTTTCATATCCTCCAACTCTTGGAGGGACTTTTGGGCTTCGGCCTTGGCACCCTTGGCGGTCTCAAGGGCCGACGCGAGCTCGGATGCTTGCGCCTTTGACTCAAGCTCCAAGCTCTCATGTTTTTTCATGAGAGCCTGCAGCTCTTGCTACACCTCACCGACCTGAGCCCCAAGTCTTTCTCACTCGGTACGCTCCTCGGCCGTTTTCTTTTCGGCCTCAGATAGCGCCCGCTTGAGGGTCGCCACCTCAGCCGTGGCCCCTATAATAAGCAGTATGATCCTGTTATTTTTTGCAATCACGCCTCTCTATAGGCACCTTTTTCTGTAGGGTATTTCTTACCTTCTTTCTCCTCGAGCTGCCGCTTGGCAAGGCCGAGCTCTTGCTCGGTCCGCTCGAGGTCCCTTTTTAGGACATCCACCTGCGCAGTCAGTGCGGCGGTAGATAGCAGCGAAGCCTGCATACACATATTGACTCTTTATGGTTAGACTCCTGCGAAATTTAATAGATCCTCTATTCGGCTTTTCTTTCCGAACGCCAAACAGAGCATCAGGGGCTACTGTCTATGTGGTAATATTTTGACATATTTGTACTTACCTCGAAGCCTGTCAGAAGGCTAGCGCAAGCTTCAGTCAGTCCGCTATTGGCGGACTAAACCCCCTGGATCACCGTACTCATGATAGTACGGTGCCCCTTGTCGATGGAGGCGCCGTCAAGCACCTCCAGCAGATGGTCCAGCGACTCCGGTTGGACGGAAGTCGCTGGCTTAGAAGGCTTGCTCCTTTTGGAAGGAGTTCGCCTACCGTGTGTAACGCCCCGGATGCAACTTTCCATATTCGTAACTCCAGCTCTTGCCTTTTCCGGAGAGGCGATATGATTTTTCCTTCGTGGTTGGGTTTTTGTTTTTGTTTTGCTTTCTTGTTCATGTCATGCATCTCACCTCTTAGCATCATGCGCATTGCATCTGCATGTTTTCATAAAACTCGTACCCGTTCATAGTTGTCGCGTTCCCCTTTGCTTTTGTTGACCGTTCCGAGACCAACCTTGTTCTTTGATTTCCCTCTTTCCTAAACCGGAGTCTCTTTGCGCAGAGCATCGACCCCCATTGTCTTCACCGCATTTCGTCAAGCCCCTCGCGTGAGCGTCTGAAACTGTCCCGAACCCGACCCGGATAGTCGTCACCGTTATGTCCGGATGATCCCCTAACGTCTACAAAACATCTCCGTTTTGTTAATTGAACTTCCTAACCTATTTATCTCGAACCGTCCGATCGAAATCGTAGGGACGAGATATCCCCTAGCCTAAATTCATCTAATATAAATATCAGTCTAACCCTAGAAATGAGGAGCCTTGTCCCATCCTCCCAGCCGCCGCCGGCAGCATCTCCCACCTCGGGATCCTCCCATTCCCCACCGCGCCAACCACCAGCCACACCTGGATCCAATCCATCCACTTCAGCCAATCCTTAGATCACCTTCCACCCCCGCCTGAGGCTCTCCTCGTTCCTCTCGCACCCGAGGAGAAGGCAGACGCATCGCTCGCGCTCGAGGCCTCATGCCTCCCTGACGTCCTCGCCTCGCGCCGGCAAGTGATCTCGCCGGAGTGCCCTGCCAGAGTAACAGCCACACCAGGGACCTTCGCGCCCTTCTTCTTCCCTGCTCTCTCTCTCTCGGCTTCCCTTCTCCGTTTTCGTCTCTCAACGCTCTCTGTCTTTCTTTCTTTAGGATTCAGTAGCCGCCATGGACGCCGTCGCGCAGACCTGCCTCCGTTCCCGCGACCACGCGCCAGTCAGCAGCGGTAGTTCGCTGTGCCGCCACCCTTCTTTCTCCTTCCTCCCGTTTCCCCTACCTCTATCTCCCTCTAATCTCTGTGTTTATCTGTTCTTTGCCTCGAACAGGGGCAGCCATGGCCGTCTTTGTAGAGCTCGATGTCGAGCGCCGCCTTCAGGGCTTCAACCCCCACCACCAGTCTGCGTGGGTGAGCAACAACAGCAGTGCATCGCGCCCCTTGTCTCCTGCCTCCTCATCCACGCACCCCCCTGCAGCCCCGTCCCCGGTCACCGGCGACCTCGCCGCCGTCGCGGCCTCAACCTCCATGGACGGCCTCCTGGGCATCGAACGGGAGGAGACCCGCCGCGTTGACTGGATCAGTGCCGCTCCAGGCCGCCGCTGCACGCCCCAAATCCCTCGACCCCGCCGCCCCGCCGTCCTCGCCCAGTTCCTCGTCGCCGGCGCCATCGCAGACCCGTGCCCCTGCGTCCCCTGCTTCAGGTCGAGCAGAGCTCGCAGCGCTCGACCGTGCGTTGACCGCCTCCAGCCACGCGCGCGCCTGGCCTGCCTCCCTCCAGCGCCCCAAGGCCCAGCGCCTGCCTCCTCCCCGCACCAACGGGCTCGGCCCATGGTGAGGAGCCCAGCTCCCCAGCAGATTTCGGCCCGATCTGTTTTTTTACAGATCTGTGATTTTAGCTATTATCCAGAGATGCCAGTTTTACAGAAAAACCCCTCAAACATCATGCATGTAATAACTCACAAATGGTGCATCAGATCAAAATAATTTATATATGTAAAATGCTCAGAACTTTGTGTAGTTTAATAATATTGAACTTTCATCCATTTTAAATATGCTTAAATATGTTGTTTGCTTAAATTTGCATAAATGCCATGTTAAAATAATTTAATTCATAACTAAATAACCGTAGCTCGGTTTCTAATAAATTATATATGTAAATGGGGTAGAAAAATGCATAGTTTATCATGTTGCACTTTATTTTTTTCTGTTTAACAATATCGAAATATGTTTTAGGCAGAACAGCACCAAATTTGAAATGTGCATATGAGGAGTTTCCGGACTCGTTGTTTGTTGTTCCGGCCTCATTTAAACTTGACTAGATAGGTAGTTTTACTTTGCTTCACCCCCCTTGCCAAGTTTAACAACATTTAATATTGTTGGGTACATAATCGAGAGAGAACTAAATAACTATTGTGGTGTCTCGTCAATATGCAACTCGTTGCATGTTGAGCTCCACTTAATTTGTAGTATTGTTTGAGCACTTTGCCATGCCATGCATATTTAAAACGGACATGCATCATCCTTGGTTGTGCATCATGCCATGCTTATGTGATGGTTGTTTACTATGTTGTTTGTTTGTTTCCGGTTTGCTTCTCTCGTTAGCTTCGGTTTCGTTCCGGAGTTGTGAGGATACGTTCGACTTCGTCCATTTGCCTTCTTCATGGACTCGTTCTTCTTCCTAGCGGGATCTCAGGCAAGATGACCTTACCCTCGAAATCACTTCTATCTTTGCTTGCTAGTTGCTCGCTCTTTTGCTATGCCTATGCTGCGATACCTACCACTTGCTTATCGTGCCTCCCATATTGTTAAACCAAGCCTCTAACCCACCTTGTCCTAGCAAACCGTTGTTTGGCTATGTTACCGCTTTGCTCAGCCCCTCTTATAGCGTTGTTAGTTGCAGGTGAAGACGAAGTTTGTTCCTTGTTGGAACGTGGAGATGTTGTTCCTTGTTGGAACATGTTTACTTGTTGGGATATCACAATATATCTTATTTAATTAATGCACCTATATACTTGGTAAAGGGTGGAAGGCTCGGCCTTATGCCTGGTGTTTTGTTCCACTCTTGCCGCCCTAGTTTCCGTCATATCGGTGTTATGTTCCCGGATTTTGCGTCCCTAACGCGGTCGGGTGATTTATGGGACCCCCTTGACAGTTCACTTTGAATAAGACTTTTCCAGCGAGGCCCAACATTGGTTTTACCATTTGCCTCACCACCACCTACTTTTCCCTTGGGAGTAATTAACCCAAGGGTCATCTTTATTTAGCCCCCCAGGCCAATACTTGTCTAAGTGTTGGTCCAAACTAGAGCACCGTGCGGGACCGTCCCTTGGCAACTTGGGCTATGTTGGTACATGTACGCTTCGCTTATCCGGTGTTGCCCTGAGAACGAGATATGTGCAGCTCCTATCAGGATGTCGGCGCATCGGGCGGTTTTGCTGGACTTGTTTTATTACTGTCGAAATGTCTTGTAGCTGGGATTCCGAGACTGATCGGGTTTTCCCGGGGAGAAGGAATATCCTTCGTTGATCGCGAGAGCTTATCATGGGCTAAGTTGGGACACCCCTGCAGGGTTTGAACTTTCGAAAGCCGTGCCCGCGGTTATGGGCAGATGGGAATTTGTTAATGTCCGGTTGTAGAAAACCCGAAGTTGATCTTAACTAAAATACACCAACCGCGTGTGTAACCGTGATGGTCTCTTCTCGGCTGGGTCCGGGAAGTGAACACGGCTGTTGGAGTTATGTCTGACGTAAGTAGTTCAGGATCACTTATTGATCATAGTTGTTCGACCGTGCTTTGCCTTCTCTTCTCGCTCTTATTTGCGTATGTTAGCCACCATATATGCTAGTCGCTTGCTGCAGCTCCACCTCATACCTTTTACCCTACCTATAAGCTTAAATAGTCTTGATCTCGCGGGTGTGAGATTGTTGAGTCCTCGTGACTCACCAGATACTTCCAAAACCAGTTTGCAGGTGCCGAAGAAACCGTGCAGGTGACGCACCCGAGCTCAAGGATGAGTTCGATGAAGATCTTGTCCTTTATGTTGTTTCGTTCTAGTCGACCAGTAGTGGAGCCCAGTTGGGGTCGATCTTGGTCCTTTGTCGCTTTTGGGGTTTCTTCTTTTATTTTGGCTCCGTAGTCAGGCCCTGATTGTAACTGTATGATGTATTGTTTTATTCATGTATTTGTGTGAAGTGGCGATTGTAAGCCAACTATGTATCTTTTCCCCTTATGTATTACATGGGATGTGTGAAGATTACCTCACTTGCGACATTGCTTTCAATGCGGTTATGACTCTAAGTCGTGCTTCGACACGTGGGAGATATAGCCGCATTGAGGGCGTTATAAGTTGGTAATCAGAGCCTTCCCCGACCTTAGGAGCCCCCACTGATTGATCGTTTTTAGTGGCCGAGTTGTGTCTAGAAAAATGTTTTGAGTCATTTAGGAATTATATATCGGAGAGTTTAGGAATTCTTTTTACTCCCCAGTCCCTTCGACCTTCTGGTAAGGCTTCCTGACGTAGAGTTTTGACTCTTCTCTTCTCAAATTTCACTAAAATTTTTTTTAGGATCACGCGGGTATATTACAATCGTTCCGATGGTTTTATGATGACAACATTGTCTTGGTTGCCTCTTGACATTTAGGGGTTGTGGCAGTGTCCCGGGGAGTTGAGCTCCGAGGTGTTGTCGTCATAATCTTATCGTTGCGGTTTTGGAATACCTGAGTTTAGTACGCCGACATCGAAAATCTCTTTTGTACAGTTGTTGGTGAGATAACCCTGATAGCCCAGTACTGTGGCGAGTGCGGGAGTATTGCCATGACTCGTATAACGGATGCTTTTCGAAGGTTGAGGTAGACGATTTCCGAAGGTTTCTTGGTTATGTGTTGAAGGATGGATACAGCTGGTTGTAGGATTTGCTAGTTTGGGTGAGATATTATGCTTCCCCTGTATCCCCAACACCTGATTGCATAACCAGAAAGTTTCGGGAGTTTATAAGTGGGAATTCAAGTATCTCGTAGGAATTCTTTCCACCACACACATGATACGATATGGGATCTATCATATGTTTGTTCCGGCTTATTCTGCAAGCCAATCCTTTGTTTTTGTTTTGTGGTATTCGAGTTGCTTCAATGCCAAGTGTTGATTCCATACCTTTTCTACGTGGTGTTCTCATATTGATCATCGAGATTATCATGTTAATTCTTTTCCAACCGGTGTGTCCCTCTTCAAGTGGTTCCGACCACTTCAACATTCGCAAGATCAATTATCAGTTCTTCTCAACGGTGTTTGCTTCATCCGTTCCAAGTTATCTTTGTTTTCCCGCCCTCCCACCCTTATTTCTTCAAGGACTCAGATTTCTTTATCAAGTTCCATTTTATTCTTGTGAAGTCTCTCCATTCTTTTCCGCCGATGTTCGTATCCGGTGATTTCCCATGAAGATTCTAACGGAGTTTCAAGTTCATCATTCGTCATTCTTTTCTTCTCCGGTGGTTCCAATTCTAGCTTTATCGATCATATCTTTTCCTCGTTTCTAATGTTTTGTAATGCTGGTGTATCTCTTAATCATTCACCTCTCACTATTCATTTGTTCCGGAGTGTTGAAGATATCTCAGAAGATTCAAGTTTCCATTCTCAATTCACTCAAGTTCTTTTGAGGATGCTATCTCATTCAAGCCATTTAATTCAACCGGTGCAATCTTCTTTTCAAGTAATCATTCAACGGTGTTTCTTTTGAGTGGGCCCTAACCCACAGGTCTTTTCCCAGGATCTTACCTGACTCTTCTAATTTTCCCGGAGCTATTCTCAAATTCATTTAAAAGTTTGACGTAAGAATGAATTATCATCAGTCATTTGTCTTTCTCCAAGATCTTCCAAATTCATTTCATCGTTGGTTCAACCTTTCTAATTTTCTTCCGGAGTGCCTCAACAATTCATAGTGGTGGTTCTCATCATCATTCTCGGATTTCGAAGACCGAAGAAAAGTTTCTCTTAAATCTTGCCCCATTCTCTTCAAGATTCATGGTTCTAGCTTGTTGCCATCCTCTCATAATTGTTTTCGATTGTGAGAATTCTTTTCATACCCATCCGGAGCATTTCAGAGGTCATTTCAGTTTGATTCTCCAAAGCCTTTCATTTCACAATTATTCATTCTCAGCTTCGTCTATCGTTCTCCAAATCTTACCAGTGCATCGTTCAAATATACTCTAATCAGTTCATGATCTCTTCGTTCTCATGTATCAAAATTCTGTCAAGTATCTTTATTCGTTTTCTAATTCTTACCGGTGTTTCCTTATCTTTTCTTCGTCCATTTTAAATTCTTACGGTGGTTCGTTCAAGATCCTTCTTCCCTTGTTACCTTATAGATTCATTCTTTCTTTCCAATTCCACCGGTGGTTCCATCAATACCTTCCCAAGTTTGCGATATATCTCTCTTAATCCTTTCTACGAGAATAAGTAGTATGCCAAATCCATTGCTTGTCATCAATTTAATTGGTGAAGGATGAGCATAATGTAATTCTTATTCTTGTTCCATCGAGTAAATTCAATTCCTTATTCCGGAGATTCATCAAAATTCTTGATTTCATTTGGTCATCTTTCTTTCTGGAGCTTCAAGTTTTCTCAGTTATATCATTTCAAAGCTTCATCTTATCACTCCAAGATTTCACCTTGTGTTCTCAACTTCTTTTTCTTCCTATCATCCTTTTATTACCGGAGTTCTTCATGGAGTTTCTTCATGATGGTTCACAAAGGATTTAATTCCCTCTCGAAGTGTTCATCGAGATTCTTGTTGGAGGAGTTCAAGTATTCTTTATCCTGCCTTCCGAAGTGCAATTCTTTCTATCAATATCTTTTGAGGTGGTGTTATGTCATTCTTGACAATTTCTCCTCATGCTTCATGATTTACATGTTGTCAAGAATGAGATATTTAAATCCATCAATCGCTTCTTTGGAGTTGTCTTGGGTTATATTTCACCTTAAGCTTTCCCTAAGGATTGCTGCTATTTATGGTGCTTATAATTAACCAAAGTTCTTCATTTATCTTACCGGTGGAATATAGTTTCTCGTCTCCTTGTTGATATCAATCCAATCATTTGTTTCCGTTGGTGGCAGAAGCTCACCTCATATTTTGAGATGTTTTCATAAGCCCGCTACAAGCTTATTCGTTTCGTTGTTGGTTTTCCAACAACTCTGTTCAATCCATATTTTAAGGAGGCTCTTTCAAATTCAATTGTGATAGCAGCTGTTGTTCTCTTCTATGTTCTCTTGATTCCACTCTTTCATTTGTTCCGGAGGCAGTGTGTTGTTGTTTTCGTCAAGTATCCCCTCATCTTATCTAGTTCATGTTCTAATCCCTTCCTTTTCCAGTCGGAGTGCTGCCCAAATTATATCATTCTTATTCCTTTTCTATCTTGTTTTAACCGGAGTGGTTTCAACGTCTATCTTGTCACTTAAGCTCTTCTTTCTCGCCGTATTCCCTGTTCCTTGTCCAATGGAGTATTTCATTTCGTTTATCTCCATGGTATTCTTTCTTTCATTTTGCTCAACCTCTCAAGGTTCTTTGTTTTCACTCGTTTGTCAAAGAAGCAACTTAGCTTTACCTCTTCTTTTTCTCTTCCGTTTGCCCCTCCGGTGCCATTCTAGATCTCGGGACGAGATCCTCTCGTAGTGGTGGAGTGTTGTAACGCCCCGGATGCAACTTTCCATATTCGTAACTCCAACTCTTGCCTTTTCCGGAGAGGCGATATGATTTTTCCTTCGTGGTTGGGTTTTTGTTTTTGTTTTGCTTTCTTGTTCATGTCATGCATCTCACCTCTTAGCATCATGCGCATTGCATCTGCATGTTTTCATAAAACTCGTACCCGTTCGTAGTTGTCGCGTTCCCCTTTGCTTTTGTTGACCGTTCCGAGACCAACCTTGTTCTTTGATTTCCCTCTTTCCTAAACCGGAGTCTCTTTGCGCAGAGCATCGACCCCCATTGTCTTCACGGCATTTCGTCAAGCCCCTCGCGTGAGCGTCTGAAACTGTCCCGAACCCGACCCGGATAGTCGTCACCGTTATGTCTGGATCATCCCCTAACGTCTACAAAACATCTCCGTTTTGTTAATTGAACTTCCTAACCTATTTATCTCGAACCGTCCGATCGAAATCGTAGGGACGAGATATCCCCTAGCCTAAATTCATCTAATATAAATATCAGTCTAACCCTAGAAATGAGGAGCCTTGTCCCATCCTCCCAGCCGCCGCCGGCAGCATCTCCCACCTCGGGATCCTCCCATTCCCCACCGCGCCAACCACCAGCCACACCTGGATCCAATCCATCCACTGCAGCCAATCCTTCGATCACCTTCGACCCCCGCCCGAGGCTCTCCTCGTTCCTCTCGCACCCGAGGAGAAGGCAGACGCATCGCTCGCGCTCGAGGCCTCATGCCTCCCTGACGTCCTCGCCTCGCGCCGGCAAGTGATCTCGCGGGAGTGCCCTGCCAGAGTAACAGCCACACCAGGGACCTTCGCGCCCTTCTTCTTCCCTGCTCTCTCTCTCTCGGCTTCCCTTCTCCGTTTTCGTCTCTCAACTCTCTCTGTCTTTCTTTCTTCAGGATTCAGTAGCCGCCATGGACGCCGTCGCGCAGACATGCCTCCGTTCCCGCGACCACGCGCCAGTCAGCAGCGGTAGTTCGCTGTGCCGCCACCCTTCTTTCTCCTTCCTCCCGTTTCCCCTACCTCTATCTCCCTCTAATCTCTGTATTTATCTGTTCTTTGCCTCGAACAGGGGCAGCCATGGCCGTCTTTGTAGAGCTCGATGTCGAGCGCCGCCTTCAGGGCTTCAACCCCCACCACCAGTCTGCGTGGGTGAGCAACAACAGCAGTGCATCGCGCCCCTTGTCTCCTGCCTCCTCATCCACGCACCCCCCTGCAGCCCCGTCCCCGGTCACCGGCGACCTCGCCGCCGTCGCGGCCTCAACCTCCATGGACGGAAGTCGCTGGCTTAGAAGGCTTGCTCCTTTTGGAAGGAGTTCGCCTACCGTGGCTCGGAATTGTTGAAGATTCCGGCACGGTGTCCGGCTCAAAGCCGGACTTGGAGCCCTGGGGGGTCTTGTCCCCTTCGCTCCTGGAGTCCGGGAGGTTGCCTTGCGGCTCCTCCGGGACCACCTCCTCCTGCCCCGGAGCTTGTCGCGATGCCACTTCAGCGTCATCCACAGTGCGGGGGGAGACAGCGGGCGGAACGGAGTTCACGTCCGATGAGTCCAGGGAGCCGCCCGACGATTCGTTGTATTTGGCCTGGGGCGGGCTGCATAATTACATTCGACATTAGGGAAAGCTGTGCAACAAAGGAACATCATGAGTTACTCTGACATCCGAACTTACGATGTCGCCGGACGCTTGGCCCTGTTCGGCCACTCCTCTTCGCTCTCTTCGGCGTCGTGGGTGTAGTCCGGCGGGGGGGGGGGTCTTCCTTTTCCTAGACCCCTCGGCCTCCCTTGCTGGGGCGGCCTTCTTCTCCTCTTCTCCCTCCGCTGGGGGAGGGAGAGCCTTCTTCTTCCTCCTCCTCGTTTTCGCTGGAGGAGGGCTCCTCGGACTCATCAGACGACGAGTCCGACACCACCACGTTACGGGCACTCTTCCGAGTCCCCGTGGTCTTCTTCTTCTTGACCTTCTTCTCCGGCACCACATAAGGTGCCGAAATCAGCAGCTTCACTAGGAGCGCAGGGGCTGGGTCCTCGGGCAGGGGAGCCGGACAGTTAATTGGTCCGCATATCGCCTGCCAAGCCTGTCAAAGGTAAGTGAGTTTAGATCCCGCACATAGTCAAAACTGTGAAAGGAAAAAATAGCTTAGTATCCTGTAAAAGGTGAACATAGCTTACCTCGCTAGCGTGACGATGCGAGCTGTATCCACGGTCCTCAGAGGCGGATGCGGGAGCCTCGGCGCCCTTGAAAAGCACCTTCCAAGCATCTTCGTACGTCGTGTCGAAGAGCCTGTTAAGGGTTGGGTGCTGCGCCGGGTCGAACTCCCACAAATTGAAGCCCCGTTGTTGGCATGGGAGGATCCGGCGGACGAGCATAACCTGGACTATATTAACAAGCCGGATTGGCTTGTTCACCAGGGACTGGATACAAGTTTGCAATCCGGTCACCTATTCTTCATTGCCCCACGACAGGCCCGTCTCTTTCCAGGACACTAGCCGCGTGGGGGGTCCAGATCGAAACTCGGGGGCTGCGACCCATTTCGGATCGCGTGGCTCGGTGATGTAAAACCACCCGGCTTGCCACCCCTTTAGGGTCTCCACAAAGGAGCCCTCGAACTATAGGACGCTGGCCATCTTACCCGCCATGGCGCCTCCGCACTCCGCTTGGCTGCCGCGCACCACCTTGGGCTTGACGTTGAAGGTCTTGAGCCAGAGGCCGAAATGGGGGCAGACACGGAGGAAGGCCTCACACACGACGATAAACGTCGAGATGTTGAGGATGAAGTTTGGCGCCAGATCGTGGAAATCCAGGCTGTAGTAGAACATGAGTCCCCGGACAAATGGGTGGAGTGGAAAACCCATTCCGCAGAGAAAGTGGGGAAGGAAAACTGCCCTCTCATGGGGCCTTGGGGTAGGGAGAAGCTGCCCCTTCTCGGGAAGCCGGTGCGGGATGTCCTTGGACAGGTATCCGGCCTTCCTTAGCTTTTTTACTTGGGCCTCCATGACGGAGGAGACCATCCACTTGCCTCCTGCTCCGGACATTGTTGGAGAAGGTTGAGGTGAAAAGAGCGGGCTTGGGCGCTGGAGCTCGAGTGTGCAAGAGAGGGATTGGCAAAGGAGGAAGAAGGCGTAGGTAAAAAGGCGGATCCTTATCCCCTTATATGGGCGGATGCGGTTATGCGTCCCCACCTGCCTAATAAAACTCGCTTGCCTCCCAAGTGCCGTGGTAAATGGCGCGGTTGGGTTACCCACGTCCGTATTGATGAGAATCCCGTAAAAAGGGCACACGATCTCTGCTTCGACAGGACGTGCCAAGGAAACCGCCTCGCAAAACGTGCTGAGGTGGAAAAGTAAAAACGATTCGTAAAGAACTTGGCCGAAGTGTGATGACGCACTACGGAATACGTCAGCAGATTTGATTTGTGTTAATGTTATTCTCTCTATGGCAATATGTGGAAACTTATTTTGCAGAGCCGGACACTATTTTTGGTGTTTACAATCTTCTATGAAGGACTTGGAGGAGGAACCCGCCTTGCAATGCCGAAGACAATCTGCGTGCCGGACTCGTCGTCATTGAAGCCTGGTTCAGGGGCTACTGAGGGAGTCCTGGATTAGGGGGTGTTCGGGTAGCAGGACTATACCTTCAGCCGGACTCCTGGACTATGAAGATACAAGATTGAAGACTTCGTCCCGTGTCCGGATGGGACTTTCCTTGGCGTGGAAGGCAAGCTTGGCGATGCGGATATTTAAGATCTCCTACCAATGTAACCGACTCTGTGTAACCCTAACCCTATCCGGTGTCTATATAAACCGGAGGGTTGTAGTCCGTAGGACAATCATCTTCATACACAATCATACCATAGGCTAGCTTCTAGGGTTTAGCCTCCTTGATCTCGTGGTAGATCTACTCTTGTACTACCCATATCATCAATATTAATCAAGCAGCAGTAGGGTATTACCTCCATCGAGAGGGCCCGAACCTAGGTAAAAACATCGTGTCCCTTGTCTCCTGTTATCATCCAGCCTTGACGCACAGTTCGGGACCCCCTACCCGAGATCCGCCGGTTTTGACACCGACAGGAGGGGTCAGAGGAAGTGTCAAACCTGCTTGACATTTATTGCAGAGCTTCGAGACAGAGGATAAATCATGAGAAGTCTTCCATCTTCTTTAGCAAAGGATGTCCAGATTCTATAAAGGAAGAGGTGAAGCATTCCTTAAACGTCCAAAATGAATCATTAAATGAACGGTATCTGGGTATGCCAACTGATGTAGGCCAGTCGAAGAATGGAACTTTCAAGTATTTGCGAGACCGGGTATGGGAGAGGATCAAAGGTTGGATGGAGAAACTATTATCGGCAGCCGGGAAGGAAGTTTTAATTAAGGCAGTGGCACAAGCGATCCCTGTTTTTTCAATGTCTTGTTTTCGTCTACCAAGGGGTTTATGTGACAGTATCACATCCATAATTCGCCAATTCTGGTGGGGAAGAAAACAAGGTAAAAGAAAACCTAGCTGGGTCGCATGGGATATGATGACCAGGCCTAAGCATCTGGGCGGTCTCGGTTTTCGTGATTTGGAGATTTTCAATCTAGCACTCTGGGCTAGACAAGCATGGCGGCTGATGACCGATGAGACCTCGCTTGGTGCAAAGGTGTTAAAGGCCGTATATTTTCCTCAATGCTCAATCTTGGAAGCTGAGTTGGGATCCCACCCCTCTCAGATATGGCGAGCGGTGCTTGATGGCAGGGACATTGTTGCACAAGGAGTGGACAAGGAGTGGTTCAGAGAATTGGTAATGGGGCTTCGACAAGTATCTGGCAGCATAACTGGATTCCTCGCGATAACTTTAAAAGGCTGATTACTTCACTTGTTCCTAATCCGCTAGAAAAAGTGTCGGACCTGATTGATGCTACCTCGGCTCAATGGAAAGAAGACGTGGTACGTTATGTTTTTACTCCTTTGGATGCTTCAGAGATCCTCAAAATACCACTGTGCACGAGGAACATAACAGATTTTTGGGCATGGCATGAAGAGAGACGGGGAGTTTTCTCGGTGCGTTCTGCTTACCGTATGATAATAAGAACGAAGATCAGCAGGGAAAGATGGCTTCATGAGGAAGAAGGTACTTCAAACTTACATGAAGCTAAGCAATGGAGTGCAATCTGGCACATACAAGTACCCTCGAAGCTGCGAATGTTTGTGTGGCGTCTAGCCAGGCAGTCGATGCCTACGGGTGAGGTTCTCCATCACCGAAACATGGCCGACGAAAATACATGCCACTTATGCGGATCCATGGACACATGAAGACATGCATTGTTAAATTGCTCAATGTCGAGGAGCATCTGGGCTTTAGCCCCCGATGACTTTGCTGAAAAGGTGATAAGTTGCCAGCATGATAATCCGAAGCAGTGGTTGTTTGCTCTACATGATATGCTACAGCCTGAAGAGTTCACTCGCCTTGTGGTGACAGCATGGGCGATCTGGAGTGCGAGGAGGAAGGCGATCTATGAGGACATTTTCCAGTCTCCATACTCCAGTAATGGATTCATATTGAGTTACTTGTCAGAGCTGCAGTAGATCAACAAGAAGTTGCCAAGACCGGTTAGTGCACCTGCGCCGAGACCAAAACGTTGGCTACCTCCGGACCAAGGGTGTGCCAAACTTAACGTGGATGCAGTGCTGTCGAGAGGAGGCACGTATGGTTCGGTTGCTGCTGTGTGTAGGGACCAAAATGGTCTATTCCTTGGAGCTTCGGTCGTTGGTTTCAGGCAAATCAATGATCCTCAAACACTTGAAACCCTGGCCATAAGGGAAGCACTAGCTTTGGCGGAGGACTTGTACGTTCAAAGCATTCATGTGGGATCCGATTGCAAGACGGTGGTAGAAGGTATACAGATGGGTACTTCTGCTTCATATGGCGCGGTGATACATGAAATCATAGAACATTCTGCTAGCTTTCAGTTTTGTAAAATAGTCCATGAATTTAGGAGCTCAAATTTCGAGGCTCACAACTTAGCGAAGCATGCTTTATCTCTCGGGGGTGGCCGCCATGTTTGGTTAGGCCATCCTAGAGATCTTTCTTTCGTCCCTGTAAACATTGTGACGGGTTAATAAAAGCTTCGCGAGGTTGTATCAAAAAAAAGAAACTTAATAGTCTCACCTAAAAAAACCTTATTAGTCAGTTCAATAAAATATCCCTCACTTATTCAACTCCTGAAGTAATAAATGCAGCACCCTCTTTCTAAGTGCATTGAATGGTGCATGTAGAATAAGATGCATGCATGACCACTAATTTTCTCTCGTGCATTGAATGTGGCATGGGACTCGAAGCTTTTTAAATAAATTGGACTCAAAGTGAGCCTAATATAATGAAAATCTGAAAAATTTAAGATGATCCCTTTAAATCAGAAAGGAGAGAGGGTATTAAAAAAGCAAACATATTATTTACTTTTTATAAAAAGAAAGCATATTCTTTCTTAAACGCACTCAGAAAGACGTGGGCAACAAGACAAAATACCACCTAATGATCCAGCCCACCTAATTAAATATAATCGTCAACATAACAATTAACCCTCATATGTGTACATTTAGCAGTTTACCACATCGGACGAAACTTATACAAAAACTAGGCATAATTAAGAGCAATTAACATGTTCTCCGCTGTCGCAGACGTCGCCCCAGCATATTGCGATGGCCACGAGAATCCCCTCAGCACCGGCGTCCGCATTCACCGAGACATCATTGGGGTCATCCTTGTGTGACGCCCGGATAATTGAGCTACAAAAATCCCACACTAATGATGCCACGTCACCACTATTACTGTTACTAATCTCACGTTGATCCAAATCCGGTTCGAATTCAAATTCAAATAATAAGTGAAATTCTAAAATTCTCAAACATGAAAACTAAAATGTTCATCATGTGACAAATAATCCCTGACTTATTTTGGTGTTGGAACCAACCTTTTTCAAAATGTTTAAATGCCCTAAACTAAATAAAACCACTGGCTAAAATAACAATTTAATTGCTTTTTAAATTATAAAAATATTAAACTAACTTGTTTTGGTATCAAACTAGGTTTGGCAGTGGCCTATATTAACAATACTAATTTACGTGCTGACTCGGTATATTATAAAACTAAAATATATAGAAGCTAAGTTAGAAAGGAAAAATAGATAAAAGGAAAATGTCAAACAAAAGAACAGAACGCCCCCCCTTGGCCAACTGGGCCATGACCCAGCCAGCCGGCCCACTGGCCCAACCGCGCCCCTGGCCTATATGGCCTGTCGACACCCAAACCCTAGCCTCTCCCCACTACTCCACCACTCACGCCCCCACCAAACCCCTCTCGCTCCCTCGTCTCCTCTCCCTATCCGAACTGGATCAGGGCACGACCCCGTAGCCGTCACCGCCCTGTGCGCCTCCTACCTCTCGTCGGCGACCTCGCCAACCTCCTCTGCCGCACCTCGCGCCGGCCGCCCTTGCCGGAGACCAGACGCCATCTCGCGGCTCGCCATCGCCTCACACGCCCTTGCCTCCTTGCCCGCGCGCCTGGCCGCGTCGGGGCCAGGTTCGCAGCCTGGCGCTCGTCGGTCGTCGCCCATCCTGGGCGCCTCATCATCGCACTGGATCGGGCTGGGGGGGCCTCAAAGTCGTCTCCCTCGACCTCCTCCCCCGGATGCATCCGTCGGTCGTCGCCGCTCGATCCGCCGCCTCGCGTCCCCGTCCTCATCCCCGACCGGCCTCCTCGAGCCACGCCGCCCCCGCTTCCCTCCATCGCTGGTGACGCCATGGCCTCCCCTTTCCCTCTGCCAGCGCCTCGCACCTGCCGTGCTGCTACTGCTAGCATCGCGCACACGTTGCTCTGCACCCACGTAGGCTCACCTGCCGTCCATTCCCGCTCAAACCGCGGCCACCGGTCGACGCGGGCCATAGCGCCCGTTCGGTGGGTCATCTCCGCGCGGCGTTTGGTTGCCGGAGCAACAAGATCGATGTACGCCGCCCCGTCGGGTGGTTGCCGGCGTGCACCACCGCGCGGGCGTGCGTCTTGGCCAATCGGTTCCCCCCTGACATGTGGGCCCGCCCGGTTTAATTAGGAAGTAACCTCCCCTGTTTTGTTAATGGGGCCATTGCCTAATCTGGATTAATGCAATAATAATAAGTGTATGACAAGTGGGGCCCGCCCCTGAGAACGTTTTAAAAAAGGAAAATAAATAAATACAGAAAATAATTAATTACTTAATTAAAGAATTAATTAACTTAATTAATCCTGATTAGATTAACCTAATCACTAAGTTTAGTTAATCAATCTGTTAGTTTAGTTAATAGTAAAAAAACCTAGGTACAACTACTCTCCATGACACGCGGGACCCACTACACTATTCACCCTTTGACTAGTCAGATGTTGGGAAAATCCTTTAAAACTTTAAAAATTAATATAAAATAATCCGTAACTCTGATGAAAATACTTTATACATAAAAGTTGCTCAGAACGACAAGACGAATCCGAATATGAAGTCTGTTCGTCCACCACATATCCCTAGCATGGCAAACGTGCAACAAATCCCCTCCAGTTCGTTTGTCCGAAAACGTCAAACACCGGGAATACTTTCCCGGATGTTTTCCCCCTTCGTCAGTAGCACCTACTACTATGTTAGGCCACCTCTAGCGTCGCATAATTCCATGTTACATTTTTTGATGCTTTGATTGCTATGTTATTTATTGTGTTCCCCCTCCGTTACTTCTTTCCGGTAGACCCCGAGACTGCCGGCGACCCCCAGTTTGACTACGGTGTTGACGACCCTTCCTTCTTGCCAGAGCAACTAGGCAAGCCTCCCCTTGGTCACCAGATATCGCCTATTCCTTCTCTATACTGCTTGCATTAGAGTAGTGTAGTATGTTACTGCTTTCGGTTAATCCTATTCTGATGCATAGCCTGTCATTGTTGCTACAGTTGTTACCCTTACCTACTATCCTACTGCTTAGTATAGGATGCTAGTGTTCCATAAGTGGCCCTACACTCTTGTCCGTCTGCCATGCTATACTACCGGGCCGTGATCACTTCGGGAGGTAATCATGGGCATATGTTATATACTTTATAATGTTACATTACTTATGATACTGTCCGGAGATGGGGGCTGAAGGGGCAGGTGGCTCCATCCCGGTAGAGGTGGGCTTGGATTCCCGACGGCCCTCGATTGTTACTTTGTGGCGGAGCGACAGGGCAGGTTGAGACCACCTAGGAGAGAGGTGGTCCTAGCCCTGGTCGGCATTCGCAGATACTTAACACGCTTAACGAGATCTTGGTATTTGATCTGAGTCCTAGCCCTGGTCGGCATTCGCACTAACCAACTACGCGGGAACAGTTATGGGCACTCGACGTCGTGGTATCTGCCGAAGCCTTCGTGACATCAGCGACTGAGCGGCGTGCGTCGGGTTGGACCGCGTAACGCAACTTCCTTTGAAATAGAGGTTGCTAGGTCTGCTCCTCGGCCGCCCACGCAATGTGCAGGTGGGCGATGGGCCCAGACCCCTGCGCGCATAGGATTTAGACCGGCGTGCTGACCTCTCTATTGTGCCTAGGTGGGGCTGCGACGTGTTGATCTTCCGAGGCCGGGCATGACCCAGGAAAGTGTGTCCAGCCAAATGGGATCGAGGGTGTTGGGTTATGTGGTGCACCCCTGCAGGGAAGTTTATCTATTCGAATAGCCGTGATCTTCGGTAACAAGACGACATGGAGTTGTACCTTGACCTTATGACAACTAGAACCAGATACTTCATAAAACACACCCTTCCAAGTGCCAGATACAACCCGGTGATCGCTCTCTAGCAGGGCGACGAGGAGGGGATCGCCGGGTAGGATTATGCTATGTGATGCTACTTGGTGAACTTACCATCTACTCTCTTCTACATGTTGCAAGATGGAGGTGGCCAGAAGCATAGTCTTCGACAGGATTAGCCATCCCCCTCTTATTCTGGCATTCTGCAGTTCAGTCCACTGATATGACCCTTTACACATATACCCATGCATATGTAGTGTAGCTCCTTGCTTGAGAGTACTTTGTATGAATACTCACGGTTGCTTTTCTTCCTCTTTTCTCCCTTTCCATTCTACCTGGTTGTCGCAACCAGATGCTGGAGCCCAGGAGCCAGACGCCACCGTCGACGATGACTCCTACTACACCGGAGGTGCCTACTACTACGTGCAGCCTGCTGGCGACGACCAGGAGTAGTTTAGGAGGATCCCAGGCAGGAGGCCTGCGCCTCTTTTGATTTGTATCCCAGTTTGTGCTAGCCTTTTTAAGGCAAACTTGTTTAACTTATGTCTGTACTCAGATATTGTTGCTTCTGCTGACTCGTCTGTGATCGAGCACTTGTATTCGAGCCCTCGAGGCCCCTGGCTTGTAATATGATGCTTGTATGACTTATTTTATTTTAGAGTTGTGTTGTGATATCTTCCTGTGAGTCCCTGATCTTGATCGTACACATTTGCGTGTATGATTAGTGTACAATTGAATCGGGGGCGTCACAAGTTGGTATCAGAGACGACTGCCTGTAGGAATCCCTCTTCCACACTCCTTGGCCGAAGTTGAGTCTAGACATTGCAAAACATTTTACTAACATGGCCGTGTGGCTTACGGGCCCACGTCGCCATTGGGTGGTATTAGGATCTTTTATTCCTTGTCTATACTCTGGGATTTTGATCTCTCTTCTATTCGGGTTAAATGATTTTACTAATTATAACTCTAGGTTCTTGTTACCACTTCCTGCCGGAGAGCCCCTTCATTCCAGATGATCGGCTGCTTCACCAGAAGGTTCCGAAGATGCTATTCGATGTTTTCCCGAGACGCTTGTGCCCACCGCTTTTGAAAATTCCCTACCACTATTATATCTATATGGATAATTGCATACAATTGCCTACATTCAATCCCATTGATCTTGTTATTACAAAATGCCCGAACTGCTCTTCGTTGTTCCAAGAATCCTTTAAGCTTACTGCCCTGCAGTTCTTACCTCATTAATACCTCTATGGATAATTCCTCGCATTACCGAGTATCCGCTCATCCCCAGTTGTTCATGTGTTTCACAAAAATTCTTCGAAATATTATGATTTTCTGAAAATCCTCAGCAACCTATTGCTCTTGGATTCCTTGCCTTCCTGCTTTATGGTTAAATTCCGTATTTCTATTAATCTCCGTTGACATCCTTGGTCACTATCATTTCGAGTCCCTTGACTCAGTATGTTGTGAATGCTCGCAATCCTCAATCGGATCCTAGAATTCATCCTTCTGTCTCAGATGACATTTTGAACATGAGCTGGTTCTCAACCAATTAGATTACCATCGATGGTACCCCTAAGCCTATTCGACTTATCCATCTTTAATCAGAGTGTTTGCCTCTGATGCCTTGATTTGGAAATCATATTTCTTTTGCTTTTGAGCTTTGAATTAGTCAGTTGTTTCTATAATCTGATCTCCTTGCATTCCTTCTTCCTCTGGTTGAGTACCGATGCTCACATCAGATCCCTTGAGGACCACCAAAACCTTTGTAGGGTTTTACCTGACAATGTCCTTCCTATTTCATCACTTTGGAAGTTCTTTCCCTGATACATAATGACATTGGTAAATCCTATTCTCGGATTTGGCCAACCATGCTCTGTTTTTGAGCTGGTGATAATTACTCTCAAAGCTTGTGGTATATGTTTCTAAGATGCCCCGATGGGTTGAACCTATGCCTTCCTTAATCTGTGTGAACCCGAAAGTTTTCCAAGGTTCATACTCCTCTAGTAATTCACCAGGTAGGTCTTTGCACTCAAATTATTTTTAGTAGAGCAGTGAATGAAAGGTTATGCATTGGAGAAGTGGGAGTCTGACCTTCAACTTTGTGTTCATGCCCATAGACACGATGTAGATCTTATCATGGAAGCTTCTCTTATAATAAAATGTTCCCTTGGTATAAGCTCATCTTGCTTCTTTAAATTGATTCTTTGCAATCGTGGTTCCGACCATATTTTCTCCTTGATTCCATTTCTCGGACAAGTTAAAAAATTGTCTTCTGCAGATCATTTCATCTGTCCAACCTCTATTTTGATATACCTCAAGTATTGCCCCATGTTATCTCAGGGATATTGTGTCATTGCACTACCTCACTACAAGAAATGTGTTAATACGTGACGGATCTAATCCGTCACAGACTAGTGAAAAACTATCGTGGGTGCCTTCCTTGATGGTTCTTGACTGTCATGGATCTGCCCCACACTAGTGAAAAACTATCGTGGGTGCCTTCCTTGACGGTTCTTGACCGTCATGGATCTGCCCCAAGCCCGCCCAGGCCCAAACCATTGTGACGGAACAATCCGTCATGGACTGATGCCACGTAGGATTTCGATTGACCAACATGGTTGCCTACGTGGATACTATTTTTCGTCATAAAATTCGTCATGGATTTAGGTACAGTATAAATTTGGTCGAGCCCATTAGCTCATTTATTTTAGCCTAATTTTCACCCAGGACGTTTTTAGCATAATGCATCACACAAATGCCAACTTTTACCCAAGAGGAAGTGTTTGCAAAGTGTCAAACATTACACAGTTCATTGAGTATATATCTACAACGCAGTAGTTTATTCCTCCAAAATCATCTATGAAAAGATAACTTACAACATAGATTTACAAAATATATGACAACAAGGTTAGGAATCAATACAGTCCATTTTATATGAACGGAACATATAAACTATTAAGACTCTTATTCATGTTCTTCCTCGGCCCTCCTGTGCAATTATCATGTCGTGGCTGATTGTGATATGCAACACCAAGTAGCTCTCTATCCAATCTCACCTAGCATATTTACAAGAATATTAAATATTTGTAGATATATATTAATAGATAGTAGACATAAGATAAAAATAAATTACATGTTGTCTAAGATTCTTAAATGTTTATGCTGCGAGTACATCTCAAAGGGCTGACAAATAGTAAAAATACTTGCTGCCAACTTGACCAACATAGTACTATTATTTATTAGAGGAAACAATAATAAAATGAAATGAACCAGAATATATGTATACAAGATGACAACAGTAGGAAAAAGGCTAGCTTGCACGAGAACTACAAACTTAGTCTATACATGGCTTAAAAATTATTTCACGATTATTAAGGTATATGCCAAATCATAACACAGGAACAATGGGTGATGGCCACTCTAGTAGTGTATCGAAGCAATGCAAGGTTATTAAGGTACAAGCCCAAGTCTGAAGTTCCTTTTCTTCATTGGTTCATCTTGTATAGATTCTATTTTAGATATGCTCAGTCTAGGGGACTCAAAAAGGTATCACCATGAAACAAAAAGCACTACTTAACTATAATAACACATATCCTCCAACAATTTCATATTTAACATCTTCAGTGCAAATCAGAAGCATGTTTACGTTTCTTGTGATTTTAATTAGTGTAACTACACGCATATACATAATAGTAAAAAGTCACCTTAGTTTATGCAATCTATAATACTTCATGCACACAATTAATAAGTATGACATGGGAACTCAGGGGACTTACATGTACAACATGGAGTAGCAAGCACTAAGCTGTTTTGATGGAATTGCATAAGGACAGGTATTTTTCCCAAACATCTCAGCAAACATGTGAAAGGCACACCTATAGTGGGAATGTTTCAACATCTACACCTATGGGCAGCAAGTCGTGTAACAAGAAATCAGAGAGAGCCAAGTCATAGTGAAATACAATACATAAGCAAGAAGATAAATTGGATCATTTTATATCAAATCAATGCCTAGAAATGTGCAGAGATATTCAATGGTGGACATTGTGAAGACCATACTTAGTTTTTCTCTAAATTTACAAAATGAATAATCTGATCTTGTTAGTTAGTTTTCAAGCATATCCTAGTTAGATCACTCTTTTAAGGATTTACAAACATCAATTTTACATCACTTTGAATTTTCTTGGAAACGTTCTGAAAAAGGAGCCTCTGCTTTCTGTGTATACGCTTGCCAAAACAATATATACTCATGACCTCCACTAAACATTTGCATTAAAAACCAAGATAATAACAAAGATATATTAGCTGGGTAAAATATGGATGCTCAAGGCACATGTTGATACGAACTTTTGGCTGAACTATTTTAAGAGGACTTAAGAGGACAAATCTTCAAGCACTACATGTATCTAACTCTGCACCAGTTTCCATTATAAATAAATAAAATAGATTGTCAGATGGAGGCATCTAGTACGTAATATCCTGAACCTGGTGACAGAGAAGAAGTGTAATAGTAGGCCTAGTTAACAAACAGTCTACTCTTGGTCAATCGATTCAGTGAGATTAATGAATTACTTTCCCTGCAGAAACAAGAAAAATCAAAGGAACCAACAGGAACCAACACGAGCATATCATGGGCATTTTCTAAATAAACTAATAGTTGCTTATAACTAAGTAACGGATCTAACAAATTGTACACTGCTAGTGCTCACACGGTGACAGAAGAAAAACAAAATGGCCACGTTTTGTTCATCAGATGCTAGTCTAGGTTTGAATGTAACTTGCGAGTATCAGGAAAAAAAGTGGCCATGTTTTCTTCACTAGATTCGGTCCAAGGAAATTTGAGAACCCCTGGAGACCTATGCTGGAGCAGAGCAGCAATCACTTGGAAGGTAAAGAAAACAGAGAGGGAGGGTCGACCTTATTCTGTGGCGAATCATGGTGGGCGGGGCACATGACCTCGCTGTCGAGCTCGTCCATCTCGTGGGGCTCCAGCGTGGGGTCTGGGTCGTCACCGTGCATGGATCTGGAGAGGCAGAGAGCTCATGCTGATCTGAATCGAATCAAAAATATCGATTGGAATGGGAAAGAGAGAAGGAAGGAATGAAGGAGAAACGAGACGAGGGAGAGAAGTAGGGAGGTACCCTGTGCGGTGCATCGGTGGCGGTGGTGAGGTCGAGCTCGGGCCTCCCGCAGGTCTCGGCCATCGTTCTCTCCTCGTCCAGCGCTTGCTGCTACGAATCTCCGGTTTATATACAGGAAAGGTTTAGGGCTTTAGGCGGGCTTTTTGCGGGCTTGCGGGGCTGTACTGGGCTTTCCATGACGGTTTCTGAAATTGTCACCGGAAATCCGTCATGCATTAACAGGTTTCTTGTAGTGTCTTGTGAATTCTCATTGGAATGATACTCCATCACATCATTCCTATCCTGATCGGCTATATCATATTGTGCTAAATTTTAACTGTGCTACCTGGTCCGTCTTCCCGTAGCAAAATTTTCGACGATAAGCTAAGCTTACGTCCATGTTCCTCGTCATATCATTTCTCCTTGAACAACAAACTTGATTTCGAGTTTGTGTCGTACCCTTAGTTCCAATAACCTTTCGCTTCATCATTCCCGTGACTTGATGTCATCACCGGTTGGTTACATCTTCATGAAATCTCTCAACAAATGTGTCGTGATCATCATCAGCATTCTGAGATCTTCTAGGATATCAGTTGAATTCATGATGAGAAATACCATCCTTGCCCTCGATGAATTTTATTATCATCGACCACTTTATTGCCTTCCCACCAACACAAGCTTGTTCGTGTTTGGTGTTATACCTTGAGTTCCTTGCTATCCAGCAATTGTTATTCTTTACCTTGGAACATTACCATCTCTTATGTCATCAAGGTTGAGAGAATTTCACCACCTCTTAAGAATTCTTGGTATAGTAATACTTCTCGCCATCTCCGTTCGTATCTTGGTCCCCGTGTTGTTTCTAACCGGGATACCAACCATTTAACTATGATGTGTAATTACAAAACTTCTAGCAACCCTATTGCTCTGAAGTTAATGGTCGATAATTCATTCTTAGACCATTGGTTATCGAATCACCATTCTAACTTTGATCATGCTACCTAAACCCATATTTCGGGTGGACCTTTCAACCAATGTTTAACTGTGTATGTTTTCCTCGAGCATACCTCTTTATATCATTTGACCTGACAAATGTTATCCCCTTGTTCACATAAGTGTGGAAATCCATCTTTTGGAAATCTTAATAAATTATCGCTGAGTCAATCAGCCACCTCCTCGCCTCTCATTGATTTAATGATAAACTCTTGTTTCGGAACTCGCTCCCAAAGTTCAATTCCCGAGAATCTTACAATGTCATCTCGACAATTTGTGTTGCACCTTTTCTTCTTAGGCATCCTGAGTCTGAGTCATCCTGACACCAATTAGGTCTGAATCTTGCTCAGATATGATGATTGGAACATACTTCCAAGAGTTATAACATTGGTCTTTATAAGACCCGGTAAGGTGATGTCATGGCTAGCACACCTGGGCGGAGTACCTATTATTCTCGTATCCTTTTAGCAAGTTTGGCCATTCTTCGAGGAGGAAATTGTAAGACTTATTCTATAAGTTGTTCTTGATGGATCCTTTGTGTATCCATAGCCTGATCTTTACCCGATGACCATGTCGATACTATCTCAAAGCATGTCTGTGGTACTCCGATTTGCAATAAGAGCATTTGAAGCACAATGCTAAATTTTCTTTGTCCATTATCCAAACAACATTGTATGGGTAATATCATGAAATCCCTTCCCCTTACCTTAATGGTTTTCTACTTTCTATCCTGTCATGGATATCATGCTCAGCTTGTCCTTGGAAAGGACATACCCTTGCAATATGTGTTTAAAAACATTTTCCTTCCATTGTTTTGTTTAACCTTCTTGAGGTTTATATGATCTAAGCAGCAATAAGTCACTGCTTTTGTAAGCGCCTTGGTGTACAACTCTGTCAGTAAGAACCTATTACTATTGTTGATGACATTCCGGTAGCCACCGATGGACGAGAACTTTGCCTATTGGTCCGCCTCGTTGCATGAGCAGGAGAATGGTTCTCTTCGTCCCTCGCCCTTGGTACCGACGTTGTCGCTGACATAACTCACAGGCTATCCTCTGACAGGCCGTGCTATCATGACCATGCAAGATGTCGCTGCCCCTCTTACTTTAACCCACATGGTGGGCCCATAACCCACAGTTCCACAGGATCAAAACCTGACTCTTCTGTATATCCCTGTCTCCAAAGTTATTTCTCGTGCCTGGTTATGTATGTACTTGACGGGTCACCTCCCTAGTGATCTATTCTGGTATCAGGCGCAATACTTATTCTTGTTGCCCTGAAACCCTCTCACCTTCTGATTAGGCATCGAACGATTGCATATCCGTTTGAAACTTCTCATGGTACCTTCTTACTTTGCTCTCGATATCTTCTTAAGTTTCAATTCGAGAGATACTTATGCTTCTTCCCCTGAGATTAACCGTCTGATGCTCGGTCTTGTTAGAATCCGTCCTTATAGAGTTTTCTCTTCTTACCCTTTCGTAAGTACAGTGAAGATCTTGAAGGAAGGACGAAAACTTCATCAAGATGACCTAAAGCAGAGAAATGAAGACATCAATGTAATGGATCGACCTCTTCGAGAATAGAAACTATGACTGAGAAGAATCGTTAGAGTTTCGTAACCAAATCCCTTCCCCCTCACATCCCCTCTTAAATTTCGGGACAAGATTTCTTGTAGTAGAGGAGAATTGTGACGCCCGGATAATTAAGCTACAATAATCCCACACTAATGATGCCACATCACCACTATTACTGTTACTAATCTCATGTTGATCCAAATCCGGTTCAAATTCAAATTCAAATAATAAGTCAAATTCTAAAATTCTCAAACATGAAAACTAAAATGTTCATCATGTGGCAAATAATCCCTAACTTATTTTGGTGTTGGAACCAACCTTTTTCAAAATGTTTAAATGCCCTAAACTAAATAAAAACACTGGCTGAAATAACAATTTAATTCCTTTTTAAATTATAAAAATATTAAACTAACTTGTTTTGGTATCAAACTAGGTTTTTTAGTGGCCTATATTAATGATACTAATTTACGTGCTGATTCGGCATATTGTAAAACTAAAATATATAGAAGCTAAGTTAGAAAGGAAAAATAGATAAAAGGAAAAGGTCAAACAAAAAAAACAAAAAAAAGAGAACCCCCCTTGGCCAACTGGGCCATGACCCAGCCAGCCGGCCCACTGGCCCAACCGCGCCCCTGGCCTATATGGCCTGTCGACACCCGAACCCTAGCCTCTCCCCCACTACTCCACCACTCGCCCCCCACCAAACCCCTCTCGCTCCCTCGTCTCCTCCCCTCGATCCGATCTGGATCGGGGCACGGCCCCATCGCCGTCATCGCCCCGTGCGCCTTCGACCTCTCGTCGGCGACCTTGCCAACCTCCTCTGCCGCACCTCGCGTCGGCCTCCCTTGCCGGAGACCAGCCGCCATCTCGCGGCTTGCCATCGCTTCGCACGCCCTTGCCTTCTTGCCTACGCGCCTGGCCGCGTCGGGGCCAGGTTCGCAGCCGGGCGCCTCATCATCACACTGGACCGGGCTGGGAGGGGGGGCTCAAAGCCATCGCCCTCGACCTCCTCCCCCGGATGCATCTGCCGGTCGTCGCCGCTCGATCCGCCGCCTCACGTCCCCGTCCTTATCCCCGACCGGCCTCCTCGAGCCACGCCGCCCCCGCTTCCCTCCATCGCTAGTGAGGCCCATGGCCTCCCCTTTCCCTCTGCCAGCGCCTCGTACCTGCCGTTCTGCTACTGCTAGCGTCGCGCACGCATTGCTCCGCACCCGCGTAGGCTCGCCTGCCATCCATTCCCGCTCAAACCACGGCCACCGGTCGACGCGGGCCACAGCGCCCGTTCGATGGGTCGTCTCCGCGCGGCGTTTGGTCGCCGAAGCGACGAGATTGGTGTACACCGCCCCGTCGGGTGGTTGCCAGCGTGCACCACCGCGCGGGCGTGCGTTTTGGCCGCTCGGTTCCCCCCTGACATGTGGGCCCACCCGGTTTAATTAGGAGCTAACCTCCCCTGTTTTGTTAATGGGGCCATTGCCTAATCTGGATTAATGCAATAACCCCCCTAATAAGTGTATGACAAGTGGGGCCCGCCCCTGAGAACGTTTTAAAAAAAGGAAAATAAATAAATAAAGAAAAAAAATTAATTACTTAATTAAAGAATTAATTAACTTAATTAATCCTGATTAGATTAACCTAATCACTAAGTTTAGTTAGTCAATCTGTTAGTTTAGTTAACAGTAAAAAAAATACCTAGATACAACTACTCTCCATGACACGCGGGACCCACTACACTATTCACCCTTTGACCAGTCAGATGTTGACTGGGTCAACTCAGTGAACATGCCCCACATGTCAGCCTCTATAGACCCTGCTGTGTACACTCCAGTGTGTCCACATAGCATTTGACTATTAATTTCGAATTAATAATAATTCCTTAATTTGGGAAAATCTTTTAAAACTTAAAAAATTAATATAAAATAATCCGTAACTCTGATGAAAATACTTTATACATGAAAGTTGCTCAGAACAACGAGACGAATCCGAATAAGTAGACCGTTCGTCCACCACATATCCCTAGCATAGCAAACGTGCAACAATCCCCCTCCGGTTCGTTTGTCTGAAAACGTCAAACACCGAGAATACTTTCCCGGATGTTTTCCCCCTTCGTCAGTAGCACCTACTACTACGTTCGGTCACATCTAGCACCGCGTAATGCCATGTTACACTGTGATGCTTTGATTGCTTTGTTATTTATTGTGTTCCCCCTCCGTTACTTCTTTTCGGTAGACCCCAAGACTGCCGGCGACCCCCAGTTCGACTATGGTGTTGACGACCCTTCCTTCTTGCCAGAGCAACTAGGCAAGCCCCCCGCTTGATCACCAGATATCGCCTATTCCTTCTCTATACTGCTTGCATTAGAGTAGTGTAGCATGTTACTGCTTTCGGTTAATCATATTCTGATGCATAGCCTGTCATTGTTGCTACAGTTGTTACCCTTACCTGCTATCCTATTGCTTAGTATAGGATGCTAGTGTTCCATCTGTGGCCCTACACTCTTGTCCGTCTGCCATGCTATACTACTGGGCCGTGATCACTTCGGGAGGTGATCACGGGCATATGCCATATACTTTATACTATTACATTACTTATGATACTATCCGAAGATGGGGGCTGAAGGGGCAGGTGGCTCCATCCCGGTAGAGGTGGGCCTGGGTTCCCGACGGCCCCCGACTGTTACGTTGTGGCGGAGCGACAGGGCAGGTTGAGACCACCTTGGAGAGAGGTGGGCCTGGCCCTGGTCGGCATTCATGGATACTTAACACGCTTAACAAGATCTTGGTATTTGACCTGAGTCTGGCCACTGGCCTATTCACACTAACCAACTACGCGGTAACAGTTATGGGCACTCGACGTCGTGGTATCTGTCGAAGCCTTCGTGACGTCAGTGACTGAGCGGCGCGCGCCGGGTTGGACCGCGTAACGCAACTTCCTTTGAAATGGAGGTTGCTAGGTTTGCTCTCCGGCCGCCCACGCAACATGCAGGTGTGCAATGGGTGATGGGCCCAGTCCCCTGCGTGCATAGGATTTAGACCGGCGTGCTGACCTCTCTGTTGTGCCTAGGTGGGGCTACGACGTGTTGGTCTTCCAAGGCCGGGCATGACCCAGGAAAGTGTGTCCGGCCAAATGGGATCGAGCGTGTTGGGTTATGTGGTGCACCCCTGCAGGGAAGTTTATCTATCGAATAGTCGTGATCTTCGGTAACAGGACGACTTGGACTTGTACCTTGACCTTATGACAACTAGAACCGGATACTTAATAAAACACACCCTTCCAAGTGCCAGATACAACCCAGTAATCGCTCTCTAGCAGGGCGACGAGGAGGGGATCGCCGGGTAGGATTATGTTATGCGATGCTACTTGGTGAACTTACCATCTACTCTCTTCTACATGCTGCAACATGGAGGTGGCCAGAAGCGTAATCTTCGACATGATTAGCTATCCCCCTCTTATTCTGGCATTCTGCAGTTCAGTCCATTGATATGGCCCTTTACACATATACCCATGCATATGTAGTGTAGCTCCTTGCTTGCGAGTACTTTGGATGAGTACTCACAGTTGCTTTCCTCCCTCTTTTCCCCCTTTCCATTCTACTTGTTTGTCGCAACCAGATGTTGGAGCCCAGGAGCCAGACGCCACCGTCGACGACGACTCCTACTACACTGGAGGTGCCTACTACTACGTGCAGCCCGCTGGCGACGACCAGGAGTAGTTTAGGAGGATCCCAGGCAGGAGGCCTGCGCCTCTTTTGATCTGTATCCCAGTTTGTGCTAGCCTTTTTAAGGCAAAGTTGTTTAACTTATGTCTGTACTCAGATATTGTTGCTTCCGCTGACTCGTCTATGATCGAGCACTTGTATTCGAGCCCTCGAGGCCCCTGGCTTGTATTATGATGCTTGTATGATTTATTTTATTTTAGAGTTGTGTTGTGATATCTTCCCGTGAGTCCCTGATCTTGATCGTACACGTTTGCGTGTATGATTAGTGTACGATTGAATCGGGGGCGTCACACGTTGGGTCTGCTCCCTTAGCTCCCCGACCCTCGAAGTCCGAAGCACATACCACTTGTAGCAGCATCCCTTATTCCACCTCACGATCGAGGAAGGCCGGGAAGAGGAGGCAGGGGGAGATGTGTGGCGCATCTGATTCAATCGTACACTAATCATAGATGCAAATGTGTACAGTCAAGATCAGGGACTAACGGGAAGGTATCACAACACAACTCTATACACAAATTAAAGTCATACGACCTTCATATTACAAGCCAGGGGCCGCGAGGGCTCGAATACATAAGCTCAATAATAAATGAGTCAGTGGAAGCAACAATATCTAGGTACAGACATAAGTTAAACAAGTTTGTCTTAAGAAGCCTAACACAAAAGTAGCAACGGTCAAAAAGGCAAGGTCTCCTGCCTGGGAGCCTCCTAACTGCTCCTGGTCGGCGACGGCCTCCACGTAGGAGTAGCCACCTTCGGGGAGGTAGTAGTCGTCGATGGCGGTGCCAGCTGGCTCTGGGGCTCCGTCAACTGATCGTAGCAACCGGGCATAAAAGGGGAAAAGAGGTAGCAAAGCAACCGTGAGTACTCATCCAAAGTACTTGCAAGACTTACATCAGATCTCACTACATATGCATCGGTATAAATAAGGGGTAGTATCTATGGACTAGACTATAGAATGCTGGAATAAGAGAGGGAGAAGCTAGTCCTATCGAAGACTACGCTACTGGCAGCCTCCATCTTGAAGCAGTAGAAGAGAATAGATGGTATAGTAACAAGTGTCATCGTATAGCATAATCTACCCGAAGATCCTCTCCTCATCACCATGTGAGAGAGCGATCACCGGGATGTATCTGGAATTCATCTGGGTGTGTTTTATTAAGTATCCGGTTCTAGTTGTAAGCGGTCGGAATACAACTCCAAGTCGTCCTATTATCGTGGACACGGCTATTCGAATAGATCAACTTCCCTGCACGGGTGCACCACATTGGCCAACATGCTCGATCACTCTGGCGGGACACAGTTTCCTGGGTCATGCCTGACCTCGGTAGATCAACACATCGTAGCCCTACCTAGGCTCAACAGAGAGGCCAGCATGCTGGTCTACATCCTAAGCACGCAGGGGTCTTGGGCTCATTGCTCTTTGCACTCTTGCATGTTGCGAACGCGGCCGGTGAACAGACCTAGCCCCCTTATACAAGCGCATGCTTAACTGATATGTCTCCAACGTATCTATAATTTATGAAGTATTCATGCTATTATATTATCTGTTTTGGATGTTTATGGGCTTTATTAAACACTTATATATTATTTTTGGGACTAATTTATTAACCCAGAGCCTAGTGCCAGTTTCTGTTTTTCTCCTTGTTTCGGTGTTTCGCAGAAAAGGAATATCAAACGGAGTCCAAACGGAATGAAACCTTCGGGAGAGTTATTTTTGGAACGGAAGCAATCCAGAAGACTTGGAGTATACGTAAGGGAAGCAACAAGGAAGGCACGAGGCAGGGGGCGCGCCCACCCCCCTGGGGGGCGCCCTCCACCTTCGTGGGCCCCTCGTGGCTCCCCTGACCGACTTCTTTCGCCTATATATATATATATATCCATATACCCTAAAAACTTCGGGGAGCAGAATAGATCGGAAGTTCCGCCGCCGCAAGCCTCTGTAGCCACCAAAACCCAATCGGAAGGAACCATCACCGGTGGCCATCTTTATCATCCCGGCGCTCTCCATGACGAGGAGGGAGTAGTCCACCCTCGGGGCTGAAGGTATGTACCAGTAGCTATGTGTTTGATCTCTCTCTCTCTCTCTCTCTCTCTCTCGTGTTCTTCAGGTGATACGATCTTGATGTATCGCGAGCTTTGCTATCATAATTGGATCTTATGATGTTTCTCCCCCTCTACTCTCTTGTAATGGATGGAGTTTTCCCTTTGAAGTTATCTTATCGGATTGAGTCTTTAAGGATTTGAGAACACTTGATGTATGTCTTGTCGTGCTTATCTGTGGTGACAATGGGATATCACGTGATCCACTTGATGCATGTTTTGGTGATCAACTTGCGGATTCCGCCCATGAACCTATGCATAGGGGTTGGCACACGTTTTCATCTTACCTCGATCTCCGGTAGAAACTTTGGGGCACTCTTTGAAGTGCTTTTGTGTTGGTTGAATAGATGAATCTGAGATTGTGTGATGCATATCGTATAATCATACCCACGGATACTTGAGGTGACATTGCAGTATCTAGGTGACATTAGGGTTTTGGTTGATTTGTGTCTTAAGGTGTTATTCTAGTATGAACTCTATGATAGATCAAACGGAAAGAATGGCTTCATGTTATGTTACTACGGACTCTTGAATAGATCGATCAGAAAGGATAACTTTGAGGTGCTTTCGTACCCTACAATAATCTATTTGTTTGTTTTCCTCTATTAGTGACTTTGGAGTGACTCTCTGTTGCATGTTGAGGGATAGTTATATGATCCAATTATGTTATTATTGTTGAGAGAACTTGCACTAGTGAAAATATGAACCCTAGGCCTTGTTTCCTAGCATTGCAATACCATTTGTGCTCACTTTTATCATTAGTTACCTTGCTGTTTTTATATTTTCAGATTACAAAAACCTTTATCTACCATCCATATTGCACTTGTATCACCATCTCTTCCCCGAACTAGTGCACCTATACAATTTACCATTGTATTTGGTATGTTGGGTGAAGGAAATATGCCCTAGAGGCAATAATAAAGTTATTATTTATTTCCTTATATCATGATAAATGTTTATTATTCATGCTAGAATTGTATTAACCGGAAACATAATACATGTGTGAATACATAGACAAGCAGAGTGTCACTAGTATGCCTCTACTTGACTAGCTCGTTGATCAAAGATGGTTATGTTTCCTAGCCATTGACATGAGTTGTCATTTGATTAACGGGATCACATCATTAGGAGAATGATGTGATTGACATGACCCATTCCGTTAGCTTAGCACACGATCGTTTAGTATGTTGCTATTGCTTTCTTCATGACTTATACATGTTCCTATGACTATGAGATTATGCAACTCCCGTTTACCGGAGGAACACTTTGTGTGCTACCAAAAGTCACAACGTAACTAGGTGATTATAAAGGTGCTCTACAGGTGTCTCCGAAGGTACTTGTTGGGTTGGCGTATTTCGAGATTAGGATTTGTCACTCCGATTGTCAAAGAGGTATATCTGGGCCCTCTCGATAATGCACATCACTTAAGCCTTGCAAGCATTGCAACTAATGAGTTAGTTGCGGGATGATGTATTACAGACCGAGTAAAGAGACTTGCCGGCAACGAGATTTAACTAGGTATTGAGATACCGACGATCGAATCGCGGGCAAGTAACATACCGATGACAAAGGGAAGAACGTATGTTGTTATGTGGTCTGACCGATAAAGATCTTCGTAGAATATGTGGGAGCCAATTTGAGCATCCAGGTTCCGCTATTGGTTATTGACCGGAGACGTGTCTCGGTCATGTCTACATAGTTCTTGAACCCGTAGGGTCCACACGCTTAACGTTACGATGACAGTTATATTATGAGTTTATATGTTTTGATGTACCGAAGGTTGTTCGGAGTCCCGGATGTGATCACGGACATGACGAGGAGTCTCAAAATGGTCGAGACATGAAGATTGATATATTGGAAGCCTATGTTTGGATATCGGAAGTGGTCCGGGTGAAATTGTGATTTTACCGGAGTACCGGAGGGGTTACCGGAACCCCCGGGGACTTAATGGTCCTTAGTGGGCCTTGGTGGAAGAGAGGAGAGGCGGCTAGGGCTGGGCCGCGCGCCCCTCCCCCCTAGTCCGAATAGGACAAGGAGAGGGGGCGGCGCCCCCCTTCCTTTCCTCTCTCTCCTCTTTCACCCTCCTGAATCCTATTCCAATTAGGAAAGGGGGGAGTCCTACTCCCGGTGGGAGTAGGACTCCTCCTGGCGCGCCTCTCCCCTTGGCCGGCCGCACCCCCCTTGCTCCTTTATATACGGGGGCAGTGGGGCACCCTAGACATACAACAATTGATCATTGATCTCTTAGCCGTGTGCGGTGCCCACCTCCACCATTGTCCACCTCGATAATACTATAGCGGTGCTTAGGTGAAGCCCTGCGTCGGTAGAACATCAACATCGTCACCACGCCATCGTGCTGATGTAACTCTCCCTCAACACTCGGCTGGATCTGAGTTCGAGGGACGTCATCGGGCTGAACGTGTGCTGAATTCGGAGGTGTCGTACGTTTGGTACTTGATCGGTCGGATCGTGAAGACGTACGACTACATCAACCGTGTTGTGCTAACACTTCCGCTTTCGGTCTACGGGGGTACGTAGACAACACTCTCCCCTCTCGTTGCTATGCATCACCATGATCTTGCGTGTGTGTAGGATTTTTTTTGAAATTACTACGTTCCCCAACAGTGGCATCCGAACCTGGTTTTATGCGTTGATGTTATATGCACGAGTAGAACACAAGTGAGTTGTGGGAGATATAAGTCATACTACTTACCAGCATGTCATACTTTGGTTCAGTGGTATTGTTGGATGAAGTGGCCCGGATCGACATTACGCGTACGCTTACGCGAGACTGGTTCTACCGACGTGCTTTGCACATAGGTGGCTGGTGGGTGTCAGTTTCGCCAACTTTAGGTGAACCGAGTGTGGCTACGCCCGGTCCTTGCGAAGGTTAAAACAGCACCAACTTGGCAAACTATCGTTGTGGTTTTGATACGTAGGTAAGAACGGTTCTTGCTAAGCCCGTAGCAGCCACGTAAAACTTGCAACAACAAAGTAGAGGACGTCTAACTTGTTTTTGCAGGGCATGTTGTGATGTGATATGGTCAAGACATGATGCTAAATTTTATTGTATGAGATGATCATGTTTTGTAACCGAGTTATCGGCAACTGGCAGGAGCCATATGGTTGTCGCTTTATTGTATGAAATGCGATCGCCCTGTAATGCTTTTCTTTATTACTAAGCGGTAGCGATAGTCGTAGAAGCATAAGATTGGCGAGACGACAACGATGCTACGATGGAGATCAAGGTGTCACGCCGGTGACGATGGTGATCATGATGGTGCTTCGGAGATGGAGATCACAAGCACAAGATGATGGTGGCCATATCATATCACTTATATTGATTGCATGTGATGTTTATCTTTTATGCATCTTATCTTTCTTTGTTTGACGGTAGCATTATAAGATGATCTCTCACTAAATTTCAAGATAAAAGTGTTCTCGCTGAGTATGCACCGTTGCCAAAGTTCGTCGTTCCCAGACACCACGTGATGATCGGGTGTGATAAGCTCTACGTCCATCTACAACGGGTGCAAGCCAGTTTTGCACACGGAGAATACTCGGGTTAAACTTGACGAGCCGAGCATATGCAGATATGGCCTCGGAACACTGAGACCGAAAGGTCGAGCGTGAATCATATAGAAGATATGATCAACATAGTGATGTTCACCATTGAAAACTACTCCATGTCACGTGATGATCGGTTATGGTTTAGTTGATTTGGAGCACGTGATCACTTAGAGGATTAGAGGGATATCTTTCTAAGTGGGAGTTCTTAAGTAATATGATTAATTGAACTTAAGTTTATCATGAACTTAGTACCTGATAGTATCTTGCTTGTCTATGTTTGATTGTAGATAGATGGCTCGTGATGTTGTTCCGTTGAATTTTAATGCGTTCCTTGAGAAAGCAAAGTTGAAAAATGATGGTAGCAATTACATGGACTGGGTCCATAACTTGAGGATTATCCTCATTGCTGCACAGAAGAATTACGTCCTGGAAGCACCGCTGGGTGCCAGGCCTGCTGATGATGCAACTGACGACGTTAAGAACGTCTGGCAGAGCAAAGCTGATGACTACTCGATAGTTCAATGTGCCATGCTTTACAGCTTAGAACCGGGACTTGAACGATGTTTTGAATGTCATGGAGCATATGAGATGTTCCAGGAGTTGAAGTTAATATTTCAAGCAAATGCCTGGATTGAGAGATATGAAGTCTCCAATAAGTTCTACAGCTGCAAGATGGAGGAGAATAGTTCTGTCAGTGAGCATATACTCAAGATGTCTGGTTATAATAATCAATTGATTCAACTGGGAGTTAATCTTCCGGAAGATAGCGTCACTGACAAAATTCTCCAATCACTGCCACCAAGCTACAAGAGCTTCGTGATGAACTATAATATGCAAGGGATGGATAAGACAATTGCCGAGCTCTTCGCAATGCTAAAAGCTGCGGAGGTAGAAATCAAGAAGGAGCATCAAGTGTTGATGGTCAATAAGACCACCAGTTTCAAGAAAAAGGGCAAAGGGAAGAAAAAGGGGAACTTCAAGAAGAACAGCAAGCAAGTTGCTGCTCAGGAGAAGAAACCCAAGTCTGGACCTAAGCCTGAGACTGAGTGCTTCTACTGCAAGCAGACTGGTCACTAGAACGGAACTGCCCCAAGTATTTGGCGGATAAGAAGGATGACAAAGTGAACAAAGGTATATGTGATTTACATGTTATTGATGTGTACCTTACTAGAGCTCACAGTAGCACCTGGGTATTTAATACTGGTTCTGTTGCTAATATTTGCAACTCGAAACAGGGACTACAGATTAAGCAAACACTGGCAAAGGACGAGGTGACGATGCACGTGGGAAATGGTTCCAAAGTCCATGTGATCGCGATCGGCACGCTACCTCTACATCTACCTTCGGGATTAGTATTAGACCTAAATAATTGTTATTTGGTGCCAGCGTTGAGCATGAACATTATATCTGGATCTTGTTTGATGCGAGACAGTTATTCATTTAAATCATAGAATAATGGTTGTTCTATTTATATGAGTAATATCTTTTATTGTCATGCACCCTTGAAGAGTGGTCTATTTTTGATGAATCTCAATAGTAGTGATACACATATTCATAATGTTGAAGCCAAAATATGCAGAGTTGATAATGATAGTGCAACTTATTTGTGGCACTGCCGTTTAGGTCATATCGGTGTAAAGCGCATGAAGAAACTCCATACTGATGGACTTTTGGAACCACTTGATTATGAATCACTTGGTACTTGCGAACCGTGCCTCATGGGCAAGATGACTAAAACACTGTTCTCCGGTACTATGGAGAGAGCAACAGATTTGTTGGAAATCATACATACAGATGTATGTGCTCCAATGAATGTTGAGGCTCGTGGCGGATATCGTTATTTTCTCACCTTCACAAATGATTTAAGCAGATATGGGTATATCTAGTTAATGAAGCATAAGTCTGAAACATTTGAAAAGTTCAAAGAATTTCAGAGTGAAGTTGAAAATCATCGTAACAAGAAAATAAAGTTTCTACGATCTGATCGTGGAGGAGAATATTTGAGTTACGAGTTTGGTCTACATTTGAAACAATGCGGAATAGTTTTGCAAATCACGCACCCGGAACACCACAACGTAATGGTGTGTCCGAATGTCGTAATCGTACTTTACTAGATATGGTGCGATCTATGATGTCTCTTACTGATTTACCGCTATCGTTTTGGGGTTACGCTTTAGAGACGACTGCATTCACGTTAAATAGGGCACCATCGAAATCCGTTGAGACGGCGCCTTATGAACTGTGGTTTGGCAAGAAACCAAAGTTGTCGTTTCTTAAAGTTTGGGGCTGCGATGCTTATGTGAAAAAGCTTCAACCTGATAAGCTCGAACCCAAATCGGAGAAATGTGTCTTCATAGGATACCCAAAGGAAATTTTTGGGTACACCTTCTATCAAAGATCCGAAGGCAAGACATTCGTTGCTAAGAATGGATCCTTTCTAGAGAAGGAGTTTCTCTCGAAAGAAGTGAGTGGGAGGAAAGTAGAACTTGATGGGGTAACTGTACCTGCTCCCTTATTGGAAAGTAGTTCATCACAGAAAACGGTTTCTGTGACACCTACACCAATTAGTGAGGAAGTTAATGATGATGATCATGGAACTTCAGATCAAGTTGTTACTGAACCTCGTAGATCAACCAGAGTAAGATCCGCACCAGAGTGGTACGGTAATCCTGTTCTGGAAGTCATGCTGCTAGATCGTGATGAACCTACGAACTATGAAGAAGCGATGGTGAGCCCAGATTCCGCAAAATGGCTTGAAGCCATGAAATTTGAGATGGGATCCATGTATGAGAACAAAGTGTGGACTTTGGTTGACTTGCCTGATGATCGGCAAGCAACTGAGAATAAATGGATCTTCAAGAAGAAGACTGACGCTGACGGTAATGTTACTGTCTATAAAGCTCGACTTGTTGCGAAAGGTTTTCGACAAGTTTTAGGGATTGACTACGATGAGACCTTCTCACCCGTAGTGATGCTTAAGTCCGTCCGAATCATGTTAGCGATTGCCGCATTTTATGATTATGAAATATGGCAGATGGATGTCAAAACTGCATTCCTGAATGGATTTCTAGAAGAAGAGTTGTATATGATGCAACCGGAAGGTTTTGTTGATCCAAAGGGAACTAACAAAGTGTGCAAGCTCCAGCGATCCATTTATGGACTGGTGCAAGCCTCTCGGAGTTGGAATAAACGCTTTGATAGTGTGATCAAAGCATTTGGTTTTGTACAGACTTTTGGAGAAGCCTGTATTTACAAGAAAGTGAGTGGGAGCTCTGTATCATTTGTGGTATTATATGTGGATGACATATTACTGATTGGAAATGATATAAAATTTCTGGATAGCATAAAGGGATACTTGAATAAGAGTTTTTCAATGAAAGACCTCGGTGAAGCTACTTACATATTAGGCATCAAGATCTATACAGATAGATCAAGACGCTTAATTGGACTTTCACAAAGCACATACCTTGACAAAGTTTTGAAGAAGTTCAAAATGGATCAAGCAAAGAAAGGGTTCTTGCCTGTGTTACAAGGTGTGAAGTTGAGTAAGACTCAACGTCCGACCACTGCAGAACATAGAGAGAAAATGAAAGATGTTCCCTATGCTTCTGCCATAGGCTCTATCATGTATACAATGCTGTGTACCAGACCTGATGTGTGCCTTGCTATAAGTCTAGCAGGGAGGTACCAAAGTAATCCAGGAGTGGATCACTGGACATCGGTCAAGAACATCCTGAAATACCTGAAAAGGACTAAGGATATGTTTCTCGTTTATGGAGGTGACAAAGAGCTCATCGTAAATGGTTACATTGATGCAAGCTTTGACACTGATCCGGACGATTCTAAATCGCAAACCGGATACGTGTTTACATTGAACGGTGGAGCTGTTAGTTGGTGCAGTTTTAAGCAAAGCGTCGTTGCGGGATCTACGTGTGAAGCAGAGTACATAGCTGCTTCGGAAGCAACAAATGAAGGAGTCCGGATGAACGAGTAAATATCCGATCTAGGTGTCATACCTAGTGCATCGGGTCCAATGAAAATCTTTTGTGACAATACTTGTGCAATTGCCTTGGTGAAGGAATTCAGATTTCACAAAAGGACCAAGCACATCAAAAGACACTTCAATTCCATCCGGGATTTAGTCCAGGTGGGAGACATAGAAATTTGCAAGATACATACAGATCTGAATGTTGCTGACCCTTTGACTAAGCCTCTTCCACGAACAAAACATGATCAGCACCAAGGCTCCATAGGTGTTAGAATCATTACTGTGTAATCTAGATTATTGACTCTAGTGCAAGTGGGAGACTGAAGGAAATATGCCCTAGAGGCAATAATAAAGTTATTATTTATTTCCTTATATCATGATAAATGTTTATTATTCATGCTAGAATTGTATTAACCGGAAACATAATACATGTGTGAATACATAGACAAACAGAGTGTCACTAGTATGCCTCTACTTGACTAGCTCGTTGATCAAAGATGGTTATGTTTCCTAGCCATTGACATGAGTTCTCATTTGATTAACGGGATCACATCATTAGGAGAATGATATGATTGACATGACCCATTCTGTTAGCTTAGCACACGATCGTTTAGTATGTTGCTATTGCTTTCTTCATGACTTATACATGCTCTTATGACTATGAGATTATGCAACTCCCGTTTACCGGAGGAACACTTTGTGTGCTACCAAACGTCACAACGTAACTGGGTGATTATAAAGGTGCTCTACAGGTGTCTCCGAAAGTTCTTGTTGGGTTGGCGTATTTTGAGATTAGGATTTGTCACTCTGATTGTTAGAGAGGTATCTCTGGGCCCTCTTGGTAATGCACATCACTTAAGCCTTGCAAGCATTGCAACTAATGAGTTAGTTGCGAGATGATGTATTACAGAACGAGTAAAGAGACTTGCCGGCAACGAGATTGAACTAGGTATTGAGATACCGACGATCGAATCTCGGGCAAGTAACATACCGATGACAAAGGGAACAACGTATGTTGTTATGCGGTCTGACCGATAAAGATCTTCGTAGAATATGTGGGAGCGAATATTAGCATCCATGTTTTGCTATTGGTTATTGACCGGAGATGTGTCTCGGTCATGTCTACATAGTTCTCGAACCCGAAGGGGCCGCACGCTTAACGTTACGATGATAGTTATATTATGAGTTTATATGTTTTGATGTACCAAAGGTTGTTAGGAGTCCCGGATGTGATCACAGACATGACGAGGAATCTCAAAATGGTCGAGACATGAAGATTTATATATTGGAAGCCTATGTTTGGATATCGGAAGTGGTCCGGGTGAAATTGTGATTTTACCGGAGTACCGGAGGGGTTACCGGACCCCCCCCCCCCCCGAGGACTTAATGGGCCTTAGTGGGCCTTGGTGGAAGAGAGGAGAGGCGGCTAGGGCTGGGCCGCGCGCCCCTCCCCTCTAGTCCGAATAGGACAAGGAGAGGGGGGCGGCGCCCCCCTTCCTTCTCTCTCTCTGCTCTTTCCCCCTCCCGAATCCTATTCCAACTAGGAAAGGGGGAGTCCTACTCCTGGTGGGAGTAGGACTCCTCCTGGCGCGCCTCTCCCCTTAGCCGACCGCACCCCCTTGCTCCTTTATATACGGGGGCAGGGGGCACCCTAGAGATACAACAATTGATCATTGATCTCTTAGCCGTGTGCGGTGCCCCCTCCACCATAGTCCACCTCGATAATATTGTAGCGGTGCTTAGGCGAAGCCCTGCGTCGGTAGAACATCAACATCGTCACCACGCCGTCGTGCTAACGAAACTCTCCCTCAACACTCGGCTGGATCTGAGTTCGAGGGACGTCATCGGGCTGAACGTGTGCTGAACTTGGAGGTGCCGTACATTTAGTACTTGTTCGGTCGGATCATGAAGACATATGACTACATCAACCGCGTTGTGCTAACGCTTCCGCTTTCGGTCTACGAGGGTACATAGACAACACTCTCCCCTCTCGTTGCTATTCATCACTGATACGTCTCTGTCGTATCTACTTTTCCAAACACTTTTGCCCTTGTTTTGGACTCTAACTTGTATGATTTGAATGGAACTAACCTGGACTGATGCTGTTTTCAGTAGAATTGCCATGATGTTGTTTTATGTGCAGAAAACAAATATTCTCGGAATGTCCTGAAACTCCACGGAACATCTTAGAAAAAACAATAAAAAATCCTCGCCAAAGATGAAGACCAGGGGGCCCACACCTTGTCCACGAGGGTGGGGGCGCACCGCCCCCTCTTGGGCGCGCCCCCTACCTCGTGGGCCCCCTGGAAACCCTCCGACGCCAACTCCATCTCTATATATCTGCTTTCAGAGAGAAAAAATTCAGAGAGAAGAAATCATCGCGTTTTACGATACGGAGCCGCCGCCAAGCCCTAAAACCTCTCGGGAAGGCTGATCTGGAGTCCGTTCGGGGCTCTGGAGAGGGGGATTCGTCGCCGTCGTCATCATCAACCATCCTCCATCACCAATTTCATGATGCTCACCGCCGTGCGTGAGTAATTCCATCGTAGGCTTGCTGGACGGTGATGGGTTGGATGATATTTATCATGTAATCGAGTTAGTTTTGTTAGGGTTTGATCCCTAGTATCCATTATATTCTGAGATTGATGTTGCTATGACTTTGCTATGCTTAATGCTTGTCACTAGGGCCCGAGTGCCATGATTTCAGATCTGAACCTATTATGTTTTCATGAATATATGTGAGTTCTTGATCCTATCTTGCAAGTCTATAGTCACCTACTATGTGTTATGATCCGGCAACCCCGAAGTGACAATAATCGGGACCACTCCCGGTGACGACCATAGTTTGAGGAGTTCATGTATTCACTATGTGCTAATGCTTTGTTCCGGTTCTCTATTAAAAGGAGGCCTTAATATCCCTTAGTTTCCAATAGCACCCCGCTGCCATGGGAGGGTAGGACAAAAGATGTCATGCAAGTTCTTTTCCATAAGCACGTATGACTATATACGAAATACATGCCTACATTACATTGATGAATTGGAGCTAGTTATGTGTCACCCTATGTTATGACTGTTACATGATGAACCGCATCCGGCATAATTATCCATCACTGATCCGATGCCTACGAGCTTTCCATATATTGGTTTACGCTTATTTACTATTATGTTGCTGCTGTCACAATCACTACAAAACACCAAAAACATTACTTTTGTTGTCTTTACTTTTGTTGCCATTACCACCGCTATCATATTACTTTGCTACTAAACACTTTGCTGCAGATATTAAGTTTCCAGGTGTGGTTGAATTGACAACTCAACTGTTAATACTTGATAATATTCTTTGGCTCCCCTTGTGTCGAATCAATAAATTTGGGTTGAATACTCTACCCTCGAAAGCTGTTGCGATCCCCTATACTTGTGGGTTATCAAGACCTTTTTCTGGCACCGTTGTCGGGGAGCATAGCTCTATTCTTTGAGTCACTTGGGATTTATATCTGCTGGACACTATGAAGAACTTGAAAGACGCTAAGACAACAATTTATCCCTCAACTACGAGGGGAGGTAAGGAACTGCCATCTAGCCTTGCACTTGATTCACCCTCTGTTATGTGTAAGCTTGCGACACCTAAACCTGCTTCTGCTATTTGTTCTGATATGTCGCATGTTATTGATGATGCCACTTCTGCTATGCATGATACTTATGATGAAACTGCTTCTATGCCTGATACTACTGTACCCCTTAGTGAATTTCTTGATGAACAAATTGCCAGGGCTAGAGAAAAAGAAATTATTGAATCTGAATACGATGATGAAAGTGATGATGAAAATATGCCTGTTATTCCTGAGGGTTATCTTTTTGATATAGAATCTTCTGCCGCTATTTTAGCTTGCAAAGATAGATATGAGCTGAAAAGGTTATTAGCTAAGTGGAACAAAGAATCACTTAGAGATAAAATGAAACCTGATCCTGCTTTTGCTACTTCACCTATCTGCGTTCCTGATAAGGATTATGAATTCTCTGTTGATCCTGATATAATTACTTTGGTTGAATCTGATCCTTTTTATGGCTATGAATCTGAAACTGTTGTGGCACATCTTACTAAGTTAAATGATATAGCAGCCCTGTTCACTAATGATGAGAGATCGCATTACTTCTATATACTCAAAATATTCCCGTTCTCATTAAAGGGTGATGCTAAGATATGGTTTAATTCTCTTGATCCTGGTTGTGTGAGTAGTCCCCAGGACATGATTTATTACTTCTCTGTTAAATATTTCCCTGCTCATAAGAAACAAGCTGCTTTAAAGGAAATATACAACTTTGTGCAAATTAAAGAAGAGAGTCTCCCACAAGCTTGGGGAAGGCTTCTCAAGTTACTTAATGCTTTGCCTGATCATCCTCTTAAGAAATCTGAAATACTTGATATCTTTTATAATGGACTAACTGATGCTTCCAGAGATTACCTAGATAGTTGTGTTGGTTCTCTTTTCAGGGAAAGAACACCGGATGAAGCTGGAATTCTATTGAATAATATGTTGACAAATGAAAATAATTGGGCATCTCCTGAGCCAGCTCCTGCTCCAATTAATGATCCTATTCCTAAACCAACTCCGAAGAAGAGAGGTGTTCTATTTCTCAGTCCTGAATATGCAAGAGGCAAAGAAATCTATGAAAGAAAAATGTATTAAAGCTAAAGATGTTAAGAATTTACCACCTATTGAAGAAATACATGCACTACAGGAATCAGCTACTTTGCCGTCAGCCATGGCGGACGGCAAAGGCATGGATGGCTGACGGCAAAGGTCTTTGCCGTCCGCCGCGGAAGGCAAAAGGTGACGGCAAAGTAAGGTTCGGCAAAGAGGTACTTTGCCGTCTGCTTCGGGCGGCTGACGGCATAGGAGCCTTTGCCATCAGCAGCGGACGGCAAAGAGTGCAGACGACAATAAGTGCGTTGTTACTCCGTTAGGTGGCTAATGGCAGGCCTTTGTCGTCCGCCGCTGACGGCAAACTTCGGAAGGCCTTTGCCGTCCGCCGTGTGATGTCAGCCGACGTCACTACACGGCAGGCCTTTGCCGTCCGCCGCTGTAGGCAAAGTTTTTGCGCTTTGCCGTCCGCCGCGGACGGTAAAGCCTTTGCCGTCAGGCACTGTAGGCAAACTGACCAAATTGGTCAGCCTCCCAGGAAGCACAGCTGCCTGCCACATGGCCTCTTTACCGTCCGCTGCTGATGGCAAAGAGCCCTTTGCCGTCGGTGGCTGACGGCAAAGAGCCTGTATATTGTCTCTTTTTTTCTGTTTTTTCTTAATCCAACAATTTTCACATCAAATATATCACATATTTAACAGCAAACATATCCAGCACACATATCACATATCCAGCACATAATTCCATATACATATATATGACATAGCAAAGTTTCATCAACATATATAGCAAGTTCCATCCATACACATTGTTCCATATACATATTACATAGCAAAGTTTCATCAACATAGCAAGTTCTATCATAGCAAGCTAGATACAATGCAAAGTTTTAGCAAAGAAAAAGCGAGCACTCCATCCTAGCAAGCTAGCTTCCATGAAGTGAGTGAAATCTGCAAAATAGTAAATATGAAGTTAGAAATAGGTGAATAGAACAAGAAGAAGACTATAACAAGAAGTATATGTCATTTATGACCTAACTTAGGTGGAATGGATCATTTATGAGCTAACTTAGGTGGAATGGATCATTTATGAGCTAACTAAGTTGAAATGGGTTGTTTATGAGCTAACTTAGTTGAAATGTATCATTTATGAGCTAACTTAGTTGAAATGGGTCGTTTATGAGCTAACTAAGGTGAAGGGCATCATTTTTGAGCTAACTAAGGTGAAATGGATCGTTTTTGAGCTAACTAAGGTGAAATGGATCGTTTTTGAGCTAACTAAGGTAAAATGGATCGTTTTTGAGCTAACTTAGTTGAAATGGGTCGTTTATGAGCTAACTAAGGTGAAATGCCACGTTTTTGAACTAACTAAGGTGAAATGGATCGTTTTTGAGCTAACTAAGGTGTAATGGATCTTTTTTTAGCAAACTTAGGTGAAATGGATCATTTAAGAGCTAATTTAGGTGAAATGGATCGTTTTTAGCTAACTTAGGTGAAATGGATCGTTTAGGAGCTACTCTAGGTAAATTGGGTCATTTTAGAGCTAACTTGGATAAACTGGATCATTTATAAGCTAACCTAGGTAAGATGGGTCATTTTGGAGCTAACCTAGGTGAAATGGGTCATTTTGGAGCTAACCTAGGTGAAATGGGTCATTTTAAAGCTAACGTAGGTAAAATGGATCATTTAGGAGCTAATCTACGTAAAATGGGTCATTTTAGAGCTAACTTGGATAAATTGGATCACTTATAAGCTAACTAAGGTAAAATGAGTCATTTTAGAGCTAACTTAGGTAAAATGGATCGTTTATGAGCTAACTAAGTTAATTATGCAATTTTTGACATAAGTAAGCTAAGTACATATCGTTTTAGAGTTAACTTAGGTAGAATGGATGGTTTATGAGGTCAGTAAGCTTATTAAGTCATTTTGGAGGAAAAGAAGCTAACTCTAGGTCATTATGGTAAGCATATTGGAGGAAATAAAGCTAAGTCTAGGTCTTTATGCATTTGTTAAGCAAAACACTAGAGAAACTTACCGTGATCACGGAGGTGTAGGAGCGGGCTGGCTCGCGCCGGTAGCTGGAGAAGGAGCGGGCTGGCTCGCGCCGGTAGCTGGAGAAGGATCATGCGATGCGTTTCTGGAGTTAAGCTGCACCAAAGATCATTTCCAATGTCTCGTTAGCATTATGACACTCAAATGTTAAGACTAGCAAGTAATGTCCATTCAAATTAAACTCACCGTGCTCCCAGGAGCAATCACTGGCATCGGCGGAGCGGTCTGACTGGACTTCTCGCACACAGACTGCACATTTGGTTTTCACAACAGAGTCATACTAGTTAGTAATGAGACTCAAATGTTAAGACTAGCAAGTAATCTGCAGAAGAAACTTACCACAAGGAGCTCGTACATGGCCCTTGCCTGCATGTCATTCTGTGCCCTCTCCTCCTCCAACATCTTTGTCGTCTTCTCCTCCAACTCCCGCTGCCTCTCCGCCGCCTCCGCCAGAAGTTTCTCCGTTCTATCTCTCTCACTCTGTATAGCAGCCTGCAACACCACTCACATGACCATTTGTAATCATTGATGGAAGCGCACACAATGTAATGGAGAAAGATAGCTGAGTACGTATAACTAACCTTGAAGGCGAGTTGGACTGGCCGTTCACAAGGCCTTATCTCAGGAGTGGAGCTCGACTGGCACGCCTTGATCTCCGGGAGAGTGCTAGGATAACGGATAAGTCCATCTCCCATGGCTATGGAGCCATGGGACCTCCCGCCACCAGATATCATCAGCAGCTCTGTATCAATGGGACCCTGGCTCGGGTTAAAGTCCTCCCCTTTCCTCGCCTTCCCCTGATCTCTATATTGCACGAGCTTGTCGTGGGCGGAGATGTTGGTGAAGTTCTTTGGATCATCGAGGTCAGACGCAGAGAATGCCTTGACTTTCTTGTAAGGGCCAGTGTGGGCCATGGCATATAGGTCGTACACCTCTGGCACCTTATCCGCCTTATTGTAGCGTGCCTGAAAGAGAGAAACAAAGTAAATTAGTAATTAAAGGGCTAAAGCTAGCATGATGAATGAATTGCATGAATCATGAAGCAAACCACATACCCAGTTCCGCCCGTACTGAAATAAGTTGGAGCTGCCTTGGTGGTGTGGCACACCTTCCATTTGGGCACGTTTGTCCTTGGCCTCTTTGTGGGTGGCCAGCCATTCTTCTGAGCACCACGCATTGACCAACACCTCCCAACAATCCATCCGATCCGCACACCATCTCGGAGGGGCCTAAGTTAGCAAATAGAAACTTGAGCGCTAAGGCTATGAATTACTAAATGAAGGAAGTAAGTACAAGGCCTTAAGAATTACCTTCATATACTTCTCCTTACTCAAGAACTTATCGCGGCACTCCTGCTTGGGCTTCTTGATACCACGCCAGGCGTAGTAGTCTCGAACAGCCTGCACCCGAACCTCATGCCGTAAGTTCTGAAGTAGGCGCTTGCACTCCTTGTGGATAACATGATCCGCCTCCTCCTCGTATCCCTCCTCACACCTGTAGAATGTCTGCAATCAAATGAGACAATATGGATTAGTACAATTAATAACTAGCTAGTTGAAGATTTTTAATTGTGTAAAGGAGCAATTACCCAGAACTTTCTGATCACGGGGTCGGGGTGTAAAGGAGCAATTACCCGAACCTCATGTCGGGGTGTCGGGGTCGGGGTCGGGGTGTCGGGGTCGGGTTGTCGGGTCAGGCTCGGGGTCGGGGTGTCGGGGTCGGGGTCGGGGTCGGGGTCGGGGTGTCGGGGTCGGGGTGTCGGGTCGGGGTGTCGGGGTCGGGGTCTCGGGGTCGGGGTGTCGTGTCGGGGTGCCGGGTCGGGGTCTGGGTACCGTGTCGGGTCGGTTTTTTTTTTCTTTTCTTCTTCTTCCTCTTCTTCCTTTTCTTCCTTTTTCCCTTCTTCTTCTTCTTCTTCTTCTTCTTCTTCCTCCTCCTCCTCCTTTCCTTTTTCCCCTTCTTCTTCTCCTTCTCTCCTCTTTTTTCTTCTTCTTCTTCCTCTTCTTCTTTTTTCTCCTCCTCCTCCTCTTCTTCTTCTTCTCCTCTCCTCTTTTTCTCTTCTTCTTCTATCCTAAAACTAAACTAAACCTAAACCTAAAACTAAAAAAACAGAAAAAGGAAAAAACTAAATCTAAACCTAAAACTAAACTAAAACTAAACCTATAAACCTAAAACTAATCCTAAAACTAAAACTAAAACTAAATCTAAACTAAACATAAACCTAAAACTAAAAAACAGAAAAAAGGAAAAAAAAAGGAAGCAGAGAGCTCACGTGGGTGGAGGAGGGGGGCGGTGCGGCCTGGGGCGGCGGAGGAGGGGGGCGGGGCGGCCTGGGGCGGCGGCGCCGGGCCCGGCCGGGGCCGCGGGGCGCGGAAGTGCCGGGGTGCCGGGGCGTGGCGGCGGGGGCGACGGGGGCGACGGGGCGGGGGGGCGCCGGGGCGGCGACGGGGTGGTGGGGCGACGAGGCGGGGGGCGCTGGGGCGGCGGCGGGGTGGTGCGACGGGGCGGTGGCGAGAGTAACTGGTGGGAGAGAAAGAGAGAGAGAGGGGATGTGGGGCGCGGCCGTTAACGTTACGTGGGTCCCTCCCTCTTTGCCGTCCGCCCCCCTTTGCCGTCCGCCTTCTTGCTCTTTGCCGTCCGCTAGCGGACGGCAAAGAGGGGGGCGTTAGGTTTTTTTTGCAGCTCGTCAGTGGGGCCCCTCCCTCTTTGCCGTCCGCTAGCCGACGGCAAAGAATCTTTGTTGTTCGCTAGCAGACGGCAAAGAACTGGCTAATGGCAAATTTGGTCTTTGCCATCAGCTAGTTCTTTGCCGTCTGCTTTTTGGAAGCTGATGGCAAATAGCTTCTTTGACGTCTGCTAGCGGACGGCAAAGAACTGGCAGATGGCAAAGTAGCTGATTCCAATAGTGATGGTCTTAATTTATCGCCTGTTGAAGAAACATATGATCTTAATCCCTTATTTATTGAAGAACCTCCTGATCCCGATATCCCGACACAGGTAGTAAAGGTAAATTCTCTCTATAGATTTGATGAAGGCGATATTCCCCACTATAAGTCTGCTAGACAATGCTTAGAAGAGTTTGATAACTTTATTGTCAAACAAGAAAATTTTAATGCTTATTTTGGTAGACAATTGAATTACGTTTCCGGTATGATTAAACGCTTGTGTGATTATATGGCTAATATTAAAGGTGAACTTAAACTTGTTAGCAAACATGCTTCTATGGTTACAACTCAAGTAGAACAAGTACTTAAAGCTCAAAAAGAAGTGCTTGATGAAATGAATAGTAAGAAAAATGATTATGCTGTTAGAGTGGCTACTAGAACTGGTAGAATGACTTAGGAACCTTTGTATCCTGAAGGCCACCCTAAGAGAATCGAGCAAGATTCTCAACGAAATAATATTGATGCACCTAGTTCTTCCAAAAAGAAGAAAATAAAAATGATAGAACTGTGCAAATTTCTAGTGAACCTATTGTTGAACCACCTGATAATCCAAATGATATTTCTATGTCTGATGCTGAAACACAATCTGGTAATGAACATGAACCTAGAGAGAATGTTAATGATGATGTTCATGATGATGCTCAACCTAGTAATGATAATGATGTAGAAATTGAACCTGCTGTTGATCTTGATAACCCACAATCAAAGAATCAAAGTTATGATAAGAGAGTTTTTGTTGCTAGGAAACATGGTAAGAAAGAGAACCTTGGGTTCAGAAACCCATGCCTTTTCCTCCCAAACCATCCAAGAAAAAGGATGATGAGGATTTTGAGCGCTTTGCTGAAATGATTAGACCTATCTTTTTGCGTACGCGATTAACTGATGTGCTCAAAACAAATCCTTATGCTAAATATACGAAAGATATCATTATTAATAAAAGAAAGATACCTGAAGCTGAAATTTCCACCATGCTTGCTAATTATACTTTTAAGGGTGGAATACCAAAGAAATTTGGAGATCCCGGAGTACCTACTATACCATGCTCCATTAAAAGAAATTATATTAAAACTGCTTTATGTGATCTTGAAGCCGGTGTTAGTGTTATGCCTCTCTCTTTATATCGTAGACTTGACTTGAATAAGTTGACACATACTGAAATATCTCTGCAAATGGATGATAAATCAACTGCTATACCTGTCGGTATTTGTGAGGATGTGCCTGTTGTGGTTGCAAATGTTACTATTTTAACGGACTTTGTTATTCTTGATATTCCCGAGGATGATAGTATGTCTATTATTCTTGAAAGACCTTTTATTAATACTGCAGGGGCTGTTATTGATTGCAACAAAGGCAATGTCACTTTTCATGTTAATGGTAATGAGCATACGGTACACTTTCCGAGGAAACAACCTCAAGTTCATAGTATCAACTCTATTGGGAAAATCACATCTATTATATTCGGAGGTTTTGAATTTCCTCTTCCTACTGTCAAAAAGAAATATGATATACTTATTATTGGGGATGTGCATATCCCCGTTGAGGTAACCTAGTGTTATTCGAAATTTCTCTGGTTTCATGATTATCGGAATGGGTTTGTTAACAAGACTTGATCAACCTTATTAGTGGATTCTTTTTTATGAGCATGAGATGGATGAAACTAGAAGCACAACCTTCTGTACCCTCTTTATTTTTCAGTTCTCTAGTAGAAATAAAGTAAAAATAGTATTTTTCTGTCTGTTTCCTGTCTTATCCGTGCAATATAAAATATCCCGAAAATAAAAGTCCTTAGAATGACATGCCAATTTAGTATGATTTTTTCGGGAATATTTGAGGAATTACTGTGCAAAAATTACCACGGGAGGAGCTGCCACCTGGCCACGAGGGTGGAGGGCGCCCCCTGCCTCGTGGGCCCATGGTGACCCCCTCCACTTATCCCAGCACCCATCTTCTTCCTCTGCCTCACGCAAACCCGAAAATCCAACTCAAAGTGTGTCTGGCCGGAGTTAATCGAGCGTGGTGGGTAAGTTGGTGCACCCCTGCAGGGAAGAAAACATCTATCGATAGCCTGTCCTACGGTAACGGACACTTGAAGTTGTATCCCGATCGATACAACTAGAACTGGATACTTGTGATGAGAATTGGATTGTGATGATAACTGGATAGTATGGCTCTGGGATTGCTTTCTCGCAGGGAGTCGAGAAAGTATCTCTGGCCGAGGTTGATAACACTACTACTACTTTACTTTAATGTACTCTTATCTCTTCTGATGCTGCAAGATGCTTGGAGCTGCTTGAAGATGCTAGTCTTCGATAGGCTAGGCTTTCCCCTTCTCTTCTGGCATTCTGCAGTTCAGTCCACATATACAACCCATTTTATTGATACCGATGCATATGTAGTGTAGATCCTTGCTTGCGAGTACTTTGGATGAGTACTCACGGTTGCTTTGCTTCCCCCTTTCCCCTTTCTTCTTCTTTCCGGTTGATGCAACCAGATATCGAAGCCCAGGAGCCAGATGTCACCGCCGATGCCTACTACTCGTGGAGACCGCCGACGACCAGGAGTAATTAGGAGGCTCCCAGGTAGCAGGCCTTGCCTTTTCGATCGTAGATGCTTTTGTGCCAGCCTTCTTAAGGCAAATTTGTCTAACTTATGTCTGTACTCAGATATTGTTGCTTCCGCTGACTCTTGCGTTTTCGAGCTTATGTATTCGAGCCCTCGAGGCCCCTGGCTTGTAATATAAAGCTTGCATTATTTTAATTTCTGTCTAGAGTTGTGTTGTGATATCTTCCCGTGTCCTTGATCTTGATCGTATACATTTGCGTGTATGATTAGTGTACGATTGAATCGAGGGCGTCACAGAAGCGGCTCGGATTCTAGGATCATTTGGACCTGAGAGCCAATGCACTTCTTTTCCCCATTTCTTTAGCTTAACATAATTCGTACATGATTCATGCCGTGTATCCCATCCTGCTACAAGATTGACTTTGTGGTGGCTTCCATCTATAATTGAGCCAGGTTTATAATCTCTCGTTGGGCTTTACCTCCATCATTTTTATATATAGCAACATGGGCAATACAGTATATATTTAGCTTCTATTTCTTAGCATTCATATGGTATATACTAATTAACTTACATCTTTCTGTTCACTACTCACTTATGTCACTAGAAACATCAACGTTCGCTGGCCTGACCTTTTTAGACTGCAGCCATGTGTTTGTGCAGTACATTATTTACAGTAAAATTTGGTAAAGCTTGTGCCTACCGTCTGAGTAGTCACTATGGTTCAGATGAATTTTCATGTAGTTTTGGTTGTCAACGCCACATACCACAGTACTTGCTACCGATAGAGTAGCTCCAATGTATCACTTATATCAAAAGATCTATTCTGTTAGCCCCATAATATTTCCATTCTTTTGTGTCATTCTCGGATTTATTAGTACTAGCAAAACGGCTCGTGCGTTGCAACGGGAGAAGACAAATCATAATCTCCAATGGCCATGATCACATTTTGCTACATCACCAACATACACTATGACTCTCATTTTCGTAAAATTTTAAACCATTTTTGAAAATCATGAACATATTTTTAACCTCATGAACATATCTAGATCATGAACAGTTTTCAAATTCATGAACATTTTTGCAGATTTTTGAACATTTTACAAAATCATGAAAAAAATTGAATTCATGAACATTTTATACTATTTGCAAACATTTTTTCAAAAAATTGATTATTTTAAAAACATTTTTCTTGAATAGTTGAACATTTCTATAATCGATGAAAATTTCTTTTGGAAATTGGTGGAATAATTTTTAAATTCACGAACATTTTTCTGATTTAACAAACATTTTTTTAAATGCATGATCATTTTTTTAATCCACGAAAATTGAATCATTAAACTATTTTGTAAGTCATCAACAATTTTTGAATTTTTAGGATATTTTTCAGTTTATGATTTTTTTAATTGATGAACTTTTGTTCAATTTCATTAACCTTTATTAATACATGAACTTTTAAAAAAATCTTGGACTTTTTTTGATTCCGCGAACATTTGTTTTCAAAATTGCGAACATTTTATGAATCTACAAAGATTTATGAATACTTAAACATTTTATTTCAAAATTCACATTTTTTAATTTTCGTAACTTTTTTTGAAGTATCAAATTATTTAAAGTAGAAAAAAATGAAGATGGAAAAGGAAAACGGAAAGTAAAAAACAGAATTTTAAAAATAGGCCACGGGACATGAGACGGCCCAAACATACGCGTTGTGTCTTCTCCCAGCGCACAGAGCGTAGTATTACGGTTCCTACTGCATGGGCCGGCCCAGGCAAGGATTCTCTGTGTGAAACATTTTTCAGGGAGCCACTAGTTAATGAGCGCTCCTTTGGGAACCTCGCAACAATCAGCGCCACTTGGCGCACTCTCAGCCATTTGTCATGTGTCGCGCTCTGGGCGCTCCCTCTGGATTTTATTTTTTTATTCTTCTGCACGCGTTTTTGGCTATTTAAACGGTTTTTTCTGGGTTTTTTCGACATTTTGGTTTTCTACAGGTCTTCCTTAGCTTTCGACCAAGAAATTTTTTTGGAAAAAAATTTTTGAGCGAAAAAACGTGCTCTCTTTTTTTCCCCTTTCACGAGAGTCACGGTTTTGCTTTCGCGAGAGGCACGGCATGCCTCTCGAAAACGAAAAAAACGTGTTTTCTGTTTTTTTTCTTTTCACAAGAGTCACGGTTTTGCTTCCGCGAGAGGCACGGTTATGCTTTCGCGAGAGTCACGGCCGTGCCTCTCGGAAAATAAAAAAATGCGTCTTTTGTTTTTTTCCTTTCGCGAAAGTCATGGTTTTGCTTCCGCGAGAGGTACGGTTGTGCTTTCGCGAGAGTCACAGTTGTGCCTCTCGAAAACGAAAAAAACATGTTTTCTGTTTTTTTTCCTTTCGCGAGAGTTACGGTTTTGCTTCCGCGAGAGGCACGGGTGTGCTTTCGCGAGAGTCACGACCGTGCCTCCTCGGAAACAAAAAAAACACGTTTTCTCTTTTTTCTTCTTCCGCGAGAGGCACGGTTGTGATTTCGTGAGAGGCATGGGTGTGCCTCTTTCAGAAAGGGAAAAAACCCGTGCTCCCGGTTCAGTTTTTTCGTCCGGTTTTTTCGTGAAAAAAAATTCATCAAAACCTATCAACATGAGTTCTACTTTTGAAGATCTCGACGCGAGGAATCTGACGGTGAAAACGGTTTGAGATTTGGACGCATGGTTTGAGAGATAAAACGTTTTTAACAAACGGATGTACGAAAAAAGGGAAAACTCCCAGGTTGCGATAAGTGGCGCGCTGCATGTGCGTCACTTGTCACACTCTAGAGAGTTGGAGTGATCTTTGCAACGAGTACTCCTCAACTAGTGATTTCGCATTTTTCACCACTTATAGGTGGCATCGGTTGGTAATATTTTACAACTTTGAGGGCAATTTCGATGCCTTTATTATTAGGTATAGATTTTATATTCTCATCTCTCTCTTTTTTTTGCGGGGTCTCATCTCTCTATTTGATGTAATGAACTCTCACTACTAGGGAAAAGCCTAGTAGTAGCACGGGTTTTAGGCCTACCAGTAGCACGGGTGGCAGCGCTACTAGTACGACGCTACAGCTAAAGGTTAGCAGTAGCGTGGGTTAACCCACGCTACTGCTATATCCACATATATCCACTTAGTAGTAGCGCTTCCTGGAAAGGGCGCTACTGGTAATTACTAGTAGCGCTTCTCGCAGCCCGCGCTACTACTATTATTTCGTATTATATTTTTATTTTATTTCATGTTGTATTCATACACCTTTATGCAAGTTTTCATACAGCAGCAATTTAGAGATTGTTTTTACATCATAATGAGTTATTACATCACTAGATGAAAGAACCGAAGGACATCCACTTGAAACTAATCTATGGTTCTTTCACCCAATGATATAATAAATATCATCATCATCATATCATTAACAACTTATCATCATAATACATCATTGTCATATAACACCTCCTCATGATCATCGTTTTCATCAATGAGACATCACATAGCAAGTTGGTCACTAGTCATAATCACAGCTCCTCCTCATCATCATCAACTCTAACACATTGTACCACATAATAAACATTGTACCTAGGACCTACTTCTCTCTCATAGGACCTACTACCTTCTCTTAGGTAAAATATCGTAAAACGAGATAGGCCCTGACTCTCGATTATGGAGAATGGAGATTATCCTGTCTCCAATTCTTGCCTTTCGCACAATGTTGCTTCCAAGTAGCTCCCTACGACTCACCATACATTTTTTCATTCTTTGATTATCATGTCTTCACCGGTTTTAGAAATCCGATATGGACAGGTGTGATTCGTAGGATTCCTGGTCATATGTTCAAAACATCAAGACGACTATTCTGAAGCATCAGATAAGGCACACAATCCTTCAGTTCTTACTAAAAATAAACTAGTTCAACTAGTTCTATTAATTTTCTTACTAATTCTATTAAACACTTCTAAAAATTAGTAAAAAAACTATATTGATTTTTTTCTCTAAACTAAATACTACTGCCCTAATTAACATCTAGTTAAACCCTACTTCCCTAATTCTTAAGCATCTACAAGTACTAACTAATTAGATGAACCCTACCTTTGAAAAGTTCAAAGAATTTCATAGTGAAGTGGAAAATCATCGTAACAAGAAAATAAAGTTTCTACGATCTGATCGTGGAGGAGAATATTTGAGTTAGGAGTTTGGTCTACATTTGAAACAATGCGGAATAGTTTCACAACTCACGCCACCCGGAACACCACAATGTAATGGTGTGTCCGAATGTCGTAATCGTACTTTACTAGATATGGTGCGATCTATGATGTCTCGTACTGATTTACCGCTATCGTTTTGGGGTTATGCTTCAGAGACGGCAACATTCACGTTAAATAGGGCACCATCGAAATCCGTTGAGACGACGCCTTATGAACTGTGGTTTGGCAAGAAACCGAAGTTGTCATTTCATAAAGTTTGGGGCTGCGATACTTATGTGAAAAAGCTTCAACCTGATAAGCTCGAACCCAAATCGGAGAAATGTGTCTTCATAGGATACCCAAAGGAAACTGTTGGGTACACCTTCTATCATAGATACGAAGGCAAGACATTAGTTGCTAAAACTGGATCCTTTCTAGAGAAGGAGTTTCTCTCGAAAGAAGTGAGTGGGAGGAAATTAGAACTTGATGAGGTAACTGTACCTGCTCCCTTATTGGAAAGTAGTTCATCACAGAAACCGGTTCCTGTGACACCTACACCAATTAGTGAGGAAGCTAATGATGATGATCATGAAACTTCAGATCAAGTTACTACCGAACCTCGTAGGTCAACCAGAGTGAGATCCGCACCAGAGTGGTACGGTAATCCTGTTCTGGAGGTCATGTTACTAGACCATGACGAACCTACGAACTATGAGGAAGCGATGATGAGCCCAGATTCCGCAAAATGGCTTGAAGTCATGAAATCTGAGATGGGATCCATGTATGAGAACAAAGTATGGACTTTGGTTGACTTGCCCGATGATCGGCAAGCCATCGAGAATAAATGGATCTTCAAGAAGAAGATAGACGCTGATGGTAATGTTACTGTCTACAAAGCTCGACTTGTTGCGAAAGGTTTCCGACAAGTTCAAGGAGTTGACTACGATGAGACATTCTCACCCATAGTGATGCTTAAGTCCGTCCGAATCATGTTAGCAATTGCCGCATTTTATGATTATGAAATTTGGCAAATGGATGTAAAGACTGCATTCCTGAATGGATTTCTGGAAGAAGAGTTGTATATGATGCAACCTGAAGGTTTTATCGATCCAAAGGGAGCTAACAAAGTGTGCAAGCTCCAGCGATCCATTTATGGACTGGTGCAAGCCTCTCGGAGTTGGAATAAACGTTTTGATAGTGTGATCAAAGCATATGGTTTTATACAGACTTTTGGAGAAGCCTGTATTTACAAGAAAGTGAGTGGAAGCTCTGTAGCATTTCTAATATTCAAGTGAATGACATATTGTTGATTGGAAATGATACAGAATTTCTAGATAGCATAAAAGGATACTTGAATAAGACTTTTTCAATGGAAGACCTCGGTGAAGCTGCTTACATATTAGGCATCAAGATCTACAGAGATAGATCAAGACGCTTAATTGGACTTTCACAAAGCACATACCTTGACAAAGTTTTGAAGAAGTTCAAAATGGATCAGGCTAAGAAAGGATTCTTGCCTGTATTACAAGGTGTGAAGTTGAGTAAGACTCAATGCCCGACCACTGCAGAAGATAGAGAGAAAATGAAAAGTGTTCCCTATGCTTCAGCCATAGGCTCTATCATTTATGCAATGCTGTGTACCAGACCTGATGTGTGCCTTGCTATTAGTTTAGCAGGGAGGTACCAAAGTAATCCAGGAGTGGATCACTGGATAACGGTCAAGAACATCCTGAAATACCTAAAAAGGACTAAGGATATGTTTCTCGTTTATGGAGGTGACAAAGAGCTCGTCGTAAATGGTTACGTCGATGCAAGCTTTGACACTGATCTGGACGATTCTAAATTGCAAACCGGATACGTGTTTATATTGAACGGTGGAACTGTCAGTAGGTGCAGTTCTAAACAAAGCGTTGTGGTGGGATCTACGTGTGAAGCGGAGTACATAGCTGGTTCAGAAGCAGCAAATGAAGGAGTCTGGATGAAGGAGTTCATATCCGATCTAGGTGTCATACCTAGTGCATCGGGTCCAATGAAATTCTTTTGTGATAATAATGCTGCAATTGCCTTGGCAAAGGAATCCAGATTTCACAAGAGAACCAAGCACATCAAGAGACGCTTCAATTCCATCCGGGGTCAAGTCTAGGTGGGAGACATAGAGATTTGCAAGATACATACGGATCTGAATGTTGCAGACCCGTTGACTAAGCCTCTTCCACGAGCAAAACATGATCAACACCAAGACTCCATGGGTGTTAGAATCATTACTGTGTAATCTAGATTATTGACAATAGTGCAAGTGGGATACTGAAGGAAATATGCCCTAGAGGCAATAATAAAGTTATTATTTATTTCCTAATATCATGATAAATGTTTATTATTCATGCTAGAATTGTATTAACCGGAAACATAATACATGTGTGAATACATAGACAAACAGAGTGTCACTAGTATGCCTCTACTTGACTAGCTCGTTAATCAAAGATGGTTAAGTTTCCTAGCCATGGACATGAGTTGTCATTTGATTAACGGGATCACATCATTAGGAAAATGATGTGATTGACTTGACACATTCTGTTAGCTTAGCACTTGATCGTTTAGTTTACTTCTATTGCTTTCTCCATGAATTATACATGTTCCTATGACTATGAGATTATGCAACTCCCGGATATCGGAGGAACACTTTGTGTGCTACCAAACATCACAACGTAACTGGGTGATTATAAAGGTGCTCTACAGGTGTCTCCGATGGTGTTTGTTGAGTTGGCATAGATCGAGAGTAGGATTTGTCACTCCGATTGTCGGAGAGGTATCTTTGGGCCCTCTCGGTGATGCACATCACAATAAGCCTTGCAAGCAATGTAACTAATGAGTTAGTTGCGGGATGATGCTTTACGGAACGATTAAAGAGACTTGCCGGTAACGGGATTAAACTACGTATTAAGATACCGACGATCAAATCTCGGGCAAGTAACATACCGATGACAAAGGGAACAACGTATGTTGTTATGCGGTTTGACCGATAAAGATCTTCGTAGAATATGTAGGAACCAATATGAGCATCCAGGTTCCGCTATTGGTTATTGATCGGATACGTGTCTCAGTCATGTCTACATAGTTCTCGAACCCGTAGGGTCTGCACGCTTAAAGTTCTATGACGATCGGTATTATGAGTTTGTGTGTATTGATGTACCGAAGGTAGTTCGGAGTCCCGGATATGATCACGGACATGACGAGGAGTCTCGAAATGGTCGAGACGTAAAGATCGATATATTGGACGACTATGTTCAGACATCGGAAGAGTTTCGGGAGGTTTCAGACATATACCGGAGTACCGGGGGATTACCGGAACCCCCCGGGGAGTATAATGGGCCTATTGGGCCTTGGTGGAGAAGAGGAGGGGCGACCAGGGCAGGCCGCGCGCCCCCTCCCCCTCTAGTCCGAATTGGACAAGGAGGGGGGCGGCGCCCCCCTTTCCTTCCCCTCTCTCTCCTCCTTCCCCCTTCTCCTACTCCTACTAGGAAAGGAGGAGTCCTACTCCTGGTGGGAGTAGGACTCCCCGCTTGGCGCGCCCTCCTCCTGGCCGGCCGCCTCCCCCCTAGCTCCTTTATATGCGGGGGCAGGGGCACCCCATAGACACAACAATGGATCTATTGATCTCTAAGCCGTGTGCGGTGCCCCTTCCACCATAATCCACCTCGGTCATATCGTAGCGGTGCTTAGGCGAAGCCCTGCGTCGGTAGCATCATCATCACCGTCACCACGCCGTCGTGCTGACGAAACTCTTCCCGGAAGCTCGACTGGATCGCGAGTTCGTGGGACGTCACCGAGCTGAACGTGTGCTGAACGCGGAGGTGCCGTACGTTCGGTGCTGAGGATCGGTCGATCGTGAAGACGTACTGTAGTGAAGACATGTGCTAATTTTTTTGAAATTACTGCGTTCCCCAACACATATTTGTTTTCATATATTTTTGCAGAAGCGGAAACGAATACAGAACCCCCGAAAATGAATACGGAAATAGATACTACCGAAAACGGACACGGAGCAAAAACAAAGCGGACACGAAAACATAAGTGGGCGTTGACCGGAACCTAAAAAATCCTTGAACCTTAGAGAAATACAAACAAAACATAAAAACATTTAATGAATTGTTAACATGGCTACAAAATAATATCATTATGTTAGCAACTTAGCGTAGTATTGTAGTAGTACTGGACAATTGCGTATAAGGTCAAGCTAAGTACATGTGTGGTAGTACAAGCTGGGCTCAAATGATCCATTCTACTCATTGTATAATTGTGTGTTGTTTAGTGGTTGGACTACAAAGCAGCCATAGGTCTATAGTAAAAACGGAAATTCCATATTCACGAAAACGGGAAGTTCCGTTTCCATGTTTGTTCCATCGGAAAACATTGTTTCGTTTTTGTTTCCATTTCCGCATAAAAATTTCCACTTCCACTTCCGTTTTGCAAATTTCCGTTTCCGTTTTCATAGTACCTCTTCGTTTCCATTTTTCCTTGGGAAAAACAGAAAGTTTCCGCTCCGTTTTCATCCCTGGTAGGTATGGTGGACTCTTATGGCATAAATGGTTTAAAGGATTTTGGATGTACAAGTAGTATTCTCACTTAGTACAAGAAAAGGCTAGCAAATAGATTGAGAAACATCCAACCAAGAAATAATAATGCACATAAACGAGCATTGAACATAACTAACACTGAATAATGCACCACAAGTATGATGTAATTTCATTGCATAACTATTGACTTTCGTGCTTGCATAGGGAATCACAAACCTTAACACCAATATTCTTACTAAAGCATAATTACTCACCAACATGACTCACATATTGCTATCGTCATATCTCAAAACTATTACAAAGAATCAAATTTATTTTGTCCAATGGTCTTCATGATTTTTTTTATTATATCCCTCTTGAATATCTATCACTCTGGGACTAATTTCATATGTTGCAATTGCTTTTGACAAGCTCAAGCAAATTTAAATGAAGACCCGAAAAAATATTAAATGGTTTAAGAAAATCCAATTTTATTTGTAGATGATCATGTTAGTGTCACAAGCATGCTTGACAATTTTCATGTGGAACGGAGTAGCGGTATTTCGTTGGTAAAAGAAACAAATTTGGGGTGACATTTGGTCTTTGATTTATTTTTTTATTGCGCTGGCTAAAATGGTTAACGTTTTTGCCTCAAAATTTACAGGTAGCATTTGTATGTGACAAAGATCACACAAACATTTTATCTCAATTTTTTTTTTTGACATTTGAAACAAATGGCCCTGAGAGCATGTGCTCCCCAGAGCCAAATAGAATTTCCACAATCTAGCATACTAGATGAATAGTAGAACATGCACAGCAACACCGCAAATGTAATGGCAATCACAAAAAGAAACATGAACAAATCACGATGAACGCATTGTTCGTTAATAGCTGGAGGTGTTGTGGGGGCGACATTGTTGATGATGATATTGACAACGATCTACTGCTGACGGTGTTGGAGACGATGATGAGTAGCACCGCCCGACTTGGACGAAAGGCGAACCGTGATGAAGAAATTGAGCAGTTGCGCAAAGTGCTTCCCAAAAACCTAATTCGTCCTCTCCCGGTGCAGGATCACAAGGACGAACGGTTGCGGAGACCTGCTCTCCCGCATGCCGATGCACACTAGGGTTCGGATGAAGTAGACTACGGTGTCGGGCAAGTTGCGAGATGAGGCAAAACCCTAGATGTTTTTGATGTGTCTTTGGCCACGGCCGATAGCGGTATATAATAGGACCAGAAGCGGCACAATGCTGATCATGATCTCAAACCAACAAAAAGAAGCTCCGCCCATGCAAGGCAACGGACCGGATTTTGACGGATCATTCACGCGCATGTCACGTGCGCGCGCCGCCCGGGCCGGGGCGGGCGAGCGTGCGCGTGTTATCTCCTATTTCTCTCCTCAACACACTACTTAGAGTGGTGGAGAGAACCACTATATACAGAGGTCCAACACTTTCTCAACTAGTGGTATGGGCTAAACTTTAGCAACTCATGGGCTGATTTGAGATTTCAGAAATTGCTAATGGGCCAAGCCCATTTCTAAAAATTACTCTGTCTTGCAATGCGAACTCGTCCAAATCACAGTTTTTTCATTGCACATAAATCTATTAGGAAAGATAGAAAATAAAATGACATGTACACAATTCGCCATTTTCAGGCATTGTGCGTATGTGCTTGCTTCCTTCATTTCGCTATATTTAGTATAGATAGTGTTACACAAATCATAGAAAGTTGCTCAATAGTTAGATTGTGTGTTGCATGTGCATGTTTACTAGTTAAACAAAAACAGAACATGGTCAGATTTTCCTGAGTGCCGAAACTCGGGGAACCTTTTTCTTGGAACGTATGCCGAGATCAGAACTCAGAAATCTTCATTCAGCTGTTAGCTCGCTCTCAACATTCGCTGAGATTCTGATGTAGTGAATGCGACAGAGAGTAGTAACCGGGCAACCGGAAGAGCCACATGTCGGGCTCCTATTCGATAGGACTCTATCGAGTCCCGAACTCGGTAGAAGGTTTGCTGAGTTTCGACCAAGGAGTACTCGGCAACAGCAGGGGACTGAGTAGTACGAACTGCCACACGGCACATTTCAATTCAACGCTTGTCTGTCGAGTTTTTTCCACCAGAACTCGGCAGAGCTTTGTACCATGTGGCATGGCATCTCTGTCAACGACCATCTCGTCTGACGGTGTAGTTTGCCGAGTTCTCTTTCTGCCAAAACTCGGCAATGCGATCTTGAATGTTTGCCGAGTTCCCGACTCGGCAAATTTAATGACTGCTGACCCGAGTTCAGCCGAGTACAGAACTCAGCGAAGACGTTGCCGAGTAATTTTTTTTTTTTGCGGGGATTATGTGCTCTGCCGAGTTCCCAAGAAACCTGGCAAAGTAGGCGAATCCAGTAATGTGGAGCATGCGCATGGTGATCCTACATTGGCACTGAGCGCACGGACCGAGTCCTCGCACCGCCCGATAAATAACTCCATGTGATAACAAACTTGGCTTATAACAGAAAAAGTTGCTAAGCTAGAGGTAGATTATTCCACCACCCCTCACCACCACTTCGTTTGCACCAAAGTCCTGAACCATGTGTTTTATTGTTGTGCTAGTCTTTTCCTCTCTTTTTGGGTCACCCTAACTGCCAGACGTGTGGCAGGAAGGGAGACGCACCACACGTCTCTAATGTAAACAGATTGCCACGTCATCGCATGCATGCATGTAGAAATCTTTTTGGATTTTCAGTTTTTAAAATGTTTTATCTCTTAAATCCAATTGAAAATTCGTTTTCACCATTAAATCCCTCGTGATGAGATCTTCGAAACTAGATCCCATGTTGATATGTTTTGATGAAAAAAAATTTGGATTAAAAGTTGTCATGTCTATTGTTAAATTGTGATCCAAATTCTAGTACCGGGTTGGACTAGACGTAGTACAACCGGTGTGGGCTTTTCGTTGGCGTCGACGCGTACAAGTACAACTCGTTTACTTGTCCTATAAGGACTCCTATGTGTTGCCCCTCTTATATACCCCATGTAGTCGCACATCAGACGGTCTGTCGTCTCGTGCTTGTAATACTCCTCCTCATAGTGATTGCGCCTTCGTGCGTCCGTGGTTTTCTCCCGCAAGGATTTCCACGTAAAAATCCATGTCTCTTTCTCTCGTTTATTTCTCGTTATTATTTAACAAGTGGTATACAGAGCCAAGTTGCAATATACGAGATTTGAGGAGAGATTAGGGTTGCGCGAGCCGCCGCCCGCGCGTGACTAGGCGATCCGCCGATTCGAAGCCGGATCGATTTCTACTGCCGCCGCACGTTGCCGAAACCGACAGGCGACAGGAGTTCCTCGCTGCCACGTCTTCCATCTACTCCAAGTCCCGACGCGACCTGCTGCCGCTGATGATACAGTACGCAGTGCCCGGTGTGCTGCTCCTGAGAAATTAACCGTCGTTGCTACTGCTTTTCCGGCGTGAAGACCGAAGCCACTTCATCAAGTACTAGTTGAATACTACTCACGTGAAGACAAGATCCATCGGTGGTACTGCTTGTACTGCTTCACAGGTTACGTGGTCCGATTGATTTTTGGAGTGCTACTCACCTCAAGCTACGTACCTGATCGGCTAGTACTCTGTACTAGTTTGCTATTTCACCACTGATTGCTATATCCACCCAAAGACATACCAGGTGCTATTTACTCTGTTTTTTGTTTGCTCGTATATTAATTCTGTCAAGAATTTTTTCTACGGCTTGTACTACTTTATGTACACAGATTTATCGACTCATGGCATTCATGAAGTACGATTTTTCGCTGCTGGACCGTGACACAAGGTTTACCCTATGGCAAGTCAAGATGCGGGCGTTGTTGGCACGGTCCGACTATGATGAAGCACTTGATAGTTTTGGGAAGCAAAGGATTCAGGACTGGACTGATGAGGAAAAAAGAATTGATTGTAAGGCTTTGTCACAAATTTAACTCCATTTGCATAATAATATTTTGCAGGAAGTTTTGAGCGAGAAAACTGCCGCCGCTCTATGGTTAAAGCTGGAAGGGATTTGCATGACTAAAGATCTCACCAGCAAGATGCATCTGAAGCAAAAATTATTCCTGCACAGGTTACCCGAGGGAGGTAATGTTTTGAATCATATTTCTGAATTTAAAGAGATCATATCCGATCTAGCTGTAATGGAGGTTAAGTATGAAGAGGAAGATACTGCTTTAATGTTACTCTGTTCACTGCCAAGTTCTTATACCAATTTTAGAGACACCATATTATACAGTCGTGATACTCTCACGCTTAATGAAGTTTATGAAGCTTTGAACTCCAAGGAGAAGATGAAATTAATGGTGCCTCATGATGGTTCAAGTTCATCCCAAGCAGAGGGATTATCTGTTCGTAGCAGGACAAAGGAGAAGAACTCCAATAATGGAAACAGAGGTAAAAGTAAAAACGGCTACAGGGGCCGGTCACAATCCAGAGACAAGAAATATTGCAGATATTGCAAGAGAGACGGGCATGACATCTCAAAGTGTTTCAAGTTGCAGAATAAAGAAAAGAGGAAAGGTAACAAACAAGGTGAAAATGTTGGAAATATGCCCTAGAGGCAATAATAAAAGGATTATTATATTTCCTTGTTCATGATAATTGTCTATTGTTCATGCTATAATTGTATTGTTCGGAAATCATAATACATGTGTGAATACATAGACCTCAATGTGTCCCTAGTAAGCCTCTAGTTGACTAGCTCGTTGATCAATAGATAGTCATGGTTTCCTGACTATGGACATGGGGATGTGATTGATAACGAGATCACATCATTATGAGAATGATGTGATGGACAAGACCCAAACCTAAGCATAGCACAAAAGATCGTATAGTTCATTTGCTAGAGCTTTTCTGAATGTCAAGTGTCATTCCTTAGACCATGAGATTATGCAACTCCCGGATAACGTAGGAGTGCTTTGGGTGTATCAAACGTCACAACGTAACTGGGTGACTATAAAGGTGCACTACAGGTATCTCCGAAAGTGTTTGTTGGGTTGGCATGAATCGAGACTGGGATTTGTCACTCCGTATGACGGAGAGGTATCTCTGGGCCCACTCGGTAAGACATCATCATAATGAGCTCAATGTGATCAAGGTGTTGTTCACGGGATGATGTGTTACGGGAACGAGTAAAGAGACTTGCCGGTAACGAGATTGAACAAGGTATCGGTATACCGACGATCGAATCTCGGGCAAGTATTGTCCCGATAGACAAAGGGAATTGAATACGGGATTGATTAAGTCCTCGACATTGTGGTTCATCCGATGAGATCATCGAGGAGCATGTGGGAGCCAACATGGGTATCTAGATCCCGCTGTTGGTTATTGACCGGAGATCGTCTCGGTCATGTCTGCATGTCTCCCGAACCCGTAGGGTCTACACACTTAAGGTTCGGTGACGCTAGGGTTGTTAAAGATATTAGTATGCAGCAAACCGAAGGTTGTTCGGAGTCCCGGATAAGATCCCGGACGTCACGAGAGGTTCCGGAGTGGTCCGGAGGTAAAGAAATATATATAGGAAGTGTCGTTTCGGCCATCGGAATGATCTGGGGGTCGCCGGTATTGTACCGGGACCACCAGATGGGTCCCGGGGGTCCACCGGGTGGGGCCACCCATCCCGGAGGGCCCCGTGGGCTGAAGTGGGGAGGGAACCAGCCCATAGTGGGCTGGTGCGACCCCCCATGGGCCTCCCCCCTGCGCCTAGGGTTGGAAACCCTAGGGCAGGGGGCGCCCCCACTTGCCTTGGGGGGCAAGGCTTCCCCCTGGCCGCCGCCCCCCCTGGAGATGCATCTCCAGGGCGGCGCCCCCCCTAGGGGGCCTATATAAAGGGGGGAGAGGGAGGGCAGCCGCACCCTGCAGCCTTGGCGCCTCCCTCTCCCCGTTACACCTCTCCCTCTCTCCGTAGTTGCTTGGCGAAGCCCTGCTGGAACTCTGCTGCATCCACCACCACGCCGTCGTGCTGCTGGATCTTCATCAACCTCTCCTCCCCCTTGTTGGATCAAGAAGGAGGAGACGTTATCCCAACCATACATGTGTTGAACGCGGAGGTGCCGTCCGTCCGGCGCTGGTCATCGGTGATTTGGATAACGACGAGTACGACTCCATCATCCACGTTCTTTTTGAACGCTTCCGTTGCAATCTACAAGTGGTATGTAGATGCTCTCCTATCCCCTCGTTGCTAGAATACTCCATGGATAGATCTTGGTGATGCGTAGGAAAATTTTAATTTCTGCTACGATCCCCAACAGTGGCATCATGAGCTAGGTCTATGCGTAGTTTCTATGCACGAGTAGAACACAAAGTAGTTGTGGGCGTCGAATTGTCAATTCTTCTTGCCGTTACTAGTCCTATCTTGGTTCAGCGGTATTGTTGGATGAAGCGGCCCGGACCAACCTTACACGTACGCTTACGTGAGACCGGTTCCACCGACTAACATGCAATAGTTGCATAAGGTGGCTGGCGGGTGTCTGTCTCTCCCACTTTAGTTGGATCGGATTCGATGAACAGGGTCCTTATGAAGGGTAAATAGAGATTGACAATTCACGTTGTGGTTTTAACGTAGGTAAGAAACGTTCTTGCTAGCAACCTATAGCAGCCACGTAAAAACTTGCAACAACAATTAGAGGACGTCTAACTTGTTTTTGCAGCAAGTGCTTTGTGATGTGATATGGCCAGAAGTTGTGATGAATCATGTATGTGATGTATGAGATGATCTTGTTATTGTAATAGGAATCATGACTTGCATGTCGATGAGTATGACAACCGGCAGGAGCCATAGGAGTTGTCTTTATTTATTTATGACCTGCGTGTCAACTTAAATCGTCATGTAATTACTTTACTTTATTGCTAAAGCGTTAGCCATAGTAGTAGAAGTAATAGTTGACGTGACAACTTCACGAAGACACGATGATGGAGATCATGATGATGGAGATCATGGTGTCATGCCGGTGACGACGATGAACATGGCGCCCCGAAGATGGAGATCAAAGGAGCGAAATGATGTTGGCCATATCATGTCACTATTTGATTGCATGTGATGTTTATCATGTTTTTACATCTTATTTGCTTAGAACGACGGTAGCATAAATAAGATGATCCCTCGTTAAAATATCAAAAATGTGTTCTCCCTAACTGTGCACCGTTGCTAAGGTTCGTCGTTCCGAAGCACCACGTGATGATCGGGTGTGATAGGTTCTTACGTTCGCATACAACGGGTGTAAGCCAGATTTACACACGCAATACACTTAGGCTGGATTGACGAGCCTAGCATGTACAGACATGGCCTCGGAACACGGAGGACCGAAAGGTCGAACATGAGTCATATAGAAGATACGATCAACATGGAGATGTTCACCGATGATGACTAGTCCGTCTCACGTGATGATCGGACACGGCCTAGTTGACTCGGATCATGTATCACTTAGATGACTAGAGGGATGTCAAATCTGAGTGGGAGTTCATTCATTAATTTGATTAGATGAACTTAATTGTCATGAACTTAGTCTAAATCTTTACAATATGTCTTGTAGATCAAATGGCCCACGGTAATGTCACCCTCAACTTCAACGCGTTCCTAGAGAAAACTGAAAGATGATGGCAGCAACTATTCGGACTGGGTCCGGAACCTGAGGATCATCCTCATATCAGCCAAGAAAGATTATGTCCTAGAAGCACCGCTAGGTGAAGCACCATTCCCAGAAAACCAGGACGTTATGAACGCCCATCAGTCACGTACTGATGATTACTCCCTCGTTCAGTGTGGCATGCTTTACAGCTTAGAACCGGGGCTCCAAAAGCGTTTTGAGCAACACGGAGCATATGAGATGTTCGAGGAGCTGAAATTGATTTTCCAAGCTCATGCCCGGGTCGAGAGATATGAGGTCTCCAACAAGTTCTTTAGCTGTAAGATGGAGGAAAATAGCTCTGTCAGTGAACACATACTCAAGATGTCTGGGTTGCACAACCGCTTGACTCAGCTGGAAGTTAATCTCCCGGATGAGGCGGTCATTGACAGAATCCTTCAGTCGCTCCCACCTAGCTACAAGAGCTTCGTGATGAACTACAATATGCAGGGGATGGAAAAGACCATTCCCGAGTTGTATTCAATGCTGAAATCTGCAGAGGTGGAGATCAAAAAGGAACATCAAGTGTTGATGGTGAATAAAACCACTAAGTTCAAGAAAGGCAAGGGTAAGAAGGACGGCAAGGAGGTTGCCGCGCCTGGTAAATCAGTTGCCAGGAAGAAGTCAAAGAATGGACCCAAACCTAAAACTGAGTGCTTATATTGCAAGGGAAATGGTCACTGGAAGCGGAATTGCCCCAAGTACTTAGCAGATAAGAAGGCCGGCAACACTAAAGGTATATGTGATATACATGTAATTGATGTGTACCTTACCAGTGCTCGTAGTAGCTCCTGGGTATTTGATACCGGTGCCGTTGCTCATATTTGTAACTCAAAACAGGAGCTGCGGAATAAACGGAGACTGGCAAAGGACGAGGTGACGATGCGCGTCGGGAATGGTTCCAGGGTCGATGTGATCGCCGTCGGCACGCTACCTCTACATTTACCTACGGGATTAGTTTTGAACCTCAATAATTGTTATTTAGTACCAAGTTTGAGCATGAACATTGTATCTGGATCTCGTTTAATGCGAGATGGCTACTCATTTAAATCCGAGAATAATGGTTGTTCTATTTATATGAGTGATATGTTTTATGGTCATGCTCCGATGGTCAATGGTTTATTCTTAATGAATCTCGTGCGTGATAATACACATATTCATAGTGTGAATACCAAAAGATGTAAAGTTGATAACGATAGTCCCACATACTTGTGGCACTGCCGCCTTGGTCACATTGGTGTCAAGCGCATGAAGAAGCTCCATGTTGATGGACTTTTAGAGTCTCCCGATTATGAATCATTTGACACATGCGAACCATGCCTCATGGGCAAAATGACCAAGACTCCATTCTCAGGGACAATGGAGCGAGCAACCAACTTATTGGAAATCATACATATAGATGTATGTGGTCCAATGAGCGTTGAGGCTCGCGGAGGCTATCATTATGTTCTCACTCTCACTGATGATTTGAGTAGATATGGGTATGTCTACTTGATGAAACACAAGTCTGAGACCTTTGAAAAGTTCAAGAAGTTTCAGAGTGAGGTTGAGAATCAACGTGACGGAAAAATAAAGTTCTTACGATCAGATCGTGGGGGAGAATATTTAAGTCACGAATTTGGCACACACTTAAGAAAATGTGGAATCGTTTCACAACTCACGCCGCCTAGAACACCTCAGCGTAACGGTGTGTTCGGACGTCGTAATCACACTCTATTGGATATGGTGCGGTCTATGATGTCTCTTACAGATCTACCACTATCATTTTGGGGATACGCTCTAGAGACGGCCGCATTCACTTTAAATAGGGCACCGTCTAAATCCGTTGAGACGACACCGTATGAATTATGGTTTGGGAAGAAACCTAAGCTGTCGTTTCTGAAAGTTTGGGGTTGCGATGTTTATGTCAAGAAACTTCAACCTGAAAAACTCGAACCCAAATCGGAAAAATGCGTCTTCATAGGATATCCCAAGGAAATAGTTGGGTATACCTTCTACCTCAGATCCGAAGGCAAGATCTTTGTTGCCAAGAACGGGTCCTTTCTAGAGAAAGAGTTTCTCGTGAAAGAAGTAAGTGGGAGGAAAGTAGAGCTTGATGAAGTACTACCTCTTGAAAATCAGAGTAGCGCAGCTCAGGAAAATGTTCCTGTGGTGCCTGCACCGATTGGAGAGGAGGTTAATGATGATGATCAAGATACTTCTGATCAAGCTCCTACTGAACTTCGTAGGTCCACAAGGACGCGTTCCGCACCAGAGTGGTACGGCAACCCTGTCCTGGAAATCATGTTGTTGGACAACGGTGAACCTTCGAACTATGAAGAAGCGATGGCGGGCCCAGATTCCGACAAATGGCTAGAAGCCATGGAATCCGAGATAGAATCCATGTATGAAAACAAAGTATGGACTTTGAATGACTTGTCCGATGATCGGCGAGCCATAGAAAATAAATGGATCTTTAAGAAGAAGACAGACGCGGATGGTAATGTGACCATCTATAAAGCTCGACTTGTCGCCAAGGGTTATCGGCAAGTTCAAGGGATTGACTACGATGAGACTTTCTCTCCCGTAGCGAAGCTGAAGTCCGTCCGAATCATGTTAGCAATTGCCGCATACTATGATTATGAGATATGGCAAATGGACGTCAAAGCGGCATTCCTTAACGGCTTCCTTAAGGAAGAATTGTATATGATGCAGCCGGAAGGTTTTGTCGATCCTAAGAATGCTAACAAAGTATGCAAGCTCCAGCGCTCTATCTATGGGCTGGTGCAAGCATCTCGGAGTTGGAACATTCGCTTTGATGAGATGATCAAAGCGTTTGGGTTTATGCAGACTTATGGAGAAGCCTGCGTTTACAAGAAAGTGAGTGGGAGCTCCGTAGCATTTCTCATATTATATGTGGATGACATACTATTGATGGGAAATGATATAGAATTCTTGGAAAGCATAAAGGCCTATTTGAACAAGTGTTTTTCAATGAAGGACCTTGGAGAAGCTGCTTATATATTAGGCATCAAGATCTATAGGGATAGATCGAGACGCCTCATCGGTCTTTCACAAAGTACGTACCTTGACAAGATTTTGAAGAAGTTCAAAATGGATCAGTCCAAGAAGGGGTTCTTGCCTGTATTGCAAGGTGTGCGATTGAGCACGGCTCAATGCCCGACCACGGCAAAAGATATAGAAGAGATGAGTGTCATCCCCTATGCCTCAGCTATAGGGTCTATTATGTATGCCATGTTGTGTACCAGACCCGATGTAAACCTTGCCGTAAGTTTGGTAGGTAGGTACCAAAGTAATCCCGGCAAGGAACACTGGACAGTGGTCAAAAATATCCTGAAGTACCTAAAAAGGACTAAGGATATGTTTCTCGTTTATGGAGGTGCCGAAGAGCTCGTCGTAAAGGGTTACGTCGACGCTAGCTTCGACACAGATCTGGATGACTCCAAGTCACAAACCGGATACGTGTATATTTTGAATGGAGGGGCAGTAAGCTGGTGCAGTTGCAAGCAAAGCGTCGTGGCGGGATCTACATGTGAAGCAGAGTATATGGCAGCCTCGGAGGCAGCACAAGAAGCAGTCTGGGTGAAGGAGTTCATTACCGACCTAGGAGTCATACCCAACGCGTCGGACCCGATGACTCTCTTCTGTGACAACACTGGAGTAATTGCCCTTGCGAAGGAGCCCAGGTTTCACAGGAAGACCAGGCATATCAAGCGTCGCTTCAACTCCGTTCGTGAAAGTGTTCAAAATGGAGACATAGAGATTTGTAAAGTACATACGGACCTGAATGTGGCAGATCCGTTGACTAAACCTCTCCCTAGAGCAAAACATGATCAACACCAAAATTCCATGGGTGTGCGATTCATCACAATGTAACTAGACTATTGTCTCTAGTGCAAGTGGGAGACTGTTGGAAATATGCCCTAGAGGCAATAATAAAAGGATTATTATATTTCCTTGTTCATGATAATTGTCTATTGTTCATGCTATAATTGTATTGTTCGGAAATCATAATACATGTGTGAATACACAGACCTCAATGTGTCCCTAGTAAGCCTCTAGTTGACTAGCTCGTTGATCAATAGATAGTCATGGTTTAGTAAGCCTCTAGTTGACTAGCTCGTTGATCAATAGATAGTCATGGTTTCATGACTATGGACATGGGGATGTCATTGATAACGGGATCACATCAATAGGAGAATGATGTGATGGACAAGACCCAAACCTAAGCATAGCACAAAAGATCGTATAGTTCGTTTGCTAGAGCTTTTCTAAATGTCAAGTGTCATTCCTTAGACCATGAGATTATGCAACTCCCGGATAACGTAGGAGTGCTTTGGGTGTATCAAACGTCACAACGTAACTGGGTGACTATAAAGGTGCACTAGAGGTATCTCCGAAAGTGTTTGTTGGGTTGGCATGAATCGAGACTGGGATTTGTCACTCCTTATGACGGAGAGGTATCTCTGGGCCCACTCGGTAAGACATCATCATAATGAGCTCAATGTGATCAAGGTGTTGTTCACGGGATGATGTGTTACGGGAACGAGTAAAGAGACTTGCCAGTAACGAGATTGAACAAGGTATCGGTATACCGACGATCGAATCTTGGGCAAGTATCATACCAATAGACAAAGGGAATTGAATACGGGATTGATTAAGTCCTCGACATCGTGGTTCATCCGATGAGATCATCGAGGAGCATGTGGGAGCCAACATGGGTATCCAGATCCCGCTGTTGGTTATTGACCGGAGATCGTCTCGGTCATGTCTGCATGTCTCCCGAACCCGTAGGGTCTACACACTTAAGGTTCGGTGACGCTAGTGTTGTTAAAGATATTAGTATGCAGCAAACCGAAGGTTTTTCGGAGTCCCGGATGAGATCCCGGACATCACGAGAGGTTCGGGAGTGGTCCGGAGGTAAAGAATTATATATAGGAAGTGTCGTTTCGGCCATTGGGAATGATCTGGGGGTCGCCGGTATTGTACCGGGACCACCAGATGGGTCCCGGGGGTCCACCGGGTGGGGCCACCCATCCCGGAGGGCCCCGTGGGCTGAAGTGGGGAGGGAACCAGCCCATAGTGGGCTGGTGCGACCCCCCATGGGCCTCTCCCCTGCGCCTAGGGTTGGAAACCCTAGGGCAGGGGGCGCCCCCACTTGCCTTGGGGGGCAAGGCTTCCCCCTGGCCGCCGCCCCCCCCTGGAGATGCATCTCCAGGGCGGCGCCCCCCCTAGGGGGCCTATATAAAGGGGGGGAGAGGGAGGGCAGCCGCACCCTGCAGCCTTGGCGCCTCCCTCTCCTCGTTACACCTCTCCCTCTCTCCGTAGTTGCTTGACGAAGCCCTGCTGGAACTCTGCTGCATCCACCACCACGCCGTCGTGCTGCTGGATCTTCATCAACCTCTCCTTCCCCCTTGCTGGATCAAGAAGGAGGAGACGTTATCCCAACCGTACGTGTGTTGAACGCGGAGGTGCCGTCCGTTCGGCGCTGGTCATCGGTGATTTGGATCACGACGAGTACGACTCCATCATCCACGTTCTTCTTGAACGCTTCCGTTGCGATCTACAAGTGGTATGTAGATGCTCTCCTATCCCCTCGTTGCTAGAATACTCCATGGATAGATCTTGGTGATGCGTAGGAAAATTTTAATTTCTGCTACGATCCCTAACAGAAAATTCTGCTAACGTTGCTCGTGATGATAGTTCCGATGATGCTCTTGTCGTTATTGCTGGATGTGCTGAGACCAATGATGAGTGGGTACTTGATACTGCATGTACTTTTCATATGTGCCTGCATAGAGATTGGTTTAATACTTTTGATTCCACTACTACTGCTGGTTCCGTTTTGGGTTTTGATAATTCACCATGCAATATTGAAGGCATAGGTTCTATTCGAATCAAGATGTTTGATGGCATCATCAGAACTTTGACAGATGTTCGATATATTCCGAAGATGAAGAGAAATCTTATTTCTATGAGTGCCCTTGATGCAAAGGGATACAAGTATTCAGGTGGAGATAGTGTTTTGAAAGTCACCAAAGGATCCCTTATTGTGATGAAAGGTGATTTAAGTTCGACCAATGGTCTTTATTACCTTCGAGGTTCTACCGTTTCAGGTAACGCTACTCCAGTTATTTCAAAGAATTCTGATTGTGATGCTGCTAACCTTTGGCATATGCGTCTTGGACATATGAGTGAACTTGGTTTAGCAGAGTTAAATAAGAGAGGTCTTCTTGATGGATATGAACCTGGTAAATTAAAATTTTGTGAGCATTGTATCTTCGGCAAACACAAGAGGGTGAAGTTCAACACTTCGACTCATACAACCGAAGGTATTCTTGATTATATGCATTCTGATTTATGGGGACCATCTCACAAGAAGTCACTAGGTGGTGCTAGTTACATGCTGACTATTATTGATGATTATTCGAGAAAAGTTTGGCCTTATTTCTTGAAGCATAAATATGAAGCATTCTCAGCATTTAAGGAGTGGAAGATTATGATTGAAAGACAAACTGAAAAGAAGGTAAAGATACTTCGCACTGATAATGGTATGGAATTTTGTTCTAAGCAATTTAAGAATTATTACAAGTCTGAAGGCATTGTCAGACACTACACCGTTCCTTATACTCCTCAACAAAACGGTGTTGCTGAGCGTATGAACAGGACCATTATTTCCAGAGCCCGTTGCATGTTGTCCAATGCAGGTTTGCATAGGCATTTTTGGGATGAGGCCGCTTCCACTGCTTGTTATCTCATTAACCGTTCACCATCTATTGCTCTTAATAAGAAAACTCCAATTGAGGTATGGTCTGGTTCACCTGCTGATTATTCACAGTTGAGAGTTTTTGGTTGCACTGCTTATGCTCATGTTGATAATGGAAAGTTGGAGCCCAGGGCTGTTAAGTGCATCTTTCTTGGTTATAAGTCTGGTGTTAAAGGTTTTAAATTATGGAATCCTGAAACCCAGAAGGTTGTTATTAGCAGAAATGTTATCTTTAATGAATCTGCTATGTTACATGATGTTTCATCTACTAATGTTCCTGTTGAGAGTGAACAACAGCCTCCTATTCAGCAGCCTACTGTTCAGGTGGAGCATGTTATTGACTCAGGTGATACATCTAGTAATGAAATTGTTGATGCACATGATGAACCCGTCGTTAATGATGATCATGTCACTCCCACTCCAAATCAGCCTATTGTTCCGCCCAGTTGGAATCTTGCACGTGACAGAGTTAGACGGGGTATTAATAAACCAGACAGGTTAATTGAAGAGTGCAATATTGTTTCTTTTGCTTTATCTGTTGCAGAAGAAATTGAAGGTAATTCTGAGCCTTCTTCATATTCTGAGGCTTTTATTTCTGGTGATAGTAATAAGTGGATGACCGCTATGCATGATGAGATGGAATCACTTGAAAAGAATGGCACTTGGGATTTAGTAAGATTACCTAGAGAGAAGAAACCTATTCGTTGCAAGTGGGTTTTCAAGAGGAAAGAAGGTGTTTCTCCTAATGATGAGACAAGATATAAAGCAAGGTTAGTTGCTAAAGGTTATAGTCAGATTCCAGGTATTGACTATAACGAAGTCTTTTCTCCTGTTGTGAAGCATAGCTCTATTCGCACTTTACTCAGTATTGTTGCCATGCATGATCTTGAGCTTGAACAATTAGATGTTAAAACTGCATTCTTACATGGAGAATTAGAAGAGGATATTTATATGGAACAACCTGAAGGTTTTGTTATTCCTGGAAAAGAAAAGCTTGTCTGTAAGTTAAAGAAATCTCTTTATGGATTGAAGCAATCCCCGAGACAGTGGTACAAGAGATTTGACACCTTTATGCTCTCTCAAGGTTTCAAAAGGTCTAATTATGATAATTGTGTTTATTTGAAAACTGTCAAAGGTTCAACTATTTATTTGCTCCTTTATGTTGATGATATGCTTATTGCTGCAAAGAGTATGTCAGAGATTAATGAACTAAAGAAGCAACTGAGTAATGAATTTGAGATCAAGGATTTGGGTGCAGCAAAGAAAATACTTGGCATGGAAATATCCAGAGATAGACCGTCTGGAAAAGTATATCTAAGTCAGAAAGGATATATTGATAAAGTTCTTCGTCGTTTTAATATGCATAATGCCAAGCCAGTAAGTACTCCGTTAGCTGCACACTTCAAATTATCATCAGCTTTATGTCCTAAGTCAGATGCCGATATTGAGTACATGTCTAGAGTTCCCTATTCGAGTGCAGTTGGTTCACTTATGTATGCCATGGTTGTTGGAAATATGCCCTAGAGGCAATAATAAAAGCATTATTATTATATTTCCTTATTCATGATAATTGTCTTTATTCGTGCTATAATTGTGTTAACCGGAAATCGTAATACATGTGTGAATAACAGACAACAAACATGTCCCTAGTGAGCCTCTAGTTGACTAGCTCGTTGATCGACAGATAGTCATGGTTTCCTGACTATGGACATTAGATGTCATCGATAACGGGATCACATCATTAGGAGAATGATGTGATGGACAAGACCCAATCCTAAACATAGCATAAGATCGCATAGTTCGTTTGCTAGAGTTATCCAATGTCAAGTATCCTTTCCTTAGACCATGAGATCGTGTAACTCCCGGATACCGTAGGAGTGCTTTGGGTGTGCCAAACGTCACAACGTAACTGGGTGACTATAAAGGTATACTACGGGTATCTCTGAAAGTGTTTGTTGGGTTGACATGGATCGAGACTGGGATTTGTCACTCCGCTTGACGGAGAGGTATCACCGGGCCCTCTCGGTAATGCATCATCACAATGAGCTCAAGGTGATCAAAGTGTTTGATCACGGGATCATGCATTACGGTAACGAGAAAAGTGACTTGCCGGTAACGAGATTGAACGAGGTATTGGTATACCGACGATCGAATCTCGGGCAAGTAAAATACCGAATGACAAAGGGAATCGTATACGGGATTAATTGAATCCTTGACATCGTGGTTCATCCGATGAGATCATCGTGGAGCATGTGGGAGCCAACATGGGTATCCAGATCCCGCTGTTGGTTATTGCCCGAGAGCCGTCTCAGTCATGTCTGCATGTCTCCCGAACCCGTAGGGTCTACACACTTAAGGTTCGGTGACGCTAGGGTTGTAGGGATATGTATGTGCAGTAACCCGAATGTTGTTCGGAGTCCCGGATGAGATCCCGGACGTCACGAGGAGTTCCGGAATGGTCCGGAGGTAAAGAATTATATATAGGAAGTGCTATTTTGGCCATCGGGACAAGTTTCGGTGTTATCGGTATTGTACCGGGACCACCGGAGGGGTCCCGGGGTCCACCAGGTGGGGCCACCTGCCTTTGTGGGCCACATGGGCCTTAGGGGGTGCGCCTTGGCCTGCTTGGGCCAAGGGGAACCAGCCCCAAGAGGCCCATGCGCCAAGAGAGAAAAAAAGGGGAGAGTCCTACAAGGGGAAGGCACCTCCGAGGTGCCTTGGGGAGGATGGACTCCTCCCCACCCTTGGCCGCACCCTTCCTTGGAGGAAGGGGCAAGGGCTGCGCCTCCCCCTCTCCCTTGGCCCTATATATAGTGGGTAAAAGGAGGAGCAAACCAACCCTAATGCCCTGGCTCCTCCCTCCTCCCTGCAACACCTCCTCCTCCTCCCGTAGTTGCTTAGCGAAGCCCTGCCGGAGTTCTGCTGCATCCACCACCACACCGTCGTGCTGGATCTTCCTCAACCTCTCCTTCCCCCTTGCTGGATCAAGAAGGAGGAGACGTCTCCCGTCCCGTACGTGTGTTGAACGCGGAGGTGCCGTCCGTTCGGTACTAGATCATCGGTGAATTGGATCACGGCAAGTACGACTACCTCATCCACGTTCACTCGAACGCTTCCGTTGAGATCTACAAAGTGGTATGTAGATGCTATCTAATCTGAATACTCGTTGCTAGATGAACTCATAGATGGATCTTGGTGAAACCGTAGGAAAAATTTTAATTTTCTGCAACGTTCCCCAACAGTGGCATCATGAGCTAGGTCTATGCGTAGTTCTTCTTGTGCGAGTAGAACACAATTTGTTGTGGGCGTAGATGTTGTCAATTCTTCTTGCCGTTACTAGTCAATCTTGATTCAGCGGTATTGTGGGATGAAGCGGCCCGGACCAACCTTACACGTACGCTTACGTGAGACCGGTTCCACCGACTAACATGCACTAGTTGCATAAGGTGGCTGGCGGGTGTCTGTCTCTCCTACTTTAGTTGGATCGGATTCGATGAACAGGGTCCTTATGAAGGGTAAATAGAGATTGACAAATCACGTTGTGGTTTGAACGTAGGTAAGAAAACGTTCTTGCTAGAACCCTAATTCAGCCACGTAAAACTTGCAACAACAATTAGAGGACGTCTAACTTGTTTTTGCAGCAAGTGCTTTGTGATATGATATGGCCTAAGTTGTGATGTATGATGAATGATCTATATGTGATGTATGAGATGTTCATGCTATTGTAATAGGAATCACGACTTGCATGTCGATGAGTATGACAACCGGCAGGAGCCATAGGAGTTGTCTTCATTTTTTTGTATGACCTGCGTGTCATTGAGAATCGCCATGTAAGTTACTTTACTTTATTGCTAAACGCGTTAGCCATAGTAGTAGAAGTAATAGTTGGCGAGCAACTTCATGGAGACACGATGATGAAGATCATGATGATGAAGATCATGGTGTCAAGCCGGTGACAAGATGATCATGGAGCCCCAAGATGGAGATCAAAGGAGCAATGTGATATTGGCCATATCATGTCACGTTTATTATTTGATTGCATGTGATGTTTATCATGTTTTGCATCTTGTTTACTTAGAACGACGGTAGTAAATAAGATGATCCCTCATAATAAATTCAAGAAAGTGTTCACCCTAACTGTGCACCGTTGCTAAGGTTCGTCGTTCCGAAGCACCACGTGATGATCGGGTGTGATAGGTCCTTACGTTCGCATACAACGGGTGTAAGACAGATTTACACACGCAAAACACTTAGGTTGACTTGACGAGCCTAGCATGTACAGACATGGCCTCGGAACACAGAAGACCGAAAGGTCGAGCATGAGTCGTATAGAAGATACGATCAACATGAAGATGTTCACCGATGTTGACTAGTCCGTCTCACGTGATGATCGGACACGGCCTAGTTGACTCGGATCATGTAATACTTAGATGACTAGAAGAGGGATGTCTATCTAAGTGGGAGTTCATTAAATAATTTGATTAAATGAACTTTATTATCATGAACTTAGTCTAAATATTTACAATATGTCTTGTAGATCAAATGGCCAACGTAGTCCTCAACTTCAACGCGTTCCTAGAGAAAACCAAGCTGAAAGACAATGGTAGCAACTATACGGACTGGGTCCGGAACCTGAGGATCATCCTCATAGCTGCCAAGAAAGATTATGTCCTAAGAGCACCGCTGGGTGACGCACCTATTCTCCCTGCAGAACAAGACGTTATGAACGCTTGGCAGTCACGCTGCGATGATTACTCCCTCGTTCAGTGCGGCATGCTTTACAGCTTAGAGCCGGGACTCCAAAAGCGTTTTGAGAGACATGGAGCATATGAGATGTTCGAAGAGCTGAAAATGGTTTTCCAAGCTCATGCCCGGGTCGAGAGATATGAAGTCTCCGATAAATTCTTTAGCTGTAAGATGGAGGAAAATGGCTCTGTCAGTGAGCACATACTCAAAATGTCTGGGTTGCACAGCCGCTTGACTCAACTGGAAGTTGATCTCCCGGATGAAGCGGTCATTGACAGAATCCTCCAGTCGCTTCCACCTAGCTACAAGAGCTTTGTGATGAACTACAATATGCAGGGGATGGTAAAGACCATTCCTGAGGTATATGCTATGCTGAAATCAGCAGAGGTAGAAATCAAGAAGGAGCATCAAGTGTTGATGGTGAATAAAACCACTAAGTTCAAGAAGGGCAAGGGTAAAAAGAACTTCAAGAAGGACGGCAAGGATATTGCCGCGCCCGGTAAGCAAGTTGCCGGGAAGAAGCCAAAGAATGGACCCAAGCCCGAGACTGAGTGTTTTTATTGCAAGGGAAGTGGTCACTGGAAGCGGAACTGCCCCAAATACTTAGCGGACAAGAAGGCTGGCAAAACCAAAGGTATATGTGATATACATGTAATTGATGTGTACCTTACCAGTACTCGTAGTAGCTCTTGGGTATTTGATACCGGTGCAGTTGCTCATATTTGTAACTCAAAGCAGAAGCTGCGGAATAAACGGAGACTGGCAAGGGACGAGGTGACGATGCGCGTCGGGAATGGTTCCAAGGTTGATGTGATCGCCGTCGGCACGCTGCCTCTATATTTACCTACGGGATTAGTTTTAAACCTCAATAATTGTTATTTAGTGCCAAGTTTGAGCATGAACATTGTATCTGGATCTCGTTTAATTCGAGATGGCTACTCATTTAAATCCGAGAATAATGGTTGTTCTATTTATATGAGAGATATGTTTTATGGTCATGCTCCGATGGTTGATGGTTTATTCTTAATGAATCTCGTACGTGATGATACACATATTCATAGTGTGAATACCAAAAGAGTTAAAGTTGATAACAATAGTCCCACATATTTGTGGCACTGCCGCCTTGGTCACATAGGTGTCAAACGCATGAAGAAGCTCCATGCAGATGGACTTTTAGAGTCTCTTGATTATGAATCATTTGACACGTGCGAACCATGCCTCATGGGTAAAATGACCAAGACTCCGTTCTCAGGAACAATGGAGCGAGCAACCAACTTATTGGGAATCATACATACCGATGTGTGCGGTCCAATGAGTGTTGAGGCTCGCGGAGGCTATCGTTATGTTCTCACCCTCACTGATGACTTGAGTAGATATGGGTATATCTACTTGATGAAACACAAGTCTGAGACCTTTGAAAAGTTCAAGGAATTTCAGAGTGAGGTTGAAAATCAACGTGATAGAAAGATCAAGTTTCTACGATCAGATCGTGGAGGAGAATACTTGAGTCACGAATTTGGCACACACTTAAGAAAATGTGGAATAGTTTCACAACTCACGCCGCCTGGAACACCTCAGCGTAATGGTGTGTCCGAACGTCGTAATCGCACTCTATTAGATATGGTGCGATCTATGATGTCTCTTACCGATTTACCGCTATCTTTTTGGGGCTATGCTTTAGAGACTGCCGCATTCACTTTAAATAGGGCTCCGTCGAAATCCGTTGAGACGACACCGTATGAATTATGGTTTGGGAAGAAACCTAAGCTGTCGTTTCTAAAAGTTTGGGGATGCGATGCTTATGTCAAGAAACTTCAACCTGAAAAGCTCGAACCCAAATCGGAAAAATGCGTCTTCATAGGATACCCAAAAGAAACTGTTGGGTATACCTTCTACCTCAGATCCGAAGGCAAGATCTTTGTTGCCAAGAATGGATCCTTTCTGGAGAAAGAGTTTCTCTCGAAAGAAGTAAGTGGGAGGAAAGTAGAACTTGATGAAGTGTTACCTCTTGAACCGGAAAATGGCAAAACTCAAGAAATCGTTCCTGAGGTGCCTGCACCAACTAGAGAGGAAATTAATGATTATGATCAAGATACTTCTGATCAAGCTCCTACTGAAATTCGAAGGTCCACAAGGACACGTTCCGCACCAGAGTGGTACGGGAACCCTGTCTTGGAAATCATGTTGTTAGACAACGGTGAACCTTCGAACTATGAGGAAGCAATGGCGGGCCCGGATTCCGACAAATGGCTGGAAGCCATGAAATCCGAGATAGGATCCATGTATGAAAACAAAGTATGGACTTTGACTGACTTGCCCGTTGAACGGCGAGCCATAGAAAATAAATGGATCTTTAAGAAGAAGACAGACGCGGATGGTAATGTGACCATCTATAAAGCTCGGCTTGTCGCTAAGGGTTATCGACAAGTTCAAGGGGTTGACTACGATGAGACTTTCTCACCGGTAGCGAAGCTGAAGTCCGTCCGAATCATGTTAGCGATTGCCGCATACTATGATTATGAGATATGGCAAATGGACGTCAAAACGGCATTCCTTAATGGTTTCCTTAAGGAAGAATTGTATATGATGCAGCCGGAAGGTTTTGTCGATCCTAAGAATGCTGACAAGGTATGCAAGCTCCAACGCTCGATTTATGGGCTGGTGCAAGCATCTCGGAGTTGGAACATTCGCTTTGATGAGATGATCAAAGCGTTTGGGTTTACACAGACTTATGGAGAAGCCTGTGTTTACAAGAAAGTGAGTGGGAGCTCTGTAGCATTTCTCATATTATATGTAGACGACATACTTTTGATGGGAAATGATATAGAACTCTTGGACAGCATTAAGGCCTACTTGAATAAAAGTTTTTCAATGAAGGACCTTGGAGAAGCTGCTTATATATTAGGCATCAAGATCTATAGAGATAGATCGAGACGCCTCATAGGTCTTTCACAAAGCACATACCTTGATAAGATATTGAAGAAATTCAATATGGATCAATCTAAGAAAGGGTTCTTACCTGTGTTACAAGGTGTGAAATTGAGCTCAGCTCAATGTCCGACCACGGCAGAAGATATAGAAGAGATGAGCGTCATCCCCTATGCCTCAGCCATAGGTTCTATTATGTATGCCATGCTGTGTACCAGACCTGATGTAAACCTTGCCGTAAGTTTGGTAGGAAGGTACCAAAGTAATCCTGGCAAGGAACACTGGACAGCGGTCAAGAATATCCTAAAGTACCTGAAAAGGACCAAGGAAATGTTTCTCGTTTATGGAGGTGACGAAGAGCTCGTCGTAAAAGGTTACGTCGACGCTAGCTTCGACACAGATCTGGATGACTCTAAGTCACAAACCGGATACGTGTATATTTTGAATGGTGGGGCAGTAAGCTGGTGCAGTTGGAAGCAAAGCGTCGTGGCGGGATCTACATGTGAAGCGGAGTACATGGCAGCCTCGGAGGCGGCACATGAAGCAATATGGGTGAAGGAGTTCATCACCGACCTCGGAGTCATACCCAATGCGTCGGGGCCAATCAAGCTCTTTTGTGACAACACTGGAGCTATTGCACTTGCAAAGGAGCCCAGGTTTCACAAGAAGACTAGGCACATCAAGCGTCGCTTCAACTCCATTCGTGAAAATGTTCAAGATGGAGACATAGAAATTTGTAAAGTGCACACGGATCTGAATGTCGCAGATCCGTTGACTAAACCTCTCCCTAAGGCAAAACATGATCAGCACCAGAACTCTATGGGTGTTCGATTCATCACAATGTAACTAGATTATTGACTCTAGTGCAAGTGGGAGACTGTTGGAAATATGCCCTAGAGGCAATAATAAAAGCATTATTATTATATTTCCTTATTCATGATAATTGTCTTTATTCGTGCTATAATTGTGTTAACCGGAAATCGTAATACATGTGTGAATAACAGACAACAAACATGTCACTAGTGAGCCTCTAGTTGACTAGCTCGTTGATCGACAGATAGTCATGGTTTCCTGACTATGGACATTAGATGTCATCGATAACGGGATCACATCATTAGGAGAATGATGTGATGGACAAGACCCAATCCTAAACATAGCATAAGATCGCATAGTTCGTTTGCTAGAGTTATCCAATGTCAAGTATCCTTTCCTTAGACCATGAGATCGTGTAACTCCCGGATACCGTAGGAGTGCTTTGGGTGTGCCAAACGTCACAACGTAACTGGGTGACTATAAAGGTATACTACGGGTATCTCTGAAAGTGTCTGTTGGGTTGACATGGATCGAGACTGGGATTTGTCACTCCGCTTGACGGAGAGGTATCACCGGGCCCTCTCGGTAATGCATCATCACAATGAGCTCAAGGTGATCAAAGTGTTTGATCACGGGATCATGCATTACGGTAACGAGAAAAGTGACTTGCCGGTAACGAGATTGAACGAGGTATTGGTATACCGACGATCGAATCTCGGGCAAGTAAAATACCGAATGACAAAGGGAATCGTATACGGGATTAATTGAATCCTTGACATCGTGGTTCATCCGATGAGATCATCGTGGAGCATGTGGGAGCCAACATGGGTATCCAGATCCCGCTGTTGGTTATTGCCCGAGAGCCGTCTCGGTCATGTCTGCATGTCTCCCGAACCCGTAGGGTCTACACACTTAAGGTTCGGTGACGCTAGGGTTGTAGGGATATGTATGTGCAGTAACCCGAATGTTGTTCGGAGTCCCGGATGAGATCCCGGACGTCACGAGGAGTTCCGGAATGGTCCGGAGGTAAAGAATTATATATAGGAAGTGCTATTTTGGCCATCGGGACAAGTTTCGGTGTTATCGGTATTGTACCGGGACCACCGGAGGGGTCCCGGGGTCCACCAGGTGGGGCCACCTGCCTTTGTGGGCCACATGGGCCTTAGGGGGTGCGCCTTGGCCTGCTTGGGCCAAGGGGAACCAGCCCCAAGAGGCCCATGCGCCAAGAGAGAAAAAAAGGGGAGAGTCCTACAAGGGGAAGGCACCTCCGAGGTGCCTTGGGGAGGATGGACTCCTCCCCACCCTTGGCCGCACCCTTCCTTGGAGGAAGGGGCAAGGGCTGCGCCTCCCCCTCTCCCTTGGCCCTATATATAGTGGGTAAAAGGAGGAGCAAACCAACCCTAATGCCCTGGCTCCTCCCTCCTCCCTGCAACACCTCCTCCTCCTCCCGTAGTTGCTTAGCGAAGCCCTGCCGGAGTTCTGCTGCATCCACCACCACACCGTCGTGCTGGATCTTCCTCAACCTCTCCTTCCCCCTTGCTGGATCAAGAAGGAGGAGACGTCTCCCGTCCCGTACGTGTGTTGAACGCGGAGGTGCCGTCCGTTCGGTACTAGATCATCGGTGAATTGGATCACGGCAAGTACGACTACCTCATCCACGTTCACTCGAACGCTTCCGTTGCGATCTACAAAGTGGTATGTAGATGCTATCTAATCTGAATACTCGTTGCTAGATGAACTCATAGATGGATCTTGGTGAAACCGTAGGAAAATTTTTAATTTTCTGCAACGTTCCCCAACAATGGTTTGTTCTCGTCCGGATTTATCATATGCATTAAGTGTTGTCAGTAGATACATGGCTAATCCTGGAAAAGAGCATTGGTGAGCAGTTAAGTGGATTTTCAGATACCTACGTGATACTTCTAATGCTTATTTACAGTTTGGGAAAACTAGAGATGGACTTGTTGGTTTTTTTTATTCTGATTTTGCTGGTGATTTGGATAAGAGAAGATCACTCACAGGTTATGTTTTCACCATTGGTGGTTGTGCTATGAGTTGGAGAGCAACTTTGCAGTCTATTGTGGCTTGTTCCACTACCACTACAGGAATCAGCTGATTTGTCGTCTGCCATGGCAGACGGCAAAGTACCAGAAAGCTGACGGCAAAGGTCTTTGCCGTCAGCTGCAGACGGCAAACATGGACGACAAAGATAGTTATGGTAAAGAGCTTCTTTGCCGTCTGTTTTCAAACAGCGGACGGCAAAGACATCTGCCGTCAGCTTTCCTGGGCAAGCAGACGGCAAAGAAAGTTGACAGCAAAGGATAGACGTTAGCCACGTTACGTGTCTAACGGGAGGCTTTGTCGTCTGCCACGCATGGCAAACCATGACATCCTTTGCCGTCTGCCACAGTATCCAAGTGCAGAGGCGACGACGAATGAACTGAGGATGAACACCACAGTATCCATCAACACTGCTGTTTCAAGAATCAACAACGAACGCACGGATTTCACAGGACAAAACTATCCATCATATAGCTTGCTGATCCAAAACAAAACTACTCTGTTAAACAAGACGAACATATTACACACGAATGGATTACACTGTGTTACAGTACAGGTGTTCGATCTAGACACCCGAGGAGCTCAAGCCGTCTGCCGCCGCACCGGAGCTCGCCACCCTCGTCCGAGCGCTAGATCCATTGGACCGCACTAACTCCGTCAGCGCCAAGCCCCATCGCCGGCAGAGAAGAGCAGCGGAGGTAGAGGCCCGCGACATGCGGAGGCGGGCTGCAAAGGAGAGCGGCGAAGGTGAAGGCCCGCGGCTCGGCTGCTGGTGCTCGGAGGCGCTGGTGCTCGGAGGCGCCCTGAGAGAGGGAGGCAGAGAGCAGCATAGGCGGAGGCGGGCGGCTTCTGGTGCTCGGAGGCGCTGGTGCTCGGAGGCACGAAGGAGGCCGGCGGCGCGCGGTGGAGGCCGGCGGAGCGCGGAGGCGGGCGAGGCCGGGCGGCTCACGGAGGAGGCCGGCGGCGAGCGGGGGCGGGCGAAGCCGGGCGGCGTGCGGAGGCGGGCTCCGGTGGCGTGGCAGAGGCGGACGGCGCGCGATGGGGGACGAGGCGCGGAGGCCGGCAGGGGCGACGGGGGATGAGGTAGGGGCTGACGAGGTGTTGGCCGGGGCCGGGGGTCGAGGTGGTGGCGGGTGCCGGCCGGCCGGCCTCCTCGATTTGGATCGAGAGGGAGAGAAATGAGAGAGAGACGTGCGGTGGGGGTGGGGATAAGGGAGAGAGAGAAGACAGGGCGTGGGGCCGGGCGTGTGCATCGTGGGTGGCTGGGGTGTGTGTCCGACGGAGGGTGGAGATGTGCAGCTGAGATCTTGCCAAGTCATCGATCTGCGTGATCGATCTGTGTGCTGTGTTTCCTCTTTGCCGTCTGCCAAAAATAACGTTATCTCTTTGTCGTCCGCCCCGCTTTGCCGTCCGCTTTTTTGCTCTTTATCGTCTGCTAGCAGACGGCAAAGAGGGGGCCGTTATGTTTTTTTCTAAGCAGCTCGGTAGTGGGGCCCATCTCTCTCTTTGCCGTCCGCCAGCTGACAGCAAAGATTCTTTGCCGTCCGCTAGTGGATGGCAAAGAACTGGCTGATGGCAAAGTCCTTCTTTGCCATCAGCCAGTTCTTTGCCGTCCGTTTTATGTAAGCGGACGGCAAAGACCTTCTTTGCCGTCAGCCAGCAGACGGCAAAGAATTGGCAAACGGCAAATAAGCTAATTCCAGTAGTGTACTGATGCCGAGTATATGGCTATTTCTGAGGCATGTAAAGAAGCTATCTGGTTGAGAGGTTTGTACACTGAGCTTTGTGGAGACTCATCTTGCCCTACCGTATTTAGTGACAGTCAAAGTGCTATATATCTTACAAAGAATCCAATGTATCATGAGAGAACAAAGCACATTGATGTCAGATATCACTATATTCGAGATGTTGTTGCTGAAGGTGATTTGAAGGTATGCAAGATAAGTACTCATGATAATCCTGCTGATATGATGACAAAGCCAGTTCCGACCAATAAGTTTGAGCTTTGCTCAGGCTTAGTTGGTACTTCTCACTAGTCCTATGGACTTTGACGCACAAGGTGTTTAAGCTGATTTTGATGGAGTTATTCACTTTCTTCGACTACTGGAGGGAATTTGGCTCAAGGTGGAGATTGTTAAATTGTGATCCAAGTTCTAGTACCGGGTTGGACTAGACGTAGTACAACCGGTGTGGGCTTTTGCGTTGGCATCGACGCGTACGAGTACAACTCGTTTACTTGTCCTACAAGGACTCCTATGTGTTGCCCCTCTTATATACCCCATGTAGTCGCACTTCAGACGGCCTGTCGTCTCGTGCTTGTAATACTCCTCCTCATAGTGATTGCGCCTTCGTGCGTCCGTGGTTTTCTCCCGCAAGGGTTTCCACGTAAAAATCCGTGTCTCTTTCTCTCGTTTATTTCTCGTTATTATCTAACATCTATTGCATATGAATTGCCATGATGTTTACACTGAAGTTGCCATGATATGTTTCAGCTATTTCCTTCTACATTTAAAAGTAAATTTTGACATTTATAAAACGGGGAATTAAGAAACTAGACTTGCCATGAACCATAAACTAAAATTGCTATGATACATGCACGTAAAATTGCCATGGTTCATACAAAAAATAATTTTCATGGTCAAAGTACTGGAGTTGCCATCATCAAAATACTAAAATTGCCATGATCTACAAATTAAAATTGCCACATGGCAACTTTAGTTCAAGCCCTATGGCAACTGCAGTGTAAACATCATGGCAACTTCTGGTAAAAAAAATTCGTCGAAACATATCAACATGGGGTCTAGTTTTGAAGATCTCGTCGAGACGGATTTAATGGTGAAAAGGGATTTTTAGTTCGCTTTTTTATTTAGGAGATACAACATTTTTAAGCCGAAAACCAAAAAAAATTCTACTGATGTCATCTATTCATACGTAGCAAAATAAATGGTGATGGAGGCGTGTGGGCGATATGCAAACGCCCACACGTGTGGGCGTTAACATTTCCGCTCTTTTCTGAAAGGAGCTTGCCCTCGGCCTAGTATTCTTTTCGCGTCTTCAATTTACGTTGCATATGTATGCCGCATCCACCCCACCAACCATTATCCAACATCTCGGATATGGAGTAAATGCAAGTGTACGTCTCATCAGGTTTCAAAGTCGTAGTAACCTAAAATGGCATGGGAGAGGGCAGAACCCTTGTGGCCATCGACAGCTGAAGTCCCACGGCCAAGGGTCTCTCTTCCCAACTCGACCCAAATCTGCTGCGGATCCTCCCGCAGATCGCGAGGTCTGCCCATGGAGATGGAGAAATGGGCTGCTGGAAGAAGGTACCGATCCCTGTCTCCTCCCGCAGTTCTTGATTTCCGTTGGTTTTCATCGTCTCTTGCTTGCTAGCTCGGAGCAGATCATGTTGCAAACTTGCAACTTGAGATCCGCTCAGCACTTTCTTCTGGGTCGATCCAATTTCTGCGGTTACTGGTAGTGGATGGGATTCGTGTAGCGGAACTTTATCAGAATATGGATTTAGTTTGGGTTCTTCTGGTGGGCTTGTAGAGAACTAATAACATTGGAAGATCCAGTTCAAGCTAACTTCGCTTTCGCCATGTGGCTTGACCTAAACCTTTTCCTAATGAAAAGAAAATGTAGTTAAGTAATTAGCAGCACAGGGGGCAGGGGGGGTCTGGCGAGGTGCAGGCGCACAGGGGGAGGCCTTGACTCCGCCGGTGCACCATGTTTGGAAAATGTACATGGTAGTCCTGAAAGTCTTTCAACTCCATCTTCTTAGCAAGCCAGCGAAAAACGCCGTCGATCTCATCGTTGCAGAAACTGCAGTGATGAATAGTTGCAAGTCTCATGCTAACTTGGCTGTACAAGTCTCACACGTCTTGCCCCATATTACTTCTGGAAAATCTGGATATCTTACTTGCTTGGGTCGGTTTAATTATGTAGCCAAAGATATGAGGTTGGATTCATACAATATTGTTGTGCATACTTGCTCTTTGATTTTGTCTATTCTTAGTTTATGGATTATAAATCTTACTTGCATGGGTCGGTTTAATTATGTAGCCAAAGATATGAGGTTGGATTCATACAATACTGTTGTGCATACTAGCTCTTTGATTTTGTCTATTTTTAGTTTATGGATTATAGATTTTATAGGCATGTGTTCAAATTTAATTAACTTCAAAAAAATTGCAGGATGGCACTGATCCTTGTGCTGCTGTGCTGCGTTTTTGGAGGAGATGCGTACGACGTCCTCGACCCAACCGGCAACATTACCATAAGCTGGGATTTCCAGGAAATAAAGGAAAGCTACAAGGTAAAATTGTTGCTGCTTAGCTTGTAGTCTATATATTCATTCTAATGTCTCTAGAAAAAGGTATCCTCTTAGAGGAAATTAATTGCACAAACACATAACCTATATGCATGGCTGAGGTAACACAAAACCTCAACTAGAGGGATTTTCATGTTTTAGTGACTAGAGGGACTAACACTAAAAAAATACATTGCTGCTAATTAATCACTTATCCCATGTTTTAGTGACTAGAGGAGCAGCCAATTAAGCTGAGCTTAGCATTCTGGAAAAAAATAAACATTTCAAAGCTTAAAAAAATCTGAGCTTTTTAAAAAATATATCTGTTTTTCCGCTAAAATCTGAAAAAAAATATTATCTTCCCTGACCAATCTGAGAAAGTTTTAGGCCATTTTGGAGTATTTTTGTATGATCAAGAATAGACAAGTTAAACTTAACCCAAGTTTGGCTGAATCTTACAAAAAAGATGTCCAAACTTTAAAATTAGTGGACAAAATGGGCTGAACTTTTTTGAGATTGATCGATGAAGGTGGTTAGAATTACTGGATTTTTTTCAGATGTTATGAACTGTTTCATAATATTTTGATTTCATTTTGTAGCAACTGTTTCCTTTAAGAAACTAGTAAAGAAAGGGTTCTATATCAATGAGAGCTAACCGTACCAAAATCTCTATTGCATGCAGGTCCTGGTTAGCCTGCACAACTACCAGCTCTACCGCCACGTCGAGGATCCAGGGTGGAGGCTGAGCTGGTTCTGGGCCGGCGACGAGGTGATCTACCACACGAGCGGCGCAGAGGCAACCGAGCAAGGCAACTGCAGCCTATTTGTGGGCGCCCACAGCTGCGAGAAGCACCCGGTGATGGTTGACCTGGCGCGGGGCGTGCCATATGCCCGTCAGGTGGACCACTGCTGCCGGGGCGGGGTGCTGTCCTCGCTGACACAGAACAGCGAGGCGGCCACCTCGGCGTTCCTCATGCACGTCGGCAACTTCAAGTCCTCGAGCTACGGCATCCCCCAGAAGCCTTTCAACTTCAGCCTTGGGGTGCCTGGCTATAGGTGCAGTAACGCTACAATTAATGGTAGCTCCAACGAGGACTCGGATCGGCAAGCACCGGCACGTCCAGGCGTTGAGTACGTCTTCTTCTACTAAGCAACTAGTCTATCTAGCATTCTAGCTTCATCAGTTTCCTTAGAATGTTGATTTGATGAACTTCATTCGGTCTAGCCTATCTATCTAGCATAATCTGGACCCACGAGGATAGTCTATCTTCAAGGTGATCTATCTAGCATAATCTATATATCTACCTAGCTGTTGATTTGATGAATTTCAATCAGCCTAGCCTATCTTTAAGGTGATCTGCTGTCTAGCATAATCTATCTAGCTAGCTGTTCATTTGATGAACTTCAATCAGTCCAGTCTATCTAGCTTCATCGGTATCAGGCTATCTCTGATCCATTATCTACAAGTTACTAGCTTGCCGAGATGCTGTTCTTTTTGCCATAGAAAGTGGTCTCCAAGATGTCGTTGTAGAAACTGATTGTCAGGAAGTTTTTAATCTTTTATTTTAGAATCATCAGTTTCCTTTAGATTTTTTTTTAGCAAATCAGTTTCCTTTAAAAAAAATTTTTGAGGTGTATCAGTTTCCTTTAGATAGTTATATGTCTGGGGGCGAAATTGGGCCTGGGGGGGGGGGCAACTGGGGCTATAGCCCCAGGCGTGGCCCAAGTAGCACCTATTTGCAAGAGTATTTTTTTTCTTCTGAATTTTACACTTGGTAAAGGCCCAGCCCCAGGCAGTCCATGCTTCTTCAGTCCAGGAGTGGGCCGTGGCCGGCCCAGTCCAGAAATTATAGGCATGATGCCAAGCCGGCCAGCCCACCGTTGGTGCAGCCCACAACACGCGTCACCCTTCCACCACACACACGGCACGGCACACACAGACACAGAGTCGCACATAGGCATAGCAGTCGTTCCTCGAAAAAAAAAGAGAACACAACGGATGTGCTCAGGAGCAGCCACCAACCGCTGCCGCGCCGGCCACCGGCCACCTGCGCAAATCAGGGCCTCCCTGGGCCCCTCCCACCCCTCGTCTAGACGGCCCACCAGCGAGTTAGCCAGTCAGCCGATGAGCCGAGAGCAAAACCGGCAACGGCGACAGTAGTGGACGGCGGGGAGGCAACTCCTTCTCCAATCCATCTGAAATTCGGAATCCCTGCAAGTGGTGCGCAAGTAAACTGAGTTGAATCGTTTCTGATTTTCTTTCCCTAAATTCCACATAGGTCATTGTTCATTGAATCATCCCCTAAATCACAAATTGTCTAAATAATCCATTCAAGGTCTATTTGGTAGGTACTGTCTAAAATTGTTGATTTGAAGCTTACAAGTTCACAGCAAAGGCATTGTTGTTTACTGTCATTCTGGTTTGGAGTAGTATATAGATGGTCAAATGCCATGGTTTATTTTGGTTTGGACTAGTATACATATGCAATTATGCATCTGCTCATCTTGTAATCAGCGAGAACACAAGGTACTGAGTAGTGGCCAATATCTCTAATGGAACACTATATATGGTTCAGTACTTGAAAAAAATTGTGTACTCTGGCCCGCCCAACAATTATTTTGTAGCTCTGCCACTGATTCTAGTTTGTATCATCTAAAATTTACTTCCCTAGTTTTCTGTGTCGGTCAAAAATTAATGAGTTGATGGTGTCAATTGTACTACTTTAGTCAATTTTCTTTGGTTAAATATACAAGTCCTCAAAATTTGTATGAACAGTTAACTTAACCTATGTCCATTCACAAAGAAGAACTTATGTCCATATCAAGATCCTTTTGTGATTGCTAATGAAGAAACGATGGGCTCGAATAATGAATCATGTCTTCGTTAATTTGGTGTCAACTTTTTTAATGACGCACTTCGTTAAATTGTTCACATTTTCACCGAATTTTCTCTTCTGATAAGTAAGGATGAACTTCATCTTTCATTATATTGTGATTTTTTGGTGTGCATCTAATGCACACGGTTATGTGTGATTTTAGACGTTATTTATAGCCGCTTAATTTTAGCCCTAGTATTTGAGAAATCTTAGCTCCGCCTCAACATGACTAATTCTAATCCGATGACTATTCTTTTTTTCAATGTGTGCAGTGACGTGGCAGGCCACCTGCTTCTACTCGCAGACAGCGGTGGGCCCGTTCCGGGCGTGCTGCATCTCTTTGTCCACGTTCTACAGCAGGACGATAGTGGAGTGCCCCCACTGCACCTGCGGCGCCTGCCCAGCTGGGACCTCCACGGCAGCGCAGTGCCAGGACGCCGAGATCCGGTGCACCGGGCACATGTGCCCGATAAGGGTGCACTGGCACGTCAAGAAGAGCTACACCGAGTACTGGCGGGTGAAGCTGTCCATCAACAATTTCAACAGGTTCAAGAACTACAGTGACTGGAACCTCGTCGTCCAGCACCCGAGTCTACAGGAGTTGACCCAAGTTTTCAGCTTCGCCTACGAGCCGCTTGTGCAGCGCGGCACGATCAGTACGTTGTTCTAATCTTTCCAAGATGTGCACTGAATTTTCAAACCTGCATACCATACCTAACATTTGGAGTACTCTGAATTCTTGCAAGACTGACATCTCGAATTTGCAGACGACACAGGCCTCTTCTGGGGGCTCCCAAGCTTCAACCAGATGTTGCCCCAGGATGGTACTGTGCAGACAGAGGTCCTGCTGAGGAAGGGCAAGGATTTCAGCTTTTCTGGTGGGTGGGCACTGCCTAGAAAGATATACTTCGACGGCAGCGAGTGCGCGATGCCGCCACCAGACGACTTCCCCCAGCTGCACAACAGCAGCCCTGTTCAGGGCTTCTCAGGAGGGCACAGGTGGCTGGCCTCAGGGGCCGTCTTGGTGCTTGGACTTCTGCTGACTTGAGCAGGTAACTAGTTGTGATCATTTGTAATAAATAGAAGCACTGTTGGCAGATTTCTCATCCCATAATAATATTTCAAAATGTGTGGCTATTTGCAGCTTTGGCGCCGCCCGCGGGACCGAGACGTCATCGACATCTTCATTGCAGGTCTTCGGGCGATGGCTCTCCGCTTGGCGCCTCCACTTCCTCCACCACCTCCGAGCCGGATTAGGCACTTGATATCGGCGCGCTGAGGCATGGCGAGGCCACTTGAGGCGGCTCCCTTGGCATGTGCCTCCTTTTTTTGAACTATTGTCCTATGTTTGTGTACTCTGTATGTGTGTGGTGTGAATCTTTTTGTTGGATGCTTATGACTATGGTGATTTGCTTGGATGCATTTTCATGTAGTTTCGGTTGTCAACACCATAGTGACTACTCATGTGGTGTGAATCTTTTTGTTGGATGCTTATGACTATGTTTGTGTACTCTGTATGTGTGTGGTGTGAATCTTTATGTTGGATGTTTTTATATATTTAACTTCTGTTTCTTAGCAATCATATGGTATGTACAAATTAACTTACATCTTTCTGTTCACTACTCACTTATGTCACTAGAAGCATCAATGTTCGCTGGCGGTGACCTTTTCAGACTCCAGCCATGTGTTTATGCAGTACATTATTTACAGTAAAATTTGTATATACCATATGAATGCTAAGAAACAGAAGTTAAATATATAAAAGCCATGTGGCCATAAGAGGTCATGGAGGTAAAGCCCGACGAGAAATTATAAACCTGGCTCAAATATAGATTGAAGGCACCAGAAACTCAATCTTGTAGCAGGATGGGGTACACGGCCATGAATCGTTTATGAATTATGATAAGCTACAGAAATGTCAAAAAGAAATGTATTGTATGTAAAAGCTTCTGCTTCTTTAATTCCTGAAGTTCCTAGAGCTTGGTACACACAGGTTGCTCATATTCTCAATTTTTCGTCTGATGTGAAAACTATCTCATGCCCAGGGAAATTAAGTAGTAAAGTATTCTAAGCAAGAAGGGGGCGGGACAACTAACGATCTTTCTTTGGAAGATAGATTTGGGAGTTAAGCTCTACAAAGGATTCTTAATTATGATGAGTTTTTTAGGTTACATATATGAAGATTTTGGTGTACTGAGCGTCTACTACAGGTTGATAAAGATAATCCAAGGCCTTGTACCATGTGCAGCAAGCTCATCATTGTTGTTGCAATTTGCACATACATATCAAAAAAAGAAACTGTTGTATCGAAAGAAATAAGCTCCACATAATATCTAAACCAATGAGAGAAGTGTTGGAAATATGCCCTAGAGGCAATAATAAAAGCATTATTATTATATTTCCTTGTTCATGATAATTGTCTTTATTCGTGCTATAATTGTGTTATCCGGAAATCGTAGTACATGTGTGAATAATAGACAACAACGTGTCCCTAGTAAGCCTCTAGTTGACTAGCTCGTTGATCAACAGATAGTCATGGTTTCCTGACTATGGGCATTGGATGTCAATGATAACGAGATCACATCATTAGGAGAATGATGTGATGGACAAGACCCAATCCTAAACATAGCATAAGATCGCATAGTTCGTTTGCTAGAGTTTTCCAATGTCAAGTATCCTTTCCTTAGACCATGAGATCGTGTAACTCCCGGATACCGTAGGAGTGCTTTGGGTGTACCAAACGTCACAACGTAACTGGGTGACTATAAAGGTATACTACGGGTATCTCTGAAAGTGTCTGTTGGGTTGACACGGATCGAGACTGGGATTTGTCACTCCGCTTGACGGAGAGGTATCACCGGGCCCTCTCGGTAATGCATCATCATAATGAGCTCAATGTGATCAAAGTGTTTGATCACGGGATCATGCATTACGGTACGAGAAAAGTGACTTGCCGGTAACGAGATTGAACGAGGTATTGGGATACCGACGATCGAATCTCGGGCAAGTAAAATACCGATTGACAAAGGGAATCGTATACGGGATTAATTGAATCCTCGACATCGTGGTTCATCCGATGAGATCATCGTGGAGCATGTGGGAGCCAACATGGGTATCCAGATCCCGCTGTTGGTTATTGCCCGAGAGCCGTCTCGGTCATGTCTGCATGTCTCCCGAACCCGTAGGGTCTACACACTTAAGGTTCAGTGACGCTAGGGTTGTGAAGATATGTATATGCAGTAACCCGAATGTTGTTCGGAGTCCCGGATGAGATCCCGGACGTCACGGGGAGTTTCGGAATGGTCCGGAGGTAAAGAATTATATATAGAAAGTGTTGTTTCGGCCATCGGGACAAGTTTCGGGGTTATCGATATTGTACCGGGACCACCGGAGGGTCCCGGGGGGTCCACCGGGTGGGGCCACCTGCCTCGGGGGGGCACATGGGCTCTAGGGGGTGCGCCTTGGCCTGCATGGGCAAAGGGGAACCAGCCCCTAGAGGCCCATGCGCCTAAGGGGGGGAAACCCTAAAGAGGGGGGGCGCCCCCTTGCTTGGGGGGCAAGCCCCACCCTTGGCCGCCGCCCCCCTAGGAGATTGCATCTCCTAGGGCCGGTGCCCCCCCTAGGGGGCTATATAAAGGGGGAGGGGAGGGGGCAGCGCACCCTTGCTCCTGGCGCCTCCCTCTCCCTCTCCAACACCTCCTCCTCCTCCGTAGAGCTCGGCGAAGCCCTGTCGGAGTACTGCAGCTCCACCATCACCATGTCGTCGTGCTGCTGCTGGAGCCTTCTTCCCCAACCTCTCCTTTGCCTTGCTGGATCAAGAAGAAGGAGACGTTACGCTGACCGTACGTGTGTTGAACGCGGAGGTGCCGTCCTTTCGGTGCTAGGATCTCCGGTGATTTGGATCACGTCGTGTACGACTACCTCATCCCCGTTCATTGAACGCTTCCGCTCGCGATCTACAAAGTGGTATGTAGATGCAATCTCTCTCCCATGACTCGTTGCTAGATGAACTCATAGATGGATCTTGGTGAAACCGTAGGAAAATTTTTAATTTTCTGCAACGTTCCCCAACAGTGGTATCAGAGCCAGGTTTATGCGTAGTTCTCTATTGCACGAGTAGAACACAATTTGTTGTGGGCGTAGATGTTGTCAACTTTCTTGCCGCTATTAGTCTTATCTTGCTTCGACGGTATTGTGGGATGAAGCGGCCCGGACAAACCTTACACGTACTCTTACGTGAGACCGGTTCCACCGACTAACATGCACTAGTTGCATAAGGTGGCTGGCGGGTGTCTGTCTCTCCCACTTTAGTTGGAGCGGATTCGATGAAAAGGGTCCGATGAAGGGTAAATAGAAGTTGACAAATCACGTTGTGGCTTTCACGTAGGTAAGAAAACGTTCTTGCTAGAACCCTAATTCAGCCACGTAAAACTTGCAACAACAATTAGAGGACGTCTAACTTGTTTTTGCAGCAAGTGCTTTGTGATATGATATGGCCAAAGTTGTGATGAATGATGAATGATCTATATGTGATGTATGAGATGTTCATGCTATTGTAATAGGAATCACGACTTGCATGTCGATGAGTATGACAACCGGCAGGAGCCATAGGAGTTGTCTTTATTTTTTGTATGACCTGCGTGTCATTGAGAAACGCCATGTAAATTACTTTACTTTATTGCTAAACGCGTTAGCCATAGTAGTAGAAGTAATAGTTGGCGAGCAACTTCATGGAGACACGATGATGGAGATCATGGTGTCAAGACGGTGACAAGATGATCATGGAGCCCCAAGATGGAGATCAAAGGAGCTATGTGATATTGGCCATATCATGTCACGTTTATTATTTGATTGCATGTGATGTTTATCATGTTTTGCATCTTGTTTACTTAGAACGACGGTAGTAAATAAGATGATCCCTCATAATAATTTCAAGAAGTGTTTCCCCTAACTGTGCACCGTTGCGACAGTTCGTTGTTTCGAAGCACCACGTGATGATCGGGTGTGATAGATTCTAACGTTCACATACAACGGGTGTAAGACAGATTTACACACGCAAAACACTTAGGTTGACTTGACGAGCCTAGCATGTACAGACATGGCCTCGGAACACAGAAGACCGAAAGGTCGAGCATGAGTCGTATACAAGATACGATCAACATGAAGATGTTCACCGATGTTGACTAGTCCGTCTCACGTGATGATCGGACACGGCCTAGTTGACTCGGATCATGTAATACTTAGATGACTAGAAGAGGGATGTCTATCTAAGTGGGAGTTCATTAAATAATTTGATTAAATGAACTTTATTATCATGAACTTAGTCTAAAATATTTACAATATGTCTTGTAGATCAAATGGCCAACGTAGTCCTCAACTTCAACGCGTTCCTAGAGAAAACCAAGCTGAAAGACGATGGCAGCAACTATACGGACTGGGTCCGGAACCTGAGGATCATCCTCATACCTGCCAAGAAAGATTATGTCCTACGAGCACCGCTGGGTGACGCACCTATTCTCCCTGCAGAACAAGACGTTATGAACGCTTGGCAGTCACGCTCCGATGATTACTCCCTCGTTCAGTGCGGCATGCTTTACAGCTTAGAGCCGGGGCTCCAAAAGCGTTTTGAGAGACATGGAGCATATGAGATGTTCGAAGAGCTGAAAATGGTTTTCCAAGCTCATGCTCGGGTCGAGAGATATGAAGTCTCCGACAAATTCTTTAGCTGTAAGATGGAGGAAAATAGCTCTGTCAGTGAACACATACTCAAAATGTCTGGGTTGCACAACCGCTTGACTCAACTGGAAGTTAATCTCCCAGATGAAGCGGTCATTGACAGAATCCTCCAGTCGCTTCCACCTAGCTACAAGAGCTTTGTGATGAACTACAATATGCAGGGGATGGTAAAGACCATTCCTGAGGTATATGCTATGCTGAAATCAGCAGAGGTAGAAATCAAGAAGGAGCATCAAGTGTTGATGGTGAATAAAACCACTAAGTTCAAGAAGGGCAAGGGTAAAAAGAACTTCAAGAAGGACGGCAAGGAAGTTGCCACGCCCGGTAAGCAAGTTGCCGGGAAGAAGCCAAAGAATGGACCCAAGCCCGAGACTGAGTGTTTTTATTGCAAGGGAAGTGGTCACTAGAAGCGGAACTGCCCCAAATACTTAGCGGACAAGAAGGCCGACAAAACCAAAGGTATATGTGATATACATGTAATTGATGTGTACCTTACCAGTACTCGTAGTAGCTCTTGGGTATTTGATACCGGTGCAGTTGCTCACATTTGTAACTCAAAGCAGGAGCTGCGGAATAAACGGAGACTGGCGAAGGACGAGGTGACGATGCGCGTCGGGAATGGTTCCAAGGTCGATGTGATCGCCGTCGGCACGTTACCTCTACATTTACCTACGGGATTAGTTTTAAACCTCAATAATTGTTATTTAGTGCCAAGTTTGAGCATGAACATTGTATCTGGATCTTGTTTAATTCGAGATGGCTACTCATTTAAATCCGAGAATAATGGTTGTTCTATTTATATGAGAGATATGTTTTATGGTCATGCTCCGATGGTTAATGGTTTATTCTTAATGAACCTCGTACGTGATGATACACATATTCATAGTGTGAATACCAAAAGAGTTAAAGTTGATAACAATAGTCCCACATATTTGTGGCACTGCCGCCTTGGTCACATAGGTGTCAAACGCATGAAGAAGCTCCATGTAGATGGACTTTTAGAGTCTCTTGATTATGAATCATTTGACATGTGTGAACCATGCCTCATGGGTAAAATGACCAAGACTCCGTTCTCAGGAACAATGGAGCGAGCAACCAACTTATTGGAAATCATACATACCGATGTGTGCAGTCCAATGAGTGTTGAGGCTCGCGGTGGCTATCGTTATGTTCTCACCCTCACTGATGACTTGAGTAGATATGGGTGTATCTACTTAATGAAACACAAGTCTGAAACCTTTGAAAAGTTCAAGGAATTTCAGAGTGAGGTTGAAAATCAACGTGATAAAAAGATCAAGTTTCTATGATCAGATAGTGGAGGAGAATACTTGAGTCATGAATTTGGCACACACTTAAGAAAATGTGGAATAGTTTCACAACTCACGCCGCCTGGAACACCTCAGCGTAATGGTGTGTCCGAACGTCGTAATCGCACTCTATTAGATATGGTGCGATCTATGATGTCTCTTACCGACTTACCGCTATCTTTTTGGGGCTATGCTTTAGAGACTACCGCATTCACTTTAAATAAGGCTCCGTCAAAATCCGTTGAGACGACACCATATGAATTATGGTTCGGGAAGAAACCTAAGCTGTCATTTCTAAAAGTTTGGGGATGCGATGCTTATGTCAAGAAACTTCAACCTGAAAAGCTCGAACCCAAGTCGGAAAAATGCGTCTTCATAGGATACCCTAAAGAAACTGTTGGGTATACCTTCTACCTCAGATCCGAAGGCAAGATCTTTGTTGCCAAGAATGGATCCTTTCTAGAGAAAGAGTTTCTCTCGAAAGAAGTAAGTGGGAGGAAAGTAGAACTTGATGAAGTGTTACCTCTTGAACCGGAAAATGGCGAAACTCAAGAAAACGTTCCTGAGGTGCCTGCACCGACTAGAGAGGAAATTAATGATGATGATCAAGATACTTCTAATCAAGCTCCTACTGAAATTCGAAGGTCCACAAGGACACGTTCCGCACCAGAGTGGTACGGCAACCCTGTCTTGGAAATCATGTTGTTAGACAACGGTGAACCTTCGAACTATGAGGAAGCAATGGCGGGCCCAGATTCTGACAAATGGCTAGAAGCCATGAAATCCGAGATAGGATCCATGTATGAAAACGAAGTATGGACTTTGACTGACTTGCCCGTTGAGCGGCGAGCCATAGAAAATAAATGGATCTTTAAGAAGAAGACAGACGCGGATGGTAATGTGACCATCTATAAAGCTCGGCTTGTCGCTAAGGGTTATCGACAAGTTCAAGGGGTTGACTACGATGAGACTTTCTCACCGGTAGCGAAGCTGAAGTCCGTCCGAATCATGTTAGCAATTGCCGCATTCTACGATTATGAAATATGGCAAATGGACGTCAAAACGGCATTCCTTAATGGTTTCCTTAAGGAAGAATTGTATATGATGCAGCCGGAAGGCTTTGTCGATCCTAAGAATGCTGACAAGGTGTGCAATCTCCAACGCTCGATTTATGGGCTGGTGCAAGCATCTCGGACTTGGAACATTCGCTTTGATGAGATGATCAAAGTGTTTGGGTTTACGCAGACTTATGGAGAAGCCTGCGTTTACAAGCAAGTGAGTGGGAGCTCTGTAGCATTTCTCATATTATATGTAGACGACATACTTTTGATGGGAAATGATATAGAACTCTTGGACAGCATTAAGGCCTACTTGAATAAGAGTTTTTCAATGAAGGACCTTGGAGAAGCTGCTTATATATTAGGTATCAAGATCTATAGAGATAGATCAAGACGCCTCATAGGTCTTTCACAAAGCACATACCTTGATAAGATATTGAAGAAGTTCAATATGGATCAATCTAAGAAGGGGTTCTTACCTCTGTTACAAGGTGTGAAATTGAGCTCAGCTCAATGTCCGACCACGGCCGAAGATATAGAAGAGATGAGTGTCATCCCCTATGCCTCAGCCATAGGGTCTATTATGTATGCCATGCTGTGTACCAGACCTGATGTAAACCTTGCCGTAAGTTTGATAGGAAGGTACCGAAGTAATCCCGGCAAGGAACACTGGACAGTGGTCAAGAATATCCTGAAGTACCTGAAAAGGACTAAGGAAATGTTTCTCGTTTATGGAGGTGACGAAGAGCTCGTCGTAAAGGGTTACGTCGACGCTAGTTTCGACACAGATCTGGATGACTCTAAGTCACAAACCGGATACGTGTATATTTTGAATGGTGGGGCAGTAAGCTGGTGCAGTTGCAAACAGAGCGTTGTGGCGGGATCTACATGTGAAGCGGAGTACATGGCAGCCTCGAAGGCAGCACATGAAGCAATTTGGGTGAAGGAGTTCATCACCGACCTTGGAGTCATACCCAATGCGTCGGGGCCAATCAAACTCTTCTGTGACAACACTGGAGCTATTGCACTTGCCAAGGAGCCCAGGTTTCACAAGAAGACCAGGCACATCAAGCGTCGCTTCAACTCCATTCGTGAAAATGTTCGAGATGGAGACATAGAAATTTGTAAAGTGCACACGGATCTGAATGTCGCAGATCCGTTGACTAAACCTCTCCCTAAGGCAAAACATGATCAGCACCAGAACTCTTTGGGTGTTTGATTCATCATAATGTAACTAGATTATTGACTCTAGTGCAAGTGGGAGACTATTGGAAATATGCCCTAGAGGCAATAATAAAAGCATTATTATTATATTTCCTTGTTCATGATAATTGTCTTTATTCGTGCTATAATTGTGTTATCCGGAAATCGTAATACATGTGTGAATAATAGACAACAACGTGTCCCTAGTAAGCCTCTAGTTGACTAGCTCGTTGATCAACAGATAGTCATGGTTTCCTGACTATGGGCATTGGATGTCAATGATAACGAGATCACATCATTAGGAGAATTATGTGATGGACAAGACCCAATCCTAAACATAGCGTAAGATCACATAGTTTGTTTGCTAGAGTTTTCCAATGTCAAGTATCCTTTCCTTAGACCATGAGATCGTGTAACTCCCGGATACCGTAGGAGTGCTTTGGGTGTACCAAACGTCACAACGTAACTGGGTGACTATAAAGGTATACTACGGGTATCTCTGAAAGTGTCTGTTGGGTTGACACGGATCGAGACTGGGATTTGTCACTCCGCTTGACAGAGAGGTATCACCGGGCCCTCTCGGTAATGCATCATCATATTGAGCTCAATGTGATCAAAGTGTTTGATCACGGGATCATGCATTACGGTACGAGAAAAGTGACTTGCCGGTAACGAGATTGAACGAGGTATTGGGATACCGACGATCGAATCTCGGGCAAGTAAAATACCGATTGACAAAGGGAATCGTATACGGGATTAATTGAATCCTCGACATCGTGGTTCATCCGATGAGATCATCGTGGAGCATGTGGGAGCCAACATGGGTATCCAGATCCCGCTGTTGGTTATTGCCCGAGAGCCGTCTCGGTCATGTCTGCATGTCTCCCGAACCCGTAGGGTCTACACACTTAAGGTTCAGTGACGCTAGGGTTGTGAAGATATGTATATGCAGTAACCCGAATGTTGTTCAGAGTCCCGAATGAGATCCCGGACGTCACGAGGAGTTTCGGAATGGTCCGGAGGTAAAGAATTATATATAGAAAGTGTTGTTTCGGCCATCGGGACAAGTTTCGGGGTTATCGGTATTGTACCGGGACCACCGGAGGGTCCCGGGGGGTCCACCGGGTGGGGCCACCTGCCTCGGGGGGCCACATGGGCTCTAGGGGGTGCGCCTTGGCCTGCATGGGCCAAGGGGAACCAGCCCCTAGAGGCCCATGCGCCTAAGGGGGGGGGGAAACCCTAAAGAGGGGGGGCGCCCCCTTGCTTGGGGGGCAAGCCCCACCCTTGGCCGCCGCCCCCTAGGAGATTGCATCTCCTAGGGCCGGCGCCCCCCCTAGGGGGCTATATAAAGGGGGGAGGGGAGGGGGGCAGCGCACCCTTGCTCCTGGCGCCTCCCTCTCCCTCTCCAACACCTCCTCCTCCTCCGTAGAGCTCGGCGAAGCCCTGTCGGAGTACTGCAGCTCCACCATCACCACGCCATCGTGCTGCTGCTGGAGCCTTCTTCCCCAACCTCTCCTTTGCCTTGCTGGATCAAGAAGAAGGAGACGTTACGCTGACCGTACGTGTGTTGAACGCGGAGGTGCCGTCCTTTCGGTGCTAGGATCTCCGGTGATTTGGATCACGTCGTGTACGACTACCTCATCCCCGTTCATTGAACGCTTCCGCTCGTGATCTACAAAGTGGTATGTAGATGCAATCTCTCTCCCATGACTCGTTGCTAGATGAACTCATAGATGGATCTTGGTGAAACCGTAGGAAAAATTTTAATTTTCTGCAACGTTCCCCAACAAGAAGAGGACACTAACAAATATTTACCTAACAAATATTACCTTATACTCCCTCCGTCCCAAAATAAGTGTCTCAATTTTGTACTAGCTCTAGTACAAATTTGTACTAAGCTCAAGACACTTATTTTAGGACGGAGGGAGTATATGTCACAAAGTAGTCAAGTACAAAAAGCCACATGCATAACAAAGCATAAACAGGGAAAGATTAGTGAAGATTCTATTAAGAACACCAGAGCTTTATTTTCCTTTGGGCACTCCCAGTTGGTTGCGATGTTATACTTATAAGGGTCGGTGACGGTGTCCTAGACTAGGGGGTACTCACCACGTCGTCCCCGATCAGTTGGATTGGGCCGAGGACCCCCATGGCCATATACTCATGGGCCAGTCCGGATAGCTGCCGCATACAAGGAAGATTCCACAAGACTTGGCAATCAAGACAAGGACTTCTCCCCACCGGCGTATTCGGCTAGGACTCTTGTTATCCTAGGTCTCTGGTGCATTATATAAACCGAGGCCAGGCTAGTCGATAGATCATATACATACACAATCATACCATAGGCTAGCTTCTAGGGTTTAGCCTCCTTGATCTCGTGGTAGATCTACTCTTGTACTACCCATATCATCAATATTAATCAAGCAGGAGTAGGGTATTACCTCCATCGAGAGGGCCCGAACCTGGGTAAAAACATCGTCTCCCTTGTCTCCTGTTACCATCCGGCCTTGACGCACAGTTCGGGACCCCCTACCCGAGATCTGTCGGTTTTGACATCGACATTGGTGCTTTCATTGAGAGTTCCGCTGTGTGATCGACAAAAGGATCAAGGGCTCGCCTGCAGATCAACTGCGACTTCGGCATCTTCGTCACCAGCTCGACTGGTCACCTTGGTTCGACCAAGAATTGCGCCCCATGTTCGGATCACCATATTCAGACGAGGGCCTTCATCAAACATCAACTCCAGTCTCTATCAAGATCACGGAGGAATCATCCATGGAGCTCGGGGGCTCAACGTCAACATTGCCCTCACGCGACCGTGCTGTTTTTCTGGAAAGCGAACTCGTATCTGCTGCCACCACCTTCTCGAGTATCGCTTTGACGATCGCTTTGGTGGAATTGTGCGAAATTGAGTCTACAACAACCCTGGAAAATTTCGTCGAGTTCCGATGGAGGAATCTCTGGCAATCCACGATATACCGGAGCCCTGTCAAATCTGGACGGGAAATTGGATGTGTTTAGGGCGTGGTGTCGAGCTTCTAGTTCGGATGTCCTTTGGAAGATCCAACCGTTGATCGGCTGCGGAATTCATGTATCTACCACCTCTCAAAATTTCAGCGCGATTCGACCGTCCAAACTCCGGGAACCTTCCGATTAGTGCATCACTTTTCGGATCTGTTTTCTGCACGAAAATGAATCCGACCCGAGTTCATCTTTTCTATGAAAGGGATTTCGGACATCCCTTTTGAAGGAAGTTTTGTATGGGGTATTGTGTTTTGTTCCCGAACACATCCCACTAACTTTAAGATCTTTTGAACATGATCTTCAATATCATGCTGGTGTGAAACCAGTCCGGCAATATTACTCCACGGCTGCCGACCTGCGCTAAGACACGGCGTCACTTTGTTGAGCCGAGCTCAACTTCTTCGGATCATCATCTCGACAAGCCGAACAAGAGTCCGGCATCGCGAAGGATAAATCATCACCAACATCGCCACCCCACGGATTACACGGAGCGGGCATACCGGCATCACCGCACGGTTGCTTCATCAAGCCGGCATCAACCACGTCACGACCTGCATCGACAGGGCCGCACTATCGCTTCTTCAAGCTGGTGTCCATCACGCCGACCTACTTCGACTCATCGGCTGACATCGGGGCTTCGACATCTCAGCTGGACCGGGGGCTTCGCCATCTCTTCATCAACCTACTCCGGACACTTCGGCGTCGCTAGCTGACCAGCTCCGTCACGTTAGCTGGGCCGAGGGCTTTGCCTCGGCGAGCCAACCTTTACCAGCGTTGTCATGCCGTCGTTTTATCGCCCATCAGGCAATGGGTGTGCGGAGCGAGTCCCAATTTTGGGAATCACCTTCCTTCGGATTGCTACAACAAATAAACCAGGTGTTATCAATCCCTAATATTTTTTGCTTGTTTGGGTTCATTTTTTCCAAGGATTATTACTCTGGTTTGTTCATCATATGTACACATGTCTATCAAATGGTGGCCGCATTCACGACAGTCGCATGGTGGTTCGGTCAGTTTTCGTACATAGTCCGGCGAACGCCGCATCCGGAGCTCGGACCGACCTGTGAATTCAGGCTTTGCCACGCCTTTACCGCATCACGCCGACGCCCTGCATCGACATTGACTTCGGCGCCAGGCCATATTTATTTTATTACTCACTTTGCATAAATTATTCATTATGCAACGATTTTTTTAATTATCATTATTACTATTATCTCCCGTTTGCATGATTTTTGTGCACAGGAAAATGATCCGGGGACTTTGGCGTCACTCTGCCGGTCTGCATCGACCGTGCTATGTCACCATTTCGGTGTGTCGAGCTCTCAGCTCCGCCACCTCGGGACCGGCTTGGGGGATAGAACCTTGTCCCGCATCAAGCTCGGACTGCGAACACATTAACCAGCTAAGTCGCTTTCATGCTCAAAGCTTTAATTTCTAACTTGTGTTCGGTTCGACCAAGCGTTATACTTTTTTGGAAAAAAATTGCTTGTAATTTTTTTTCTTTGTCCAAACTTTATTTGTGACGCATAAATTCAAATACTCCGTTTACTTGGGGGCTTCCTTTATGAAGCTTTTCCTGTTGCATATGATTATACTTGTACGACTTCGTTCCTTGTTCGTGTATTACGCCACAATATGCACCATATTGACTTAAGCGATTTGCAAGCCGGGTTGCCTCGCTCCTGTGTTTACCCCTACGTTCCCGATTGTTCGGCTAGGGAGTAAAGGGAGCACCTCTGCGATTGTCACGATCGGGTCGCCCGAGCCGGACCTCAGACTGGGTGAAGCCGAAAGCTAGCGCTCTTATAGTTTTCAATGATGGTCGGCACACAACGGAACTCATGAGTACAAAAAATCTATTGCACAAGTCTCATAATAACAATGAGCACCGAAGAAAGGTATCGGTGGGGGTACTATTTTCTTCGAAGATGCTTCTTACACTTCGCAGAAATATAGCATAAGTTCCCTGAGCGCGCTTTGTCTGTTACAGCCTTATGGCCTGATTGCCTGGTTATTGGAAACACCGTCGATATTCTCGACCGATGGAGTACATAACACTTTTCGGTCCTTGACCGAAGAGGGAGAAGCCGACGGTCGGTTAAGACGCGTTTAAAGTTCGGTTGAACATAGATATGATATAAGTACTTCGGTACATGCAATCATTCTCCTACCCAAGTCACTTGGGGGCTCTTAAGTTTATTTGAGCCATTTTATAATAAGTGTTCTTCTTCTTAGTCGTTGCAAAGTTTTATTATTATTATTTATCACTCCTTTTTTCGACACGAGTGTGCGGTCACTAGCCGGGGAGCCTAATTTCTCTCTCAAAAGCCGCTAGAGTTTAGTTTGCTAAACTGGCCTGATGAGAAGTACTCCGCCCTCGGGATAGGAGGTTGAGGCCGTAGGCTGACCCGCTCGAAGTCTTGAGATAGGATGTATCATGTTAAAGCACGACAGAAGCACTTCTTTTTTCTAAGACCAATTTTTGGATTGGCACCGAACACTTGATATTGTTCGGACGTCATGTTTTTACTGACGTTTCTTGGTTTTCCAAGCTTTTTGGCACTTTTAAAACTATTTGTGCTTTTCCAGCATTAGTCTCGCAGTGCAACGCCGGACACCTTTTAGGGATTCGGCAAAAACATTCTCAGATATTGCTATATATGCATCGGTTTCGAATTGTGTCTTCGGTCAATAGTTGGGTTGCCCGACTCCTGCACTTGTTTCCTACGTTCCGTTTTGTTCGGCTAGGCGTGCAAAGGGAGAACCAGTGTGATTGTGCTTCCAGCTCACATGGTTAAGCACCTCAATGAAGAAAGCCAAAAACTGACTGTCACAATAAGCGTAAACTGGTCAGCGATCAGATGACTATGTTAAATAACAGGCCGTTCATAACATTGGCCGAAGTGTTTACAGCTTGACCTCGACTGTTGCCGAACACTACTGGGGGCTATTAACTAGCCTCCCAAACTAAATTCTCGATATTTTGCTCTTACATTGGAGCTGAGGTTTTATAATTATGCTTAGCATGACAACCCAAAGAAAGAAACCGATAGCGGGACTATTTTCTTTGGAAGACATTTCTTCTGTTAAACAGTAATATAACATATCTCTTCGCGTACCTTTGTTTATAAATCCGTATGGCCAGATTGCCTTGTTTGTCGTCCTCATAAAGGCTTTATAAAGTAAGACAAACACTCCTCGGCTACTGGCCGAGGAGGTGGAAGCCGATGGTCGGTCAACAAAGTTTTGTATAATGCGGATCCGAGCATTAAATGACGTAAAGTACTTGGATACATAGAGTCATTACACACAATTTGTGATTTTACTATGGATATCGATCCTTCATTCGGCCACCCGTGCCCGCATTAAGGCTCGGGGGCTACTGGGCTTCGGGCTTATTATTTAAACATATTAAAAGGGCACATCGATCCCCTGATCTGGTGTTGCCACCCGACCAGTGTCTCGGGGGCTACTGCATTGCTTGTCCAATGCAGAAAATTTTATGTGCAATATAGTTTCCGAGGAGATTTTGATCCTCAGGTTGGTCGGCTGCACCCAACTTGAGTCTCGAGGACTGAGCATGTCGCTTTTAGTGTCCCGAAGTATTTTGCCGAGCTAGGACTTGATCCTTAGGCCGATTTTGCAAATCGACCTGAATCTCAGCGGCTACTGGGATATTGACAAAAATATTGACAAAAATCGGCCCACATTCGGGGTGGAGCACCACCTCGGAAGCAGTCCAACATAAAGCTCGGGCGCTAGTGGCTGCCTCCATAGAGGGCATTTCCGGCATTAAGCTCGGCTAAAACTCCTCCAAACTTCTTTGAACCAAGGTGATTTACGACACCTCGGATACATTCCAGCGTTGGAGCTCGGATACAGTCCGGCGTTGGAGCTCGGATACATAGTCCGGCGTTGGAGCTCGGATACATTCCGGCATTAGAGCTGGGAAGCGGTCCGGCGTTGGTGCTCGGCTGCAAAAGATACCTCGAATGCAGTCTGGTGTTGGAGCTCGGACGCAAGAGGACACTGCCTCCCGGGAACAACTTCAAACCCGAGGTATGGCATAAAAATAAATAAGGTATTGATAAAGGCCGAAAACTTAAAGGGGCTCCTCGGATACCCGACGTGTAAACTCGTCGAATGCATTTCGGCGATCCTCAAGATCGAAGATGAGAAGATTTGTTGAACCAGTTTTCAAGACCGACGACCAAAGATGAAGAACAGTTCGGAAGAATCGAGGAGCGTCCCTAACTTGAAGACCGGTTCAGGGGGCTATTGACGGTGTCCTGGACTAGGGGGTACTCACCACGTCGTCCCCGATCAGTTGGATTGGGCCGAGGACCCCCATGGCCATATACTCATGGGCCAGTCCGGACAGCTGCCGCATACAAGGAAGATTCCACAAGACTTGGCAATCAAGACAAGGACTCCTCCCCACCGGCGTATTCGGCTAGGACTCTTGTTATCCTAGGTCTCTGGTGCATTATATAAACCGAGGCCAGGCTAGTCGATAGATCATATACATACACAATCATACCATAGGCTAGCTTCTAGGGTTTAGCCTCCTTGATCTCGTGGTATATCTACTCTTGTACTACCCATATCATCAATATTAATCAAGCAGGAGTAGGGTATTACCTCCATCGAGAGGGCCCGAACCTGGGTAAAAACATCGTGTCCCTTGTCTCATGTTACCATCCGGCCTTGACGCACAGTTCGAGACCCCCTACCCGAGATCTGCCGGTTTTGACACCGACAGTCGGCATTACCGAAAAAGGGTTTCCCCCCGCTTTGTATTACAAAGCAACAACACCGATACAACCAACGATAGATGCTAGGGCGGAAGCAGCACAAGCACGCCCAAAAAAAGGAAGAGAGAAAAAAACAAAAAAGGAAAAAATGCCAACAACGGCGGATCAACGAAAACGAAGATGACTCGCAACCGCTGCGCCCGCCGGAGAATTCCACCACGCTCCTAGCACCCCGAAACGCCGCATACCAAGCAACACCTTCAAGAAAGAACGCGACACCAACGACGCTGCTATCCGGACATGTCCTAGGGTCGGCATTTGCAGAGGGAAATGGAGAAGTACATATATAATATTCTGTAAAAAAAAAGGCAATCCTAGGAAGTTGATAGAAAGAGATGCAAGGAGGCCGTGTTCTCCCACATCAATCATTTTGTGGTCTATAATTGTTAGTCAAAGTATCTCCATGGCCTACTCAAGCATGTATCATTTGCTAATGTTGACATGAATCGCCGACAACTGAAACACATAGAAGTAGCATGGGTCGACCAGATGGTTAAATACATGGCTCTATGTCTTCTACTATTAAAATCAATTATGGGTGGCATGAAGGCAAAGCAAAGGAAATGCATATTCGGAAAAGGCACATGGCCCTCCCATAATTTGCACGCCACAATTTGTCGGCAGAAATTTAAATACATATAGTTAAACCATAATTTCATAATATAACACCAGTTTGTGTGCTAATAATAGGCTGACCTGTTTTATACACAGGAGTAAAGTACAATAGAAGGTAATGTGGATGCCGAAAGAACTTTTTTTCTGGGACAAAGGATGGTGGTGACCTGCATTTTCACTGATGGTTTGGTATAGTTTTTTTTTGTTAGCGAACGAAAAACAAAAAGCAATCACTAATCAGTTCTGTATTTGTGTTTGTTTGTCCAGGAACTGTATAGAGTATACTACACCCAACACAGAGAACCAACTTGGTTTAGCTCCTACTTCAGCAGCCAGTTGCCATCCTAAAAATAACATACACTAAAGTATATATGTTCACATGTTTAAATAAGATTCATAAAATCCTCCCCTAAATAAAATTCAGATAATCCATCAAGCGTGTGAAGCTGAACATATTAAGCGGACACTCTCTATGCTGCTCTTAGAGTTAGAGGTCGATTACGTAGGAGTATTGACACCTTAGCCATGATGATGCAGCAATTAGTTAGCATGATGTACTAAGTCTCCACAGATCAGAATCTACAGAAAGAGAAGCAACAATATAACAGAGCAACTAATCGAAGAACAACAAGTGCACAAGATTAGTTTTCGTAAAAGCAAACATTAGTTAGTTTTGATGAACCCAATTATATTTTTACATGTATGCATCAATGCATCTTAAAAAAGAGCAATGTAGCAATAAGCAGATGAGCTTATACTATAACCTTACCTGATTCAACTCTCAGGAAAATAAGACCTCTATAAAACCCACGAAAACACAAGTTACCTTCGCTTGCTCCAAGAAGAATTTTTGTTAACAGCGCTCAGAGGTGTCGCGTAAAGTAATATGAAGACTGATCCGAACATTCAAAAGTACAAAGAAAATTGGCCGACCGTTGATGTGATTTTTGCACCCCTTTGTAACTTCTTTCTCCTTTGCTCGGATCGCTGAGGTCATACTTCTACAGAGACCTGCAGCGGGTCCAACACGATAAAGAAAATGCATCATTCATCGTGGAACTGCAAAATAAACTTTATTGTGAATGAAGCCTACTGATTTCTTCCAACACTGGTAGCGAGAAGATCAACTAAACAAATTTGGAATCCATTGCAAATCCAGCATAAACCATGATAAATCTGAAGTTCAGTGGAATATATAACCTCCACAAACGCACATGAAACAGTAGAGATTTCACTAAAGATGAGCCAAATAACTGAATCTGTATGTACTGTTCCACCAAAAAAACATTCCATAAGGTGAGGTAAGATCCATATATTAAATCTAACTGTAGATGTTTCTAAAAGGAATGGTTTGATTCGTAAAGATGAGGAGTGTATGAAAGCTTCAATCGTGCCTTTTCTATTGCTTCTATTTAGTACTGAAAACCTTGTGCACATTTCTGTACCCAAGGAGTAGAAAAGCACACCATATGTACCAAACGTTAGAGCATCTTCAACAGGCGCGCCAAACTAGTGCCGCGCCGCAAAATCCCCCCTTTTAGCGCGCGCGACCGGAATAGTTGCTCCAGCGGGCGTGCGAAAACCGCGCGCGCGGCATACGTAGTCTAGCGCGCGGGCCGAAACGCAGTCGCCCGCCGCTTATTTGCTGTGCCCGCTCCCGCGCGCTGGACTCTCGCGCGCTCGCTCGCACCTCCCACCCCCATCCAGCCGCGCCGCCGCCGCCGATCGCGCCACCCGGCGACCGTTCCGGCGCTTCCCCGGCCTATCCCCGCCCCGGTCGCGCTTTCTCCGGCCCCCCCTCTTGTCCCGCCGCCCCACGCGCGTGCTGGTCCGCCGACGAACAGCGCCCGCTGCTCGCTGCCGCTCGGCGCCCGCAAGGTGTTCGACAAAACGCCTAGAAGGTATGTATTGCTCAAGAGCTTGTGTGATCAAAAGATGCTTTGTTACATAATGCACGCTTGTGTGATCATGCACAACATGATCATCGAGAATGAGCGTGGCCAAGATGTAGACTACTCTCAATATAAGCTCTTGGGATATCCCGTGCAAGTGCGACGGAGGGCTGAAAGGGTGGCCCGTTTTGTTGCCTCATATCATGCCATTCGACGTCCTGCAGCGCATAATGATCTTCAGAGGGATCTCATTGAGGAGTGGTGGGCATGAAATGGACGATAAAAAGCATCATGATTTGTGCGTTCGTTATTGTATTGTTGAACTATTTGTTGTGTTTAATTGCACTATTTGTTGTATTGAACGATAAACTGTTTGTTTGAGTTGTAATAAACGAAATTGAATTATTTATTTTTGTTTGTTTTTTATTTTTTTGCTTCTGTTTTCGAATGCATATGTTGTTTGTGCGAGTCGCGCGCGCTGCATTTTGGCGCGCTGCTGGAGCGGCGCGCGCACGCTGCATTTTAGCGCGGCTGCTGGAGCCAGCGCTGCGCGCCGCGTCAAATCAGAGGATGCGCGCGCGGCATATCTGTATTTTGCGCGCGGCGCGACCGGCGTCTGTTGGAGATACTCTAAGAAGAGATTATATATAGCAAGAATACATTTTGAATAGTACATCAAAATAGGCATAGATGTTATTGCACCAGCTGATCTTCATATAATTCATATGATAATGGAAACCACTCACTTGCTGAATTGTTTTCAGCAGGCACGGTTATGAATTTCTCCATGCTAACCCATGGCAATGTGCTCTCAAATCATAGAGAAACACAACGCATCGCTCGGAAAAAGGCCCCGATCCTGGCAGCAGTGGCGCGTGAAGGGGCAGAGGTGGCGGCATGTCGACTGCACCTGACAGCCATGTCTTGCTGCTGTTGGAGTTGGACCACATCGCCGACCTGCTCCTTCCTCTGTGTCAGCAACCTACACTACTTCGACACTTGGGCCGGACAACGAGACCTACACTTGGGCTTCGGCACTTGCGCCGTTGGACTCCACATCAACCAAGTCCGACCTCACTCTAGAGGTGTCCGTGGCTCTGGACGGCGTGTTCCCTACTGCTCCATCACCTACGAGGCTACGATGGGGACGACCACCCAATTGCCACACGTCCTGGAGCAAGCCACGAAGCTGCCCGCTACCTGTTCGACCAATTGTTCAAGCAACAATTTGGGCACGGCATCCCCTGCGTCCTCAACTAATCAAGACTGCTGCCACAAACTGCTCCAGTATTCACTCAGGAGCTCACAGTGCAGGCTGGGTTGTCGCCATCAACCTGCTCCTCCAACTCGGTGCATGAGGACGCCATTGACACCGACGACAACTACACCATGGAGATGTTCATGGAAACTGAGGGCATGTTCCTGACCACTCCAGCAGCATCAGAAAGCTCAATCTCCCAATCACTGCAGTGGTTTGACGGTCAAGGATTTCACACACCCATGCCTGCCAATTGTTTGACTATCTCGCTCCTGCTCTTACTTCCTCCCGTTGCATTGGACACCATTGATACAGAAATGACTGAGCGACGGGACATCTATGAGGATAGTGGAAAGTTTGTTCAAAAGCTGGACAACTCCTTCGTTCAACATGTCATCACAGTTTGTGAGTTTTCTTCATCCCAGGTTCACCATCTCCTTCGTTGTGAATTGCGCAAATTTGTTACTACATTAGTTTGCTTGCCGTTACTGCCTTGGGATGGAAAGTATATGCGGCTTCCACCTGATCCATTGTATGGTCAGAAAAGCAAAAGTAGATTACTGGAACATGATATGAGGGGTTGTTTCCTGTTTGTGAAGAGAGACAGCAGTAATATGATCCATGTTCATGCATCAGTTGATGAAGACGCTTTCTTTGTTATTGGCAATCGTCGTGCTCAACAGTCTTTTTGTCAGTGGAAAGTTTCCCAGTCTCAAAGAAGGCTCCAGGAAGGTGACATTAGTCGGGCTGAAGCCATGGTTTCCTTGGGAATGTTTCTCTGTACAAGAACTTTTCAGCTTGTCAATTTTTATCATAGTTTTAAATAGCCGGCTATAGCCGCGCTATAGCCTTGCTATAGCCTTTTCAGCATGGTGCCGCTAAATGGTTTCATGTACAAACTTCCCGCTATAGCTTGCTATAGCTCCGCTATAGCTGATTTTGAGGTCCGCCGCTATTTGGCATAGCCCGCTATTTAAAACATTGATTTTTATGCAGTGGTGTTGTACTGTAGTGGTGGAAGTGATTCATTTCCTGTAGCCAATTCCCTTGACAGGTCTGAGCAATTTCCATGGATCATTGCTTGGTTGCCATGTGCCTTACCTGATTGTTCAAGAATGACTGCTGATAAGTTTTGCAATGTAATGGTTGCGCCGGTGTTCAGATTGGGGTTTTGCAATGTAATGGTTGCGCCGGTGTTCAGATTGGGAATTTCTGTTCAATCCCTGTCCTGTTTTGCTGCTGCTAGGTATGCTCCTGTAAGCAAGTACACATTTATGAGTTACAGTGTTGCAGCCACTTATGCCCAAGAAAAGGAGACCAGTTATGCTGAATGCTATATTACATTGGTTGCTATGGTGGATACAAAACTTATGCAGTGTCAGATTCCATGGTTACAACCACCGCAGAAGGGTGGTTTCCAGTTTTGCCCTACTGGAAAAGCCTTTTATATGGTTATACGTTTGCTTAGATTCAGTCGGAGATTGCATGGTTGATTGGTCCGTTACAAGCCAATATTAGCTCCTTCAAGGCATACTCTAGTTCCTGTGGTTTTGAGTTGCAGCAATGGAGGATTGCTTGGTCATTAAATGATGCACTATTACAGCATGAACTTCTATCTTGCACTTATGGAGCTGTTTCATTCTCTGTTTCAGAACAAATTCAGGAGAAAATCACTTGGCCACTCTGCCATGATTTTTCTGTCCTCGACAACATCTTTGTGCAAGAACAATATTAATGAATTCATTAGTTCAGAAAGAGTGAAGAACAGTATTAATCCATATAAAGACAAAAGAAATTACCTCCTTCCATTCAGTAACACCACCATGTACACACATCATATAACCTGCAGGTTTCAATTAAAATAATGGCCTCATAAAAGTTGTGGCATAGTTCTAAAAGGTTGGATCAGGGGATTTTCCGATATTACTCCATAAAGAAAATTTCATGCTCTATATTCTCTCATATATTTTCTTAATATCATGTAATTCCATCCAGATAGTTTATATAACAAGTATAGTTCGCATAACAAATAGTTCACACCCTTAGATCCCCACACCCTCTAACAACAACTACTAGCAGTACGACATGCTCTTTCTATTTAACATGTCACGCATGGCTACCCAAAGAGAGTAGTCGCATATGAAGAAGCGATTCGGTGTCCAGACTCATCTGTGTTAGGATGATCTCCACCGTGTGGGCCCAACGGCCCACCGGTCCCTTAGATCTGCGCTCTGATCGGGGGCGCTCAACCCACTATGGTTGACGGGCCCCTGTCACCTGCACTATATAAAGAGGTGGGGGCCGGCGGCTCGCATTACGAGGTTCGTCGCCACGCCGTACACCCCGTCACATCCCCTACCGATCTAGGGTTAGTGCCGTGCTGACGGGAAGCACCGCCACCACTACTCTCTGCCATCGCAGCCGCCACCACCGTCACCATGGCGGCCGGCTCAAGCTCATCCGGCCAGGCAGAAGGTAAATCACCGGATTGATCTAAGCCTACCCGATCCAATGGATCTAACAATGGTATCAGAGCCATGCTAGGCTAAGATTTTTTGGTACAAAGAATTACAGAGAAAGAAAGATCCCTCCCTCCCCACCAGGAACCCTAGATAGGGCAAAGTACATCACCGGAGAAGGGCCTCGGGCCTCACCGAAAAAGTTGCGTCGCCGTTAAGGTCGCGCCGTTCCTCTCGATCCGGACGCGCATCGGCAAGCCGAGGTGTCGGACGAAGAACCACCGGAGCTACCAAGCTCGTCGGAAAAGAAAGTCAAAACGTCAAAAGAAAGAGGTTGCAGCACCGCGGCCAAGTCCCTCGACAGCGGCGCGCCCACCGCAAGGGAAGACGCGCGACCGGCGAGGAGGATGGCAACGGCGCGATCTGGCCGAGCTCCGGTTCCTCTAGCTGCACCTCTCTGTCTCTCTTGTGAAAACGGAAAAGGAAGAGGGGGAAAAGAAGTCTCGCGTGGCGCGGCGGCTAGACGCCGTCGCCGGCGGTCGGTGAGGCTTCTTCCCCACTGGCTGCATGGCCATGAGAGCAGAGGAGTGCTCGCATCGTGGGCTCTCTCTGCAACAGAGAAGAGAAAGGAAAAGGAGGGGGAAGGAAACAGAGGCGCGCACAGCATGGTGGCGCGGTGGCAACCGCCGGCGGTGGCCGGGTAGTCGCCTTCTCTGGCGACATGAGCCAGAGATCGAGAGAGAGGCAGAAGGGTCGAACGAGACGAATGGGGGCGCTAGGTTTCGATCGGGAGGAACTGTCCCAGTTTTCTTCCAGCGAAATTGGCGCTAGACCGTCCGATCCTAATCGACGATCAGTGATGAAACCCTAGCTAGTGCGGGCCTTTTGGGACGAAAGAGAGGCCAGGCCCGCAGCCACGGGCGCAGCCACGCGCGCTGGGCCGAGGCAGCCAGCCGCGGGCGCAGCTGCGCGCGCTGGGCCGGTCCAGCAACTGCGCAGACTGAGCCGAGGCCTCAGCCGCGCGCCGGGCCAGCTGCAACATTATTACTATTTTGTTATTTGTCCAGATTTGGGCAGATTTCAAATAGTTTTTCTATGCAAATTTTTCCAACGAAAATTTTGTTTAGAAAACAGGAAAGAAAAACAGAAAAAGTTTCTGAAAAAGAAAATATAAAATTTTCAGAAAAAGAAATGTTCATGAATTTTACAAAGAAAATAATAAAGTTCATGAATTTTTATTTGGTCAAAGGAAAGTTTCTGTAAAGAATAAAAGGTTCATGAGTTTTCTATTCATGTTTTTCCGCTGCAAATAAAAAAATAAAAGTGCTCCTTTAAAAATGAATAGAACTAAAGTAAAAGATTAAATTGTTGCTTCTCTAATGCTTTTTTGAACCAAACGGTTGATATTGCTTCGAGAGTAAAAGAGTGCAGAATTGTTTATGCATAGAATATTGAAAGTTTCTGCTGCAAAGAAAAAATTTTATCCTCCAATTAAATTGGAACCAACGGGAAAATTTAATTGGAAGAACTGTTCTTAGCAATGTTTTCCCCTGTGGGTGAAATAAGATGCAGATAGTTTCCGATATGATAAAAGAAAGATATTTCTTTTAAAGTTAAAATATGGTATTGTCATTTTCTGACCAACGCTGATGATGACAATATTATAATTCAATGAGTCTTATAGTTAAAAGTTCAAATCTCTGATAAATTTTGTATCCAAGTGACCAATTTTCGGAGAATTTGATAAAGATTGAGAACTGTATATTGCTAGTTTTCCGCTGCAATAAAGTTGATAATGATGATTATTTTCTTAGCAAAGTTGTTTAATAGAAATATTATCATCACATTGTTTATGAGTTATATGCATTATTTCCATTTCAGCCCAACGGTGATATGGAATTAATGTAGAAGAATGAGTTTTATTGTAATTCTACCGCAACGGTGATTTAGAGTATAAAAAGGAAGTTTTACAAAAGTTTAATGTGCATATTTTTTAACCAGACCAACGTAGGGTTATTTTTGTGCTCATTATTGTTGATTATTGGCTAAGTTTTCTCAGACTAAAAGTTTTCCATGCTTTCATTCATGAAAGCAAATGGTTGGGTACTTGTGACCCAAAAGATGACCAAGAAAGATCATAACGAGAGGGAGTATGTTCTCTCTAAAGAATGGCTTCAAAAGAAAAGAGATAGATCATTGAGAGTCTTAGTTGACGAATGTTTTTCATGTACTCTCTATGACGATCATTTTGACATGAAACAAGCAACATGCGTGTTTAATTTGACCAACGTCGGATCAAGCATGTGTGTCAAAGTGCATTAGGATTTATTCCTAAATTTGATGATTGAATAATGCAGTCAAAAGAGTCAATTCTTGCATTTATGTCCCTTACAGGGAATTACCCGCATAGCGGGAGAAGATGATTATGATAAAACCCGCATGACGGGAAAAGTTTAGGAAAATACCTGCATAATTAACGAGGTAAAGTTGACATATTATTATGTCAAAAATCTCGTATGGCGGGATAAATTCTGGCAAAGGACTTATCCTGTATGACAGGAGAAAGATATGATGACTCATGTGCTTTTAATGTGTCTCACTCTGGGAGAAAAGTATGGAATAGCTATTATGCTTTCCTAGTATCGACCGTACACCTTATGTGTAATGGTCATTAAGCACTCAATAAATCCAAAGAGAATAAAAGTTATAGACGAACCTAAAGATAAGATTGATATGCAAGTGTGACTTGCAAAAGTACTAATAATAAAGAACTCTGTTGAGTTTCTGAAATGGAATGAGGAAAAAGTACTCCCATATGAGTTAACAGATAACTTCATTTCGCATGAAGTAATCAGATGAATGAAATAGATAATTGAAGTTTCCTCAATTCACAAAAGTTATGAATGGTTTTCGAAATTGTGGCAGAAAATTTCTTGCCACATTTCGAGGGGGAGAAAGAAATATGAGATAAATTAAGAATGATGAAACTCCCCTATAGTTTAGATAATGTGATGAAGAATGTGATCGTCTGGGGGAGTACGACGGTCATATTAATACCCCTAAAGAAAAGAAATAGTTGTATTTCTGGATCTTTTACAGTTTCGAAAGCAGAGTAAGGAATACTAAGACGGTGCTTAAAGTGCCATAAAGAAGAAAGTTTTAACAGAATAAACCCAAATTATAAAGTTTAAAGATACGCCATTTTTAGCGAAGATGGAATAATCTGGGGGAGCATATGACCTATACAACACATGTTGTTAGCTCTGTAAAGGATGAATGAGTAAACATGCATCTTGTGATACAGGTCCCTGTAAAATCTATTGTCTCTTGGAAATGAAAGACTATAGAATTAATTTGCCTCTTGGCAATGACAGAGCAACAATAGCCCCATATGAAAGAAGTGCTAGTACCTGAGGTACAGATGGTCTCAAGGAATGAGAAAATCAGATACTTCTGATTACTATAAAGTTTATGTTAGGGAAATTCAAATGGAGGTTGATCCCACCTCATTTAAAGTGCTCAATAGAGCTTTGAGAAGTGTCTGTTTGTCTAAATGATAAGAGACTATATGAGATGAAATAAAATTGGTGAATCCCAACGATGTTTGGGACTCATAAGTAATTACCAATGGAGCATAAACAATAGGCTGTAAAGGGTCTACAAGGTCAATGTGTTACCAAAGGAAAGATTTTGTGCAAAGAGAATGAATAAATTACAATGAGTGTTAGTGGCACATCATGACTGACATCATGATCTGAGTTACATCAGATGAAAGTAAAGAACACAAGGGATACTGCTTCAAGAAGTCTTTTGTTGACTAGAGCAAGTCTCTAGACAGTGACATTTAAAGTTAGAAGAATCAGATGTTTTTTGGGTTAAAGAAAATGAGAAGACAATTGTATTCATGCAAAGTTATAGAATGGGAAATTCTTTTCCTAATCCTGTGCATGTGCATGACGTCCTACTTGCTAGTGGTGATGTCAATCTACTACAGCAGGAGAAAAGAAGTTCTTGTTCTCAAAGTTCAAAAGAATGTTCTCAGTAGAGTGACTCTCGTTATAATTATTGAGATTCACCAAGAAAAGAATAAAAGGGGGTATTAGGAGTGTCGCATGAGCATACTTTGAAAAGTCTCTAAAGTATGCATGTGAGAAAACCTACGCCTGTTCTTATAGTAAAGGGTAATGATTTTGGGAACTTTAGTGTTCCAAGAGTCAATGTGAAATAGACCAAATGAATATGGTACCATATGCTTCAGCTGTTGGAAGCTTTATGAATGCAAAGGTGTAACATTACCGTGACATAGTTCACATATCCGGGTTGTTTTGGCAATGTCCAGTACATATTTAAATCGATGAATGGAGTCAAAGATATCAGCCTCATTTTGAAAGAAACAAGTGCTCTCAAAAGGTTGTGAGTACAAAGATAAAAACTTGTGAAATGTACAGCAAAATCCACAATTGTCGCTGACCTTCACATTAGGAGTTTTTGTGTGGAAGAACTCTATAGAATGAATCATTTATCATCAATGTGATGCGAATATAAAGTAAAGCATGATATGAGGCTGAGGGACAGGCAAAATCGTTATGGAAACCTATACCCGGAGTTGATAATGGTTGACAGCAGCAATAACCATTTAAGTAATTCACTCCTATGACAACGAGTCAAGTGTGGTGCCAAACACATTGACACAAAGTTGTACGTTGTTAAGGAGAAAGTCCGGAATTATGTTGAAATGCTTGGAGCATAAAAGCAATAGACAAGTGTTTGCAGATATGCTTATTAAAGGCTTACCGCCCAGTGTGTTCGGAGAACACACAGTCGACATGGGTTTTATGGTATAGTCTAAGATTTCCGGACAATAAAAGGGCCCAAGGTTAAAGAATTTGTTTCAAAACAGAGAGGTACGTTGTGGCTGTCTGATTCTATCGGCAATTGAGCTGTGACGATGAAACATGTTCTATGTGTTGATCTGTTATGAAACGAGTAAAGTAAAAGTATAAAGTCAAAAGTAAAAGTTGAGATCAAGGGGGAGAATGTTAGGATGATCTCCACCGTGTGGGCCCAACGGCCCACCGGGCCCTTAGATCTGCGCCCTGATTGGGGGCGCTCAACCCACTATGGTTGACGGCCCCCTGTCACCTGCACTATATAAAGAGGTGGGGGCCGGCGGCTCGCATTACGAGGTTCATCGCGACGCCGTACACCCCACCACATCCCCTACCGATCTAGGGTTAGTGCAGTGCTGACGGGAAGCACCGCCACCACTACTCTCTGCCATCGCAGCCGCCACCACTGTCACCATGGCGGCCGGCTCAAGCTCATCCGGCCAGGCAGAAGGTAAATCACCGGATTGATCTAAGCCTACCCGATCCAATGGATCTAACAATCTGCACCTGCGCGTTCCCTACCGGTAACAGCTGCCCGCATTCATTCCGATGTAGAGCGACCGCTCCCCATGGAAGCCTGGTACAGAGCGGACACGACCTCTCACTGACGCTGGCATTGAAGCGGCGCATCGGCCGAGGGTGCCGCCCGCGACACGTCTTTGGTTTCTACGCCTGTTCAATGCCAGAGACGCGTTACTGGACAGGGTGGGACGAGTATCTACCACACCCGTTCAATGCCCCGTCCGTCCGTATGCCGCCATTAAGCAGGCTCGCCGGCTGACAATCCCACTCCGACGCCGCGCATTGACGCACCCGGATACCTGGCCTCACCAGAATCCGCTATTTAAAGGCAGCCACACCCGACCTACTCCAAGCCACAACACAAGTCGCTCCACATCCTCCTTCCTTCCACCACATCCGCCGTGATTGCCGGCGGCAACGCTTTGTGGGAGAGCCTATCAACGAAGATGAAGCATGAGTTGGCCGCCCTTGCGGCCGCCGTGCCAGGCAGACCGAGGCCGGCATGCCGGCCAGCTCGCCTGAGGCCCCCGACGACGAGGACGACCCCACGATGTAGACGGGCTCTGAGGACACTACACCGAAGCCCGCGCCTATGCATGTCGGCTTCACCATGGAGCAGGTGCAAACGCACTACAACGCTGCCATGGCGGAGGAGCTGCCTGCGTCGGCGCCTCTGTCAATGTTCCTAAAGCAGCACCGGCTGGCGGAGGGCCAGATCGATGGCGAGCGCGCGAGTGAGGAGGCCGTGGCGGATATGGATGCGGTGAACCCCAACTTTGTCGCGGAGTAGCATGCGATCTATGAGGTCGTCCGTGCTCAAGCTGCCGCTCGACGGGAAGCGGACACCGCGGAGGCACAACTGCAGTGTTTGCAAACAAGAACAACGCCAGTTGCGCCTCCTACACGCCACCGACAAACTATCAGGTGGGTTGGTTCGACGATGATAGCGTCGGCGCCACCATTTCCATCGTGGACCTCACGCCCATTGGCGACGGACAGGTCGCGGACTCCTTCGAGGATGAGTAGGGAACGGAAAGGCGGCAGGGCCTTGTGCCCATGTGGACCGCTCCGTCTCCCGTGTTCTACTCTTCCTCGCCGGAGACCGCACCTTCACTTCACGGGTCTTACCGCCACCGTTCATGGAGACGGTAGATGGAGGAGGTGGTTGCCGACGCGGAATAGAGAGAAACTTGGACGACAGCCGGCCGGCGCCGTAGAATAGTTCTAGGGTAGTGTTTCATTTTTTTTGTTTAAAAAACTAGTATGTTCGCATGAATCTCATCTGGTTTATATGAAAATTCATTGTGTTTGCACGAATTCCGTCCGATTTGTTGAAAAGGTGTTTGAAATGTATGCGGGCAGCGTTGGATGGCGGCCTCCCGCAACCGTGTGGGAGAAAATTTGCGGGTTGCCGTTGGAGATGCCCTTAGGAGTAGATTAGGTGCAAATTTTTCTACCTGGCACCGGAACTTGAAAAATTAGATATAAGTGCAAATTATCCTACCAAATAAACTAGATGTAGAATTGAAATGGAATGTTCTAATTCTGTTAGGATGAAAAAGGAAAGTATCAATTCGGTTAGGGTTTGTGTTGTAATTTTTTAAGATATATGATTTGTGTTATATCAGGAAAGTTACGATTCCCCCCTCGACTTTTGCAAGGAAAGTAGTGAGACCTGGATGGATCGTAATGATTGGGTGTGTGAGATGTAAAAAACCAGAAGAAAACCATATGGTATTTATGGTTATGTTTGAAATAAACGGTGGATAGAAGGTTGGGTTGTGCTGAGAAAAATCGGTGAGGGTGTTCCATCGATCGACTGCGTTCGGGAGGTGGGGACCAACAACGTACAAACTCATATCGTACACATGCCTACCAGAAATACCCCCAACAAATCATATCGTACAAGTTTTGCCTGGCTTCAGCGAAAGAGGGGCCAGGCAAAAATGAATAAAGAACATCAATACATGCAGGAGAACCAAATAGGAAAATCTTTTAGTGTTTAATCCTTCAAGGCCCACACGCGAAGCAAAAATCTCCCCAGCAGATCATATCGTTCATGAAATTAAAAGAGACCATCAATGTAGTAGAAACTAAATAGGAAAATACTGATACTGCACGATTTGTTTAAACCTCTATATAAGCACTATATCAACGGGCAGTAAGGACCATCCGACATTACCTACAAGAACGCCTCCAGAAACAAAGAAAAAAAACAGGCTAGGTGGTGCTTCTAACCATGGCGATTATGATGAACAACATAAAGGCTTTATGCCTGATAGCTCTTATTTTTATATCAACCTGTAACTGGACTTGTCATGCATTTCAGGGCCATACAGGTAATATCTTTGTTTTTAACCTACACTTGTTCATTTTATTATCTGGTCATATATGTTTGAATCATAAAAAGGGGAAATGTTAACTGGCTGATGTTCCCTGGAACAAACGTCCACCGAACGCTCTGTTTACCGTCAGATCGTGTGCATGGATCTTGATGATCGCTGTCCACGCGCGAACGCTCCGTTATTCTGCGAAAAAATCACCCGAGGTGCATGAGGGGTGTGGCTCCAACTCGGGACCATCTTTCTTTCCTAGGCAAGCTAACCACTTGAACGAAGGAAGAGGTTGTGAAGATATGTGATTAAACTTTGCTATGTTTATCGAAGCTAAAATGTTTCGAATGTGATTTTTCATTTGAAAATTTGGCCGAAAAAATCTGGAAATTCCTAATAATTTTCCATCTCTGAAAGAACAAAGATCCCTATTGTTTACGAAAAGGGTCATATTGACTTGATCTACCACTCATAGCAGACGGATAAAGGTATGAGTAAGAAATCGAGCGACATCGTAGCTTCTCTTTTTCATTCTGGACGCACATTTCTGTCCCAACTGCATCGTATAAAAACGAGAATAAATAAGTCTAATGATGGGTAGGGCGGGTGTGTGATTGTCAGGTTTTATACTTCCTATGCATGCCTCACTATAAATATCGTAAGAAGATTATGTCCGCTTGAGTAGCTCTACTACAAAATAGCCCGTCGGATATCCCAAAAGTTGCCATGTTTTTTAAGAACAAATTGCGCAATTTAATTTTTCTTGCCATGCGCCAATTACAAATCCCAAAAGTTGCCATCTTTTTTAGAGGAGAATTTTTCTGAACTTGCCATGTGCAATAAATTTATAGGTAGCATGACAATTCATTTTCTTAGACCATGGCATTTTTTTAATTTGCCCATGGAAATTTTATTGATTACACCATGGTAATTCTATTGGAGGTATGATGGTAATTTTTAATTATTTATCCCATGGTAGTTTTTTGGAAGTAGCATGGCAATTTTATTTTATTGACCATGCAATATTATTATTTCACCCTGACATATTTTTTGGTTACACCATGACAATTTTATTATTTACACCATGACAATTTTAATAATTAGACCATGGCAATTTTATTAGTTAGACATTGGCAATTTTTCTTACCGTTTACAACTTTTTTTTGTCTTTGGACCATGGCAAATTTATTGAAATTATCTAGATAAAACAATTTCTTTCTGTTGAAGTTGGCCTCAGCCAATTTCAGTTCTTTTACAAATTAGTGCATGAGATTTTTTATATTTCGTAAATACCATGCCACATTTGTAAATTTATGTTTCTTTGCTTTTTCCGTATCAGATTTTCTTCTTGATGGCATTTTCTTTTGCCAAGAAGTAAAATTTGGCTTAGCCCATTTTCCCTACGCGCCTACTGGGCCAATTCGGCTGGAATGATCCCTCCCCTAGCGAACATTTCGTTCATCCTAGGGCGTTTCCCAAGGCTAACGGTTGCCAGCTATTGGGGTCCGTAAAATAAATGTATACCTCTCAAAATGATTTATATGTACTTTACTAATCACATTGTATTTTTTATTTCTAATCACATTGAGCCTCTTCACATCTCAATTTGTGCAGGTCTTACAGACCTTGAAAGTAAGTGTGATTACATGATTGGCGATACTTCGATTGGGAAGTGCAGACAGACTTGCTATGCTCTGGCAGCATCTACGATCCCGACAAGAGTTACACTCAAAACTGTGATAGCACATATTCATGTATGTGTTGTTGTGTCGTGTACTAATGCGCTAGCAAGGCGTAGACATGAGTCAATATGCGTGCATGTACGTGCAATTAATCTATTCGATGCAAAAGATTTACTAATAAATTATAGACTGATTCCTCAAATGTTCATTTAGTGGTTGAATGACAGGAAACAAAGTCCAATGGCGGAGCTATGTAGACATAGCCCGCTAGCCTTGAAATATTTGTGGATGTATTTCTTTTCTTTTAACGGAAATGGTAAGTACCCGACGTCAGGTACGTGCACATATTTTTGTGCGTACGATTGATGTTCCGAAAGGTATACATGTCAAAATCGTTCTTATGTGCTATCCGGCTTCGAGTAATGTTTGCAAAATTTTCCAAGGCAGGAGCTTCACAAAAATAAAGTTTCACACCGTTGGAGTAGTTATTTCTTCCTCCAGATCTTGTAGATGAAGCAGAGGCACACAATCTGCTTTTTCTTATTTCGTGCGGCTGGCTGCTGGTGGCGCACATTTGGGTGCTCCATCATGGCTGATTTTATTCATCTGTAAACATGATTACTGGTCTGTTGGAACTAATGTTGTTATTAATGTTAAGTGTGCAGGATTAGATAAGTTTGAGGAAACCCGGCGTGCGCTTACGAGGAGGTCGCCAAACTCGCAGTTTTGTTTGATTTTGTCCCATTTCATAGACTATTGCTCACCATTTTTGTGGTGTTCACATGATTTTCATGTTTTAGCAACCATTTTTGTGGTGTTGACGTGATTTTCATGTTTTAGCAACCATTTTTGTGGTGTTGACATGATTTTCATGTTTTAGCAAAGTAGACCTAGTTGGCATTGATAACAAGGACCTTATGAATTATGAGTTTAATATATCCTCTTTAGCAGAAAGACTTATATTCCTTACTGCAAAAAGAAAGCAACGCGTAAGCTCCGTTCCTAATACGGTTCGAAACTGGGGCAAAGAAAAGCGGTACTTTGGTCAGAAAGAAAGCTGGAGGGGGGCCCACGCAGCTGCTGCGCCCGCCCACTAAGCAGCAGGTTCGACATCTACCACTTGAGATAACTACGTCGGAGATCACTTTCCCCTCTCACTGCTTGGGAGCTCAGCGCGGTTTCCACAGTTGATGGTCAAAACCATGTCGGCACATAAACCATCTGTGATAGCCCAAGGGATGAAAAGTAGACGGTTAACGGTGAAAACCATGTCGGCACAAAAACCATCTGTAATAACCCAAGGGATGAAAAGTAGACGGTTAACAGTCAAAACCATGTCGGCACAAAAACCATTTGTAATAGCCCAAGGGATGAAAAGTAGATGGTTAACGATCAAAACACAAAAACCATCGTAATAGCCCAAGGATGAAAAGTAGACGGTTAACGGTCAAAACCATGTTGGCACAAAAACTGCTACTTCTTGAGCTTGTGTTGATTTTTTTTCTTGAAGTGGAAAGGGTGATGCAGCAAAGTAGAGACAAGTATTTCCCTCGGTTTGAGAACCAAGGTATCAATCCAGTAGGAGGAACACACAAATCACCAATGGTTGCACCTACACAAACAAACAAATACTTGCACCCAACGCGATAAAGAATTTTCAATCCCTTCAAGGTTACTTGCAAGGATGAGATCTGATATAGGTAGGTATAAAAGATAAATAAAAATGCAAAATAAAGTAAAGATAAATAAATTATAGCAAGGTATTTTTTGTGTTTTGGTTTTGTAGATCTAAAAATAATATGATAAAAATAGGTCCGGGGGCCATAGTTTTCACTAGAGGCTTCTCTATTGAAAGAACACATACGATGGATAAACAAATTACTATTGAGCAATTGATTGAAAAGCACAAAGTTATGACAATATCTAAGGCAATGATCATGAATATAGGCATCACATCCGTGACAAGTAGACCGACTCCTGTCTGCATCTACTACTGTTACTCCACACATCGACCGCTATCCAGCATGCATCTAGTATATTAAGTTAACAAGAACAGAGTAACACCTTAAGCAAGATGACATGATGTAGAGGGATAGATCCAATCAATATGACATAAACTCCATATTTTTATCCTTAATGGCAACAAATACAAATACATGCCCCACTATCCCTTTTGTCATTGGGTGAGGACACCGCGAGATTGAACCCAAAACAAAGCACCTTTCCCATTGCAAGAAAAATCAATCTGATTGGCCAAACCAAATTAATAGATTGGATAGAAATACAAAGCTATCTTAATCATGCATAAAAGAGTTCAGAGAAGACTCAAACAATATCCATAGATAATATGATCATAAATCCACAATTCACCGGATCTCAACAAACGCACCGCAATAGAAGATTACATTGAATAGATCTCCAAAAACATCGAGGAGAACATTGTATTGAAGATCAAAGAGAGAGAATAAGCCATCTAGCTACTAGTTATGGACCCGTAGATCTGTGGTAAACTACTCACACGTCATCGAAAGGGCAGCAAGGTTGATGTAGAGGCCCCTCCGTGATCGAATCCCCCTCCGGCTGATTACCGGAAAAGGCCTCCAGATTGGATCTCACGAGGACAGAAATTTGCGGTGGCCGAAAAGTATTTTTGGTGTGCCCTCTGGTATACGGGGAATATTTGGGTATTTATGGAGCTGGGATTAGGGTTAGAGGAGCCATGGGGGGCCCACAAGCTGATAGGGCGCCCGTCCCCCCCGGGGCGCGCCTGATGAGCTTGTGGCTCACTCGTGGACCTTCTGGCCTCCTCCTGAAGCTTCCTAGATGTCTTCTGGCCCAAGAAAAATCATCAAAAAAATTTGTTCCATTTGGTATTGATTTTCTGTAAAAGACAAGAATATGAATAAAAAAACAGCAACTGGTACTGGGCACTAGGTTAATAGTTTAGTCCCAAAAAGATATAAAATAACATAATAATGCACATAAAACATTCGAGATGGATAATATAATAGCATGAAACAATCAAAAATTATAGATACATTGAAGACGTATCAAAAACCAGCGGTAATAGCCCAAGGGATTGACGGTTAATGGTCAAACCATGTCGGCACAAAAAACATCCGTAATAGCCCAAGGGATGAAAAGTAGACGGTTAACTGTCAAAACCATGTTGGCACAAAAACCATCGGTAATAGCCCAAGGGATGAAAAGTAGACGGTTAAAGGTCAAAACCATGTCGGCACAAAAACCATATGTAATAGCTCAAAGGATGAAAAGTAGATGGTTTTGATAGACGAGGGGCTTGGTTTTCCTCGTATTGAAGTTGAGGGACAATTTGTAGACTATCAATAAAGTTGAGGGATGAAAATGTACTTTTCTCTTAAAAAATCAGTGGACTCGTAAAATGCTCATTGTTGCAACGGGCAACAATGTAGCTAAATAAATTAAATAGATAATGCAAATACAATCTTCAAAACATAGACATGTCATATGATAATCATGTTTATGCAATTTTGTTGAACAGATGGTGAATAATTATTTGATACCATAATTTTGTGACCAATCAATGATTCGAGAACAAATTTCACACAAGAAAGGTATCATACAACATTCGCGTTTAAGAAATTCCATAGACCAATAAGTACATAATTATTTGATACCATGATTGGTTCAATTACTCTCCATGACATACGATTACCAGGCCATAATTTAAACACACATCACTCCAAAAAACCGGCTGGTTCGACCGGTTTTGTCTGTATGTTTGCATAACAGTCTTATTAGCTTATAAAACCGCTGAGGACGCTGGTTCCGGATTTTGCTGGTCCGACGGGTGGTCCGGTCTGTTTTTTAAACTATGATCCTTATCCGGTTTTCTTTTTTTCTTTCTATTTTTGAGCAACCTGATACGGTAATTCGTAGCACTCCTCCCGCGGTGGCCCAAAGGCTAGAGCCATTTCTGGGCTTCAGCCCATCCTGGCCTGTTTCAGCAGAGCGGGCGCGAGCTCGCTCGGTTGCTCTAGGCGTTTCCTTCCTTCCCCTCCTTCACGCCCCAAACCGAGCCGTCCACAGTTACTTCCCGCCACCGCCACCGCCACCTCCTCGCTCCGCCCTTCATCCTCCTCTTCCTCCTGGCCGGCAAGCAACCACAACCAGCTCCCCCTCCCCGAGGTTTGCACCACGCACAAGCCACAGCACAGCCTCGCTTGCACACCACCAGCCAAAGCAAAATGGCAATCGCCGCGGAATCGCTTTCTTCTCCCCGCAAAGCCATCCTTTAACTCCCGCCCGTGTCACGACCTCTCGCATTACCTTCCTTTAAAACCATGCAACCCTCCCGGCCGCTCCATGCATTCCGGCGACGCGATCTGTCAACTTCCCAAGACCTCGCCGGCACTCCAGCTAACTCACCAATCAAAGGACGGTGTACGCGTCTACGTGACGATGATGCCCGTGTACGGCGGCGGCGGCGAGGTGCGGCAGCGGACGTGCCGCATGTACTGGTGCTACGAGTGCGCGCGGGCGCTCCGCATCATCTCCTACCCGGCCACCGACGTCTTCTGCCCGCGCTGCTACGGCCGCTTCCTCCACGAGATCGACCCGCCGCCGGCCTTCTTTCCGCACCACTTCGCGCCGCACCCGCACTACCACGACGGGAACCCGCGCCGGTGGGTCGTGTACGGCGCCGCGCCCACGGTGCCCGGGCGCCCGTTCCGGCAACTGCCTCCGCCGGTGCGGGAGCCGACGCGGGTCCATGCGCCGGCTCCGGCGCCCCCGCCTCGCCGGCGCGTGCCCTCCCCGCCGCCTGCGCCAGTGGCGCGGCGGCCGTCCACGCCCCCGGCCGTCGACCCGGGGGACTACTTCACGGGGGGCGACCTGAACCGACTCGTGGAGGAGCTGACCCAGAACGACCGCCCTGGCCCCGCCCCGGCGCCCTCGTCGGCGATCGACTCGCTCCCGACGGTGCGGATCGCCGCGCAGCACCTGTCGGACGACGGCGGCTCGCAGTGCCCCGTGTGCAAGGAGGAGTTCGAGCTCGGGGAGGCGGCGCGGCAGCTGCCGTGCAAGCACGTGTACCACTCCGACTGCATCGTGCCCTGGCTCCGCCTCCACAACTCGTGCCCCGTCTGCCGCTTCAAGCTGCCCGGCACCGGCGCCGCCTCCAGCACACGTCGCCCCAGCGGCGGTGGTGCAAGAAACAGAGACAGGGAGAGGGAGAGGGAGCCGGCGACGACGGTGAGGTGGGGGCCCTTGTCGTGGATGGCGCCGGCGCGCGGGACGGAGGACCCGTACGACGCGTGGGAGTACGGCCGGCGCGCGCACGGGCGCGGGCACGGCAGGCCCGAGGATGGCGACGCCGGCGGTAATGACATGTCGGCCCTCCAGTCTTTCGTTCTCGTCGCCACTTGCGTTTTCTTCTTCTCCTTCTTGACCTGCTAATGTACTCCTAATAATAATAATCAATGGAAGAACAGATAGAGAGTTTATTTGCATTCTTGATTTCCTTTTTGGTTTATATAGAACTGCATGCTTGTTTTCAGTTGTTCTTCTTCTGATGAATTTTTCTTTCAGCTTTCTACGCGTGGTGGCGCTCTCTGTTTCTCCTCTAGCCGTTTCCAGCCGGGATGCCAGTCACTACGCCAAAGACAACCTGAACGCGTTTGCTCAGTTACGTCATCTGATCGATGCCATGCTTGCAAATTATCATAAAACTGCCCCTGCAAATACACGCTTACTGACTCAACATTTCGTTTGTTGTTAATGGCAGGTAAAGCATGACGGCCCCTGTAAATATTCCGCGAGCTCAACAGCAATGGTGGATATGTACTGGAGATGAAGAGGACACTGGGAATGAAATAGGGAATGTAATTGTGCAAAGAACGGCCAAAGTGTAATTGTGCCACTCAAATGTAAACAATACAGAGGGTTATGATTTTCATTTTTTTAGTTCAGTTGAGATTCATCAGTGCAGTAATCTCGAAGCAAAACGAGAAAGCAATTGAGCAAATCCAAAAACCAAACACAAAGGCTTAAGGTGGTACATTCAATTGAATCATTCAACATAATAAGTATTATATGGTATGATTTGATTTTACACCAAGGGGCATACAAAAATTGACTGAATCAACTCACAGTCTCCTATATCAAATTAACCGACTATTTCCGGGAGGGCATCCCGCCTAAACCCGACTTGAGCATGGTATCGAAGCCAGCATGAAATCCTGCAGTGTATGCTGCGTTTTTGAACATATTCTGCATTAAAAACATTTGCATTAGACATTTGCCGTCGCAACGTATACATTATGCACCAAATATCATCAAAACGACCTCCCCTGTTTATTTGTCACACTCCCTCCATCCGGAATTACTTGACGCTCAAGCGGATGTATCTAGCACTAAAATACGTCTAGACACATCGACGTTGGAAGCATTATATAGGGCAAATTAGCATTCTGGATCAGGTTAATCAAAATCTAAACTGCAATAATACTACCACTAAATCATAGAAGCAAGGGTAATTTTATCTTGCGACACCAAATGATTTTTGACAAATATAATTCAGACACCAGGAGGTTAATCTTAAGATCAGCAGATCACTGCAAATGTTCACAGGTCTCGAGGAGATATCAGGTTAATTCATCATATAGCCATTTAGCACAACTGCTCAAGGATGGAGGTAACTTGGGCATGAGTGAGGCTTTCAAGCTAACATTGGGATTTTTCCATGGAAGAAGCATAATGAGATGTATTTCTACCAGGAGATTCAATTCTCTCTACTCTATGCTCGCTTCAAGATATTACTAAGAACTGCTAACTACTAACAAATATCACAAGAGAAACTAACCATTACACTCTCCAGATCTGGAGCAGCTCGTCGTTTAAAGTCATCCAATTTTAAAATTTGAGTGAGCTCTTCCTGTTTAATATTCAATTTCTTTGATGCCTGCAAGAGAATACTTATCAACACAAGGGGCAGGCATCATATACGAAAGCTAACATGGCAAGGTCACTGGATTACCTCAGATAGGAACAGTGGAAAGATGACGTCAAGCACATCAGTTGCAAATTTCTCAACATTTGCACCATTATTAGTAGGAACTTTACTCTCTGAACTTTCTGCCGCCTTGTTCTGAACTTCGGATTTGGCCTTCACTTCTGATGAAGAACATACCATGTCATATTTACCGTTGAAAGTTGAAACTTGAAAACCTCCATAAAGCTTATAAATACATAATGGATGTCTAAAAGCTTTGGATAAACAATAAGGAACTAAAAATGATGTATACTCCCTGTACAGTATTCAATATTCCCATCCTAGAAAATTATAATTGACGTGCTACTGTTGGTTTGTCTCTATCCTGATAAAAATGTGTGACAGGTGGTGTATTCTCTTGCTGGTAGCCAGACAATGGTCTATGACAAACAGGGTGCTTGTTTGCTCTGATGGCAGCAACAAACATTGTCTTAGCAGCTCTCAACCCTAGTTCTACAGCCATATCAAGTGTTTGTTCATTCTTTCTTTTTATGTCATGCTCTTAGGCATAGTTCAGAACTAGAGATTTCCCAACATGACTTGGGCATAGTTCAGAACTTCAGATTTCCCAGCATGACCAACTATGATACTTGTGCTACACAGTACCATCACGTATCTCCATGTTATTTCTTAGTACATGCTACAGCAATGCTTTGCTCGCACTCATTAACAACCACACCAATCAACAGCAGCCATAGCAAGATGACCAACAGGCCAGGTCAAATAAATTTGGTTGATTCAGTAGAACACCATAAAACTGGAACTGCAAAAATGAGTGAGTACAATGACGAAGATGTTACATGACAATACTACACAGCACCATTACGTTTCTCCATGTTATTTTTTAGTACATGCTACAGAAATGCTTTGCTCGCACTCATTAACAACCACACCAATCAACGGCAGGCATAGCAAGATGACCAACAGGCCAGGTCAAATAAATTTGGTTGATTCAATGGAACACCATAAAACTGAAACTGCAAAAATGGGTTGAGTACAATGACGAAGATGTTACATGTCAATACTCACCTGGTAGACATGCTTTCCCTTTGGGTACGTTGACTTGAGGAGCATCTTTAGGAGTCGGATTCTCAACTGATTCTTCTGAGGAACAGAGTGCAACACAAGGCACAAGATCTGCTAGATCAGGAGGATTATCTTTACCAACCGCTGGTGAGGCCTGAACCAAAACAATAATGTCAGTCGCTCTCAATTATTTCTAAGAAATCGTAGACTGATGATCAAAAGATTACCTCCAAGTCTACATAAGCTGGTTGCTTCCCAATGGAGAGGAGAAACTTGTCCAGGTTGCTTGAACTGAGGGCTGAGATGAAGTAATCAAGAATTAGCAAGTACATAAATCAAAGATTTTGGTGTTAAGTGTCCCTTGATTGTTTGCAGAGCGCATAATATAGCGAGGTAAAGAAACATCATCTGTGCAACCTTCGCACAAGTGTGGCATCATGGGAAGGCAACACAACAGTGTGTGATTCAGTAACTATAGTACGTATTTATTAACAATAATACATGAAAGCGATGAAACATTTTAAGTGAAGGAAATGATGGTAGTATCTGTCATACCAATAGTCACATCATTTGTCAGTGGATGGAAGTAGCAGCTCTGTTTAGACTTGAACCCTTGGTCCAGTAATAATGAGACAGCACTGCCATAAATTGCATGAATCAGTAACAACATATTACTTGGGAACGCAATAAAAATAAAGATCCCATCAAACAGTAACTGAACACACAAAAATCAAAGCACATTGAAATAAGCTTGCATATGGCTTTAAATATATTTCAGCAGGTTTCTAATATTCAAACTTAACCATGGGGAATGGAGTAGAAAGGTCTGCCATGCTCATGATGACATAATGGCGCGGACCATCATAGTAACGAACCATTTACTGTTTAGGAAAGCAGGAATTGGACAGCTCTCACCATCCCTATCAATCTGTCAAAATTATGGCTTGAAAGTAGAAACAAGATTATGGCTAGCAGAGGGAGAGGGAATGGTACAGTCAAAGAAATCCACCCTACCTCGCGGACTCATTGAATAGCGCAAACGGAGTAACACATCCTAACGGTACCTGGGCATAATCAAGGAACAAAGACCACATTAACATGCGAAAAAAACATAAATTTTTAAAGTGGAACAAGTGAGCTAAACAAGTAGGGTGCATTGTATACGCAATTACGCATTAAGTCAATTTAGTACTGACTAACAAATGGTGTGATTTCGAGACATCTTGCTTTCTGAGCTCAACACTATTAACTGTAGAAGTGAAGTTCTTTTTTCAAATTCTCATACTTGAAGGAAGTAAACCTCCAACGGTAAACAACATTACAGCACACACATGTTGTAACGATGGCAATTTAAACAATGAAAAGATCTTCTAAATTAAGTAAAATGTTGCATCATCCCTTCTTGACAGGTTTTTCAGTGAACCTCACAAACTACCAGGGAAGTACTTATGCCACCTAAGATCCAAAATTATGGAACCAAGAAAAACAGTGGTGCCTAAAACAGCATCATAAGCAGGCAGACCTGAAGCACTTGACGCAAATTCTCCTCAGGAGCCATTCGCACACCACCTTTTCCCAAACCGAGACGCTGGGACAGAACTGGTCATTTTAGAGAAAACAGATTAATTGTCCTGATGCCCAAATAAGCAAGAAAAAACTGCAATCATCAGTAGATTAACCTACTTTTCATGTCAACTTTGGTGTCAGCAAGTGCAGAAACGATATACAACCGGTGCTTCTTGTCCTGAAACCCACAACTCATATCAATACATAAATACTCAGTCTATCAGGCTTCCTAGAATTAACCGTTCATTAGTTGCCAACGAGCATACCTTCAGAAGTAGATTCTTAGTCAAAGCGCCTCCGAAATTTCCCACATGTTTGGCCTGTCATAACAGAAGTTCAGTTAGCAATCACATTACATGATATCAGACGGAAGCCATCGCAGAACCAGATACGAACTCGGTGGCTCACAAACCTGCTCCTCGACCGTCAGCACAACCGGGTGGTCGTAGGGCTTGAAGTCGATCTTAAGCTCCTGCAGAAAAAACAAGGCACCAAGCTTAGCCCCAGGGCCCTAGCTCCGTTGTAAGTTTTGTGCACGGCTAGAAGCCAAGCATTCTATGTTTGCAGACACCGGGGGACGCAGCATATCCTCGTGGTCATGCGGTATAGCTAGGCGATTCCGCGCTTGGATTTATAAAACCCTAACCCCTTCACTGACACCGCAAAACTAAAATTCAGCAACCAACGACGCCTTCTCGCGCCACGATTTGTAACCCGGCTAGCTTCCGCACTAAATCTGTCTCGACGGAAGCACATCGTCGGCGCTACAGCCAGGAGCACCTGCGGGGAGAAGGGAGGCCTAATCCAGCCGATCTCCGCGACCGGGAGGTAGCGACGCGAGGGAGAGGCAGCCGCGGAAGGAAGGGAGCGAGAGAGCACGGACCTCGAGGCGCGCGAGGAGCTCCTCCTTGGTGCGACCCATGGCTGGCGGCGGCGGCGACTGCGAGGCGAGCAGGGAAAGCCGGGACGGCTAGAGCTGGGAGCGTGTCGGATGCGGATGCTACGGGCGAGGCGGGTCGGATGCGGACGCGCGGATGCTATGGGCGACTCGGGTCGGGTGCGGGCAGCGCATATACGGCCGGGACCCGAACCACAATCCATACACGTTTTTTGGAAAATATATATATTGTCTCTTTTTGTTTTACTACCTTGCTCTCCATCGTGTGTCCGACGGATGCTCCGATTAAAAATTAAATCTCGTGTGATAAACCAGCTGTTTTACATGACAGCGAGAGGAAGCTCCGTTCTGTTGTTTTTGACCGGGAACCCTACTCGATAGTGACCGCAGCATCGATCTCAGCTCACATGGATTCATTTCAGTTGACAGTTCAACTCTCGCGGGAATCAGGGGAATTACCCCGTAGATTAGGTTTTCACGGCATTTAAGAAATAAGACAAGTGTAACGCTCTAGCGGTTAGCAAGTACTCGCTTCAACGCGGATCAACCTGTGGTTGGATGGTTAGAAGAAATGTGGTATCCCAGCCCACCAGGGTTCAAATCCTGATGCTCGCATTTATTCCTGCATTTATTTCAGTATTTCCGGTGATGCGCATTCAGTGGGAGGACATGATATGTCGGCTCAGTCTTTCGGAGGTGCTCATATGGGTAGGGTGTGTGTGCGTTCATAGGGATGAGTGTATGCGCGTGTATATGAGCGCTTGTGATTGTACTGATGTTCAAAAAAAAGTACACGTTTCAGCCGGATTTATTAGTCCACTCATATTTTGTATCACATTTTGACAACAAATTTAACTAGCAAAATATAGGTCTTTTTTTTGCAAGATAAAAATAAGTCATATGCCATAAAAATAGACTATCATTCAAAATTGATTTCAAATATGAATATAACCATATAATTCTTACTATGATATACAACTTACATTTTACTTTTCTAATATAGCAAAATACAATATGACATAATAAATCCAGATGGAGAGAGTACTTCGTAACGGACTAATGCAGTCCATGAGGCATCAATACATGGTTGATCTCGTGTGTTTTTTTTATGACACCTTAAGAGAAGCAGGGGTTTCTGCATTTCATTAAGAAGAAAAGAATTGTTCGGTTAATCCGGGATACCCCCCCCCATCCCCCCCCCCCACACACACACTACCGCATGGTTGATTAAGGGACAATCGTGCGATAACCCTGACCACATCTTCTATAATACTATGCTTCCTAGTTTTAAAGAGCTCACATTCATTTGAGGTCTCCAATTGAGATTGCGTCACTCGATTTTAACCGAGTCAACAATTTCTTAAAGCTACCTTATTCAATTCTTTTATATTGTACACGATGTTTTCCAATTTTTAAGTTCAATTTAGAATTGGATCGGTCCAATTTTGACAGTGTCAACAATTTCTCAAGAGCTCTTCTATTCAATTCTTTTAAATCCATATGTTCCCATTTTAAACAAAAAAGTATCAAAATTCATTTCATGATGAGTCTAATCATACTGATTTTGTATTATGAATTTTGATATATTTCACTACAAATTTGATCAAACTTAAAAGGTTTGACTTCTCCAAAAAGTAATATACCTTATATTTTAAAACAGAGTGAGTATTTTTTTTAATAAACCCAATAACACCTACGGGCACAGCAAAGCGCGTCGAACCCTTCTAGTGGTTGATTAAGGGGCAACCGTGCGATAGCACCGGCCACATGGTTGATTAAGGGACAACCGTGCAAAAACTCCGACCATATAATTGTTAAAGGGACAATCATGCAAAAAAACCCCACAAGCATGACCAACCAGGCCACCCACAAAGCGTCAGAATGGGACCAACACGGAGCAAAGCCACAGCTCCACCTCATAGGGCCATTGCCGCACCGTACCCCGGGGCCGCTACTGCCGCATCCAACCGGCAAACTCGAGACCGCCGTCTCGACTTCCTCCACCCTGCAAACAAGACCAAAAAATCAAGACAATAGCATGACCATCAGACACAGGCTAGGCCTCCAAAGGTAACGCCCCGAGAGGGGAAACAATGAAGGCACCGTCGTCACTCACTTGGGCCAAGGTTGGAGCTAGATTTTCACCCGAAGAGCCCAATGATTTGGGTCGACAAAGAGGTTGGAGTTCTACGGTGACGCCTCCAAGGAGGAGGACAACGTCAGAGGACGCCGCCGGCACCGACACCGGCACTGAGCGAGGTCAGCACTAGGTTTCCACCCGGAACGAGCCAACGAACACTAGACGCACCCGCATCCAAACAAGTCGGCTGCAATCGACCAAACCCCTCGCCCAAGCCAAGACTATCGCCGAGAAAAAGATGACCTGTGCGATCCACCGCGCCAACCACAGTCGCAAAACACCGGACAACACCTCATGTTGTTGAGCCACTGCTAGCAAGCCGGTTGTAGATCTGTGCACGTTGGAGCCTATCATGGGCGACACCATCGTGCCGCCGTCCTAATCTGTTGCTCACCGCCAACCACGGATCCACGGGCATCCTTCGGAGAAGCCACTCCCTAGCTCGCCACATGCAGACATCCCGTAACTATGCATGGACTATGTAATCACATCATGCTAACACAAATGCACTATAAAATGGCAATGCTCGTTGATATAAATGTAATGGCAATGCCGTGGACATGAGTATAGGAAAGTATACATCATGATCCATCACTTGCACTCACATGAAAATGCTTAATTTTACAAATAGATGCATGGCATGTGTTTCAAATTGAAAGACCGAAAAGAAAAAAGTTGATTCCAGGATGCCAGCCAAAGTTGCCAATGTTGTTACTCTTCAAAATATAAGGTATATTACTCACTCTAGTGTTCTACCCAATGTTGTTCCTAGTAGTGTCACTAGCCTGCGGTATTCTGATGGCACTCTTCTCTTTCTTAAACCTACTCTGGAAAATGCCAGGAATGTTAAATGGTTGCTTTCCTGTTTTGATCACCTTTCTGGGATGAAAATTATTTTTAACAAATGTGATTTGCTTACAATTCATGTGGAGGAGGAAGTTGTCAAGGTTCTATCTCAATATACTTTTTTGTTGCAGAATAGTGTTTTCCCTTTGAAATACCTAGGATGCATTTGTACTGTCTTAAATTACTTAGAGAAAGTATTCAACCCATTATTGACAAGATTATCAAGAGAATTTTTGGCTGGAGAGGCAGATTACTCAGTTATGAGGCAAAGCTTTTCTTGCTTAGGACTTGCATTGCTAGTATACCTATGTACCTAATGTCTATAATTAAATTTCTTAAATGGGTTATGAAAGTTATTTTCGCTCAAATGGCTCACTTTTTGTCGAGTAACCTTAAAGATTTTCATAAATATTATTTAGCAAATTGAGGGCTTGTGTCCCAAAAAGAAGAATTTGGTTGGGTGGGTATACCTAATTTTAGAGATTTCAATATTTCCCTGCTTGCTTCTTGAGCCAAGAGGTATTTCCATAGTGCTAACAAGAGTTAGGGTATATTTCCTTGACTATAAGTATACCACTGCTAAACCTAGTGTGTTGTCTAAGCACGGAACCTGGGCTCCCCTTTTTGAAAAGGAATTACTTGGGCTTTTGTTGTTAGGCCTTTTATAAAGGATTCCTGACAATGGAACAAATATTAGTTTTTGCCATGATATTTGCGTGGGAGATAGCACTCTCAAAACTCAATTTTGGGATGTTTTTACATACGTCAACAATAGGATTGCTCTGTAGCTCAATTCTGGGATGGTTCCACCGTTAAAATTTCATTAATGAGATGTGTTGATGCTAGTTTTTTGGGTAAATGTTTGGACTCTTAACCTTATTGCAACCTCTTGTTCCCAATCTTGGACCTGATCGGTCCGTTTGGTTATTTGAACCCTCGGGTATTTATTCCACTTCAGTCTTGCTATAAGATGATTAACTTTAGTGGGGTTGCTGCTCCGCTCTGAAAATGGCTATCGAAAATCCCCGTACCACCATATTTTCGTGTGTTCTTATGGCTGGTAGCTAACAACCATATACTTACTAGAGATAATTTGAGTAAGAGACAACATGTAGAAGATTTGTCATGCTCGTTTTGTAATGAACCTGAATCTGTTTCTCACCTTTTGTTTGGTTCCACTCCTGCACATGTTGTTTGGGAGGTTGTCGTGGAATTGTCACGGCAGATGTCCTCTTGGAAGGACTTAGTCGTGGAGCCATCGCAACTAGGAAGCTTAAAGGGGTTAATCGGGACAAAGGACACGAGTGGTTTATACTAGTTCGGCCCCTTACGGTGAAGGTAAGGCCTACGTCTAGTTGGGTTGGTATTGCTTGATGTTTCGATGACCAGGGAGCGAGATACGCTATGCCCGGCTCTCGATGGGTTGTTTCTTGCCCTAAGCCGCTGGCAGGTCATCCCCTTATATACACAGGTTGACGCCCTGCGGCCTACAGAGTCCCGGCCGGCTCATAAACAGTGTCCGGCTCAATGACTATTTACTTCTACCTTATGTTACAAGTCATGCCATTATGGCAGTTCGTCGTTGTGGGCCTTAAGTCGCCTGCGGGCCTTTAGACCCTTTATTGACCCGTCCTCTTCATGCTTGGTCTTGGGCTTCTGATGAACCTCTCTTTGCGTAACCCGGACCCTCCTGGGCGGCTTACACAAATAGTTATATCCCCAACATTAGGCCCCAGATTGATTTGAACCGGTTCATGTCAATCTTAAAATACCTTAAAAATACATCTTCCTGTCTTCTGTCAGTGCAAAGCTCGTAACCCGCCGTGACGTCATCTTCTGGATTCATGATAACCCGTCGTGACGTCATCTTCCACTGACTTCATTTTTTATTCCGCCATATCCTCAACAGATCTTTGCCTTTACTGATCATCTCGAAAACTGAGGCGTCGGGGCCGCTGGATAATGATGTTTGGCCTCCTCGTTTCTCACGCCGTCTTAGTTGGCCTCTCCTTATAAATAGGCACGACCCCTAGGTCTTTTCCATTCTCCCCCTTCTGGCGTCTTCTTCCTCTCGCTACTCCCCTGCTGCTCGAGCTCCGTCGCCGCCGCCACCACAGCAGAGCACCGTATCTTCGTCGATCGTGACCGCTGCATCGACCAGAAAATCGCGACGAACCTCCGCAACAAGTCTGCATCTGTAAGTTTCTTCCTTCCTGTACCTCAGATCCACATTAAGATTTTCAAGTTCCTCGGTGTTCTTCACTGTTCGTCATGAACCCTTCATAGATTTCACCACCACCGCCTTCTTTTGATCTTAAGGTGGTATAAAACTGATGCGGTAGCTGTTTCGCACCCATTTCGAATGCAAATAGATCCCTTTTCTTTGTACAGAGGCTTTGTTAGAACTTATGAACTCATCTGTACTAGATTTAGGTCTAGCATTTTTTCTTTTCTGAACGACCGTTTGATCCAAAATAATAACTTCAACTTGTGAAACCTGTTTGTTCCACACTTAGCCAAAAATTGCATCTGTTGACTCTGTTTCAGCCATAGTAGTTCTTATGACCGGTTCAAAATAATACCGGCTGTTGACACCGCTTGCCTCTGGCGACTTAAGAAAACTTCAATTGTCTTTCATACTCGCAATAAATTGAGAGAACCTGTTTGCATGATCACCTATGTGTCATTAGGCCCCTTCTTAAATCGCCATCCTGAGTACCTCAATAATGCTTTCCTCCGGGTTAGAGTTGAACCGGAAAATTTCTTTATCTCATTGTAGGCTCCGATTTACACAATGGCACTCAAAGCCCCAAAACCTCCGGTGACCTGTAATTGGATCCCATCCATTGTCACGGAAAGCAAATTGTCCGATTTTGCGAAGTCTGGCTATCTGCCCAAGAAAGAGGTCATGTCTTATCGTGCTCCTGGCCCGTCCGAGGAGAAACCTCATCCCAAGGAAGGGGAGGTAGTAGTCTTTACGGATCATATGAGCCGAGGCTTTGCTCCATCCGGTTCAAAATTCTTTAGAGACGTTTTGCATTTTTTTGACTTAAGACCTCAAGACATCGGGCCCAATTCCGTGTCAAACATCTGCAACTTCCAAGTTTTCTATGAGGTCTATCTTGGAGAAGAGCCCAGCCTACTTTTGTTCAGGGGATTGTTCTATCTGAACCGGCAGAATGAGCGCGCCAACGGGCCCAGTTTGGAACTTGGCGGCATATCGATTCAAAGGCGGAGAGACTGCCTGTTCCCTTACGCTGAATTGCCGAGTCATCTAAAGGACTGGAACCAGACGTGGTTCTATTGCCAGGATTCTTCTCCGGCTGGTGAAAACCTGAAAGCACAAGTGCTCCCTGGGTGGTTTCGGTAATTAATGTCAACATATCTCTTGTTGGACTAACACTTTTACCTAGTATGTTTCAGATAAGTTCAACAATGGAGTGGCATGGACTAAAGGATATGGAACCCCTTCAAGAAGCTAAGGACAAAGGATTGGCTCAAGCTTCAAGAACAAGACTCTACATTTTATATTTTAGTGTTCCAAGATCACATTGAGTCCATAGGAAAAGCCAATACTATCAAGGAGGGATGAGGTGTTGCTTAATGAGCCTCTTGCTTCATGTGCTTAGTGATATGCTCCAAAATCCTCAACTACCTTTCCATATCCACATATGATCCAAACCTAAAGTCAAACTCGGCCCCACCGATTCTTTCTATCCAGCGCCACCGAGTTTCACATATCATAGCCACTGCCACAAACCCTAGCAAATCGGTTTCACCGATAGGGATCTCGGTCTCACCGAGATGGGATTGCAATCTCACTGTGTATGTCCATTGCCAAAATCGGTCTCACCGAGTTTGCGCAATCGGTACTACCGAGATTACAATGCAAATCCTCTGGTTAGCTTATTACCAAAATCGGTCTCACCGAGTTTGTGTAATCGGTCTCACCGAGTTTGCCTGACCAACTCTCTGGTTAGCTTATTACCAAAATCGGTCTCACCGAGTTTGTGTAATCGGTCACACCGAGATTACGTTATGCCCTAACCCTAACCATATCAGTCCTACCGAGTTGCATCTCAGTCCCACCGAAAATCCTAACGGTCACTAGGTTTGCTGAATCGGTCAGACCAAGTTTAATGATTCGGTCCCACCGAGTTTAGCAGATTGTGTGTAACGGTTAGATTTTGTGTGGAGGCTATATATACCCCTCCACCCACTCTTCATTCGAGGAGAAAGCCATCAGAACAGATCTTCACTTCCAGCACACATTTTCTGAGAGAGAACCACCTACACTTGTGTTGAGCTCAAGATATTCCATTCCTACCATATGAATCTTGATCTCTAGCCTTCCCCAATTTGCTTTCCACCCAAATCTTCTTTCCACCAAATCCAAATCCTATGAGAGAGAGTTGAGTGTTGGGGAGACTATCATTTGAAGCACAAGAGCAAGGAGTTCATCATCAACACACCATTTGTTACTTCTTGGAGAGTGGTGTCTCCTAGATTGGCTAGGTGTCACTTGGGAGCCTCCGACAAGATTGTGGAGTTGAACCAAGGAGATCGCCTACTTCGTGAAGATCTACCGCTAGTGAGGCAAGTCCTTCGTGGGCGACGACCATGATGGAATAGACAAGGTTGCTTCTTCGTGGACCCTTCGTGGGTGGAGCCCTCCGTGGATTCACGCAACCGTTACCCTCCGTGGGTTGAAGTCTCCATCAACGTGGATGTACGATAGCACCACCTATCGGAACCATGCCAAAAACATCCGTGTCTCAAATTGCGTTTGAATACTCCAAACCCTTCCCTTTACATTCTTGCAAGTTGCATGCTTTACTTTCCGCTGCTCATATACTCATTGCATGCTTGCTTGATATGTATTGTGTTTGTTAAACTTGTGCCCAAACTCCACCTAAACTTAAGAATTTCAAAAACTGCAACTTTTGGTACTTAGTGTCTAATCACCCCCCCCCTCTAGACACCTCTTCTCGATCCTCTCAAAACCCACTGCCCGGCTTCCGTGCATTACGCCTTGAATCTACTCACCCGTTGCCGGATAAGCTGACTGCTGCTGAACGTCTGCCACTCACCCCCAAGATCAAGAAGATTAAAGCTCTCTTAGGGAACGGCTTGGATGGTGTTGACCTGGTCCGAGTCTGGGTTGCTTGGAGAATAATTCCCTTAAGCCGCCGTCCCGGATTAATGTGTGATTACTCAGGTGAGAAAGATGACCCTCAGCGTCATAGCCCTGACGACTTACCAGATGACGTAGTGGAGGCTACCACTCAGTCTTTGTTAAAGGAGGGCACAGTGACCAGCAACACCTTCGGGTTACTGCCTTTCTGCAAACAAAACCCGACCCCTGCAGTAAGTCCTAGTTTTTACCTTTGACTATGCTTATACCTTGCTTTTACTTACAACCTTTCACAATTTCTCTTCAGGTGAAAGACAGCTTCTGGAAGGTTCATTATGACCATGAAGCGGCCAAACAAGCCAGGGCTGCTAAGAAAGCCGAGAGGAAACCCGCCAAGCCTACCACCTCCAGGAAAAGAAAAACAAGCGCCTCGGAGTTGCTTCAACTTGACGACTCTGATGATAATGAAGAAGAGGTAACTTTTAAACTTCCCTGACTATTTATCGTCATTTTACTACATGATTTCTCTTTCAGGAGGACACGGGAAACAACCAACCCGTCGAAGCAGAGGTAACTATAATCTCCTCCGACTCCGAGCCTCTGCCTCGTCAGAAAACTCGAAGATTAACCCGGAATGTAAGATTTTCACATCTTTTGTCTTACCAAGACCCTAACTTTCTTTTGAAGCAACAACAATTTGAAAGCCGGAGGCAGACCCGGACCAGCAAAGATGCAGAGCTCTCCTCCGGCTTGCCTGACGTAACCCGGAAGCGTCGAACTGAGGTTATCTCCGACTTATCCCGGTTTTTTACCTTTGGCGGGTCTAATCCGTCAACCTCTCAATTCATCTGACTCCAATTATCAGGATACATCACCTTCATCCGGCGAGTCTATGCAGTCAAACATGCCGGCTTTTAAGACTGCCCCTGGGTAATATCAATTTATTCACCTTATGTTTTTCCTTCTTCATGTTCCTTTACTCATTTTTCTGCTTTGCCCACAGCATGCAAGTTAAGCCCAGGAAGAAAACCAAGAAAGCGGAGCCGGCTCAAACCCTTGTGATGACTGAACCGGAACAGGGTGTAACTGCTCCCGACTCTTCCATACATCAGCCACCACTTGAACCGGCTCAAGATATTGCAGCAGCAACTTCCGATCCACCTTCTGAAGACATTCTTGATAGTTCTGCTAATCCGGAGGCGCCTAGCCCGGTCAAGGCGGCTGATCCAGAAGTGGAATTTCTCAAGGCCCAATTCGTTGAGCCGGCCCGGCCCATCGTTCTCGCCAAATGTTCGGCTAAGGAGGAGCTGCTAGAACGTCGTAAGGCCAAGATGGACATCACCGACTATACTCATTTGAGTATAGGAGAGATCGTCTCGGGCTACATCAACCAAGTGCAAAGCAGCCGTGACCTGGAAATTGACATGGTAAAACAAATACAGCAAAAATCTGAGGTATGACTTATGCTTTCTTATTGTCAATCATACTTACTGTACCAGCCCCCAAGTCTATTGCCTATCAGTGAATATGTTGTAGACTTTAGAAACATTGTTAGAGCTACTTGCCCGGTTTAAAGAGTAAAATATTTAAGCCGGATGTAACACAATACCTTTAACTTGCGATACACATTAGCCCCCAAGTGCCAAGTATCTTTGCTTGCAAAGTATTCGGGACTTAATATCCAGGACCGGCTTAATAATCTAGAAAGCTTCAGTATGCATTAGCCCCCAAGTGCCAGGTATCTTTGCTTGCAAAGTGCATGGGACTTAACATTATTTACCATAATCTTAACTTTTATCCGGTGCAACACAGGCCACCATAAGTCAATTTGAGTCGGAAATTGTAGACCCGAAGAGCCGCCTGGCAGCCCAGGAACTTGAAATACAAAAGGCCAACTCCAAGTTCAAACTCAGCGTCTCTGAACAAGAGAAGTTGAAGAAGAGCTTTGAGTCGGAGAAGAAAACCTGGGCTGATGAGAAGGCCTCTCTGGTGACTCGGGCCGAGACAGCCGAAGCATCCCTTGCAAAAGCAAACACCGAGCTGTCCGGCTTGAAGCGTCAGATATCTCGAATGGTCTCAGCAATCTTCGATAAGTTTCTTTATATGAACCTCAAATATTGCCATCCTTCCTTTGATGACTAAGCTAATTATTGCCTCCGGCTTACCCTTTGTTTAACAACACAGGCCCCAGGAGTACAACCCTCAAGCAGGACATGGTAATCAAACTGAAAGCAGTCTATACTCTGGTGGAGCAATTATACACCAGGTCACAACGTGCTTTGGCCGTTGTGGCCTTATCAAATGATGTGCCCCACCTCTTGCAAGATGTGTTACGACGGCTTGCTGTACTTCCTCAGCGGATTCAAGAGTTGAGACGGGCCCAAGCAATAGCCGGAGCAATAGCCGCTTTGAGTCGGGCCAAAGCCTGGTTACCAGAGCTAGACCCGACCAACATTGCTCTTGGGTATCCAAGTTTAAAGGAGGACGACACTCCATTTGATCAAAAAGACTTCACCAGCTGTGTGAGGGATATACGCCCTGTGGCCACTCAAATTGGGAACATACTGACCTCTCCAAGTATCAGCCGGGTTATGATAAGGAGAATCTGAGAATCCCCACGCCGCATTATGATGATGTCAGCCTGATCCCTCCAATTCGTAAGCACACCTTTGCCCCGAAGTAGACCCAACCAGTTTAATAGATGACGAAGCTGAGTTTGAAGCCTTGAGTGGCATTGACTGGGCATCATCATCCTTCCAGGACAAGGCAGCTGGCGGAGAGGCGAAGAAGGATAACCCGGAAGCTTCAGATCAACCCCAAGAGTAAATTGCAAGGCGTCACCTGTGTATGTCTTGTAGAAAAACGATGCCTCGTCATTCAGACTCGGGGAGTCTTGTAATAGATCCAAAAATACTTTGAGTTTTCATGCCTTCGCGCATGCTTATGGCCCGTAAGACTTGCATAAGCCGCCGTTACTATGCATTTCGTAGTTTATATGAATATGTTATGTCCTTGCAGAAATGTCTTGTATTGCCCTGCACATAAGACAAACAAAATCCCTTGGCGACTTTTCGCATTGGGAGTTACATAAGCTTCTGATAACCCGGAATGTTACAAGAAACCAACTTATGATTAGACTTAGTAGACGTAATCATAATAATATATCTGTGATGCTTATGGTTACATCTGAGAGTAATTTTAACTCCTGAAAATTGACGTATAAAGGTTCACCTGATACTTAATGACCTAGAGGGACCTGTATTCACCCGGAAGGTTGTGATCCACACTACGGTATTTTGAAAAGGATCTCAATATAACCAAATATTGACACTTATAAAATATGATAAATAATAAATAAAATTTCAAAGGCTTCTGATTCGAATATGACCAGTGAACCATTCCAAAGGGGTTAAGCTAAGATTCGGATGCGATCATATAGCCCCAAGTGGCTGTGGCGATGCCAATCAAGTGGGTATCGACAGCTATGTTCTCTTTGGTTCGAATACGACCTATGTTTGAACAGGAAGCCCCCAAGTGACTATAAGAATTGTTTAATGACGCTGATTCGAATACGATCCACGTCAGACCCAAAGGGGTTAAGCTATGATTCAAATATGACCAAGAAGCCCCCAAGTGAGTTTGGCAGTATGCCGATCAAGTGGGTATCTACAGCTATGTTCTCTTTGGTTCGTATACGACCTATGTTTGAACAGGAAGCCCCCAAGTGATCATGGCTAGATTCAGATATGATCATAAGCCGGACCAAAGTAAAGCCGGAATCAGATGTGACCCGCTCCCTCTTGGTTATTTTCACCACCTGACAAAGAAAACACATAAAACCTTTTTTGGGGTGGAAAAAAGGACAGAGGTCCTGCTTTATTGCTTTATGTAATATATACATAATATAAATATATACACATTAGAGCCGGTGGCTCAAGTATAGTAAGGCCGAAGATGAGCGATATTCCACGGCCGACGGGTCTCTTCCTCCGATTTACGTGAATCTTTGTGCTCTCGAACATCGATAAGGTAATATGACCCGTTGTTCAGATTCTTACTGACCACAAAGGGTCCTTCCCAAGGAGGGGATAGCTTGTGCATGTCAGATTGATCCTGAATGAGTCGGAGCACTAAATCGCCTTCTTGAAAGGTCCTGGACCTAACCCGACGGCTGTGGTAGCGGCGCAGGTCTTGCTGATAAATCGCCGAACGGGCTATTGCCAAGTCTCGCTCTTCATCCAACAGGTCAAGTGCATCTTGACGCGCCTTTTCATTGTCCGCCTCAACATAAGCCGCCACACGGGGTGAGTCATGACGTATGTCACTTGGCAGGACCGCCTCTGCTCCATACACCATAAAGAAATGTGTGTAACCTGTAGACCTGTTAGGTGTAGTATTGATGCTCCAAAGTACAAAAGGTAATTCCTCCACCCAACAACCCGGCGTCCGCTGCAAAGGGACCAAGAGCCGGGGCTTAATGCCCTTCAAGATTTCTTGGTTAGCTCGTTCCGCTTGACCATTGGATTGAGGGTGAGCCACAGCCGAAACGTCAAGCCGGATATGTTCTCGTTGATAGAACTCTTCAGTAGCTCCTTTAGAAAGGTTAGTGCCATTATCAGTTATGATGCTGTGTGGAAAACCAAAGCGAAAAATCACCTTTTTCATAAACTGGACCGCTGTGGCTGCATCACACTTACTGTCCGGCTCCGCCTCAACCCATTTTGTAAATTTGTCAACCGCCACCAAGAGGTGTGTCTTTTTGTCCTTAGACCTTTTGAAAGGCCCAACCATATCAAGCCCCCAGACTGCAAATGGACAAGTAATTGGGATCATCCGCAACTCTTGAGCCGGCACATGGGCTCGTCGTGAGAACTTCTGACATCCGTCACATTTACTGACTAGATCTTCTGCATCAGCATGAGCCGCCAGCCAATAAAACCCATGACGGAAAGCTTTGGCCACCAGAGACTTTGAACCGGCATGATGACCACAATCGCCTTCATGAATCTCACGAAGGATTTCCTGACCCTCCGCAGGTGACACGCAACGTTGAAACGCTCCAGCGACGCTACAGTGATCTAACTCGCCATTAACAATTGTCATGGACTTGGACCGTCAGACGATTTGTCTTGCCAATGTATCATCTTCAGGCAACTCTCCCTGGGTCATGTAAGCCAAATAAGGCACTGTCCAATCCGGGATAACATGGAGAGCCGCCACCAGCAGTGCCTCCGGGTCTGGTATTGCCAGATCTTCCTCTGTAGGTAACTTAACAGAAGGATTATGCAAAACATCAAGAAAGGTGTTAGGCGGCACCGGCTTACACTGAGATCCCAGCCGGCTTAAGGCATCAGCCGCCTCATTCTTCCTTCGATCAATGTGTTCCACCACATAGCCCTTGAAGTGTCCAGCCACAACATCAACTTCACGATGGTAAGCCGCCATAAGGGGATCTTTAGAGTCCCCCTTGCCTGACACTTGTTGAGCCACAAGGTCTAAGTCTCCGAAGCATTGCACCCGGCTCAAGTTCATCTCTTTGGCCATCCGGAGACCATGGAGTAAGGCCTCGTACTCAGGTGCATTGTTAGTACAAGGAAACATAAGCCGGAGCACATAACAGAATTTGTCACCTCAAGGGGAAGTTAACACAACTCCAGCCCCCGAGCCTTCCAATTGTCTGGACCCGTCAAAGTGAATAGTCCAATATGTGTTGTCGGGTTTCTCCTCAGGTGCCTGTAGCTCTGTCCAGTCATTGATGAAATCCACCAAGGCTTGAGATTTAATGGCAGTGCGTGGTACGTACTTCAGACCATGAGGCCCGAGCTCGATAGACCACTTGGCGACTCGTCCTGTAGCCTCTCTGTTCTGAATAATGTCTCCCAAGGGGGCAGAACTTACCACAGTGATAGGATGACCTTGGAAGTATTGCTTCAGCTTCCGGCTTGCCATAAACACCCCATAAACAAGTTTCTGCCAATGAGGATATCTTTGCTTTAACTCAGTGAGTACCTCACTGACATAATAAACCGGCCGTTGAACCGGATGTTCCTTACCAGCCTCCTTGCGCTCTACCACGATTGCAACACTGACGGCTCGTGAATTAGCAGCCACATATAACAGCAAGGGCTCTTTGTCGATGGGAGCTGCAAGAACCGGCGGCTCAGATAACTGCCTCTTCAAATCCTCAAAAGCAGTATTAGCAGCATTACTCCAAACAAACATGTCTGCCTTCTTCATCAGTTGGTATAGCGGTAGGGCCTTCTCACCTAGCCGACTTATGAACCGGCTTAAAGCAGCAACACAACCCGCCAGTCGCTGAACATCATTGATACAAGCCGGTTTAGCCAAAGAAGTGATCGCTTTGATCTTCTCCGGATTAGCTTCAATGCCCCTGTTTGAGACCAAGAATCCCAAAAGCTTTCCTGAAGGCACACCAAACACACACTTCTCCGGGTTAAGCATCATCTTGTAAACCCGGAGGTTATCAAAGGTTTCGCTGAGATCAGATATCAAGGTTTCCGTCTCTCTGGACTTCACCACTATGTCATCCACATAAGCATGAACATTACGCCCAATCTGATTGTGGAGACAATTCTGTACACACCGCTGATAAGTCGCCTGGGCACTCTTGAGCCCAAAAGGCATAGACACATAGCAGAAGGCTCCAAACGGAGTGATGAAAGTCGTTTTCTCCTGGTCCTTAACTGCCATCTTGATCTGATGATAACCAGAGTAAGCATCCAAAAAGCTCAAACGCGCACAACCCGCCGTAGCATCAATGATTTGATCGATGCGGGGGAGAGCAAAAGGATCAGCCGGACAAGCCTTATTTAAGTCTGTGTAATCCACACACATCCGCCATGTGCCGTTTTCTTGAGCACGAGCATCGGGTTAGCCAACCATTCCGGGTGAAAAACTTAAACAATGAACCCAGCTGCCAAGAGCCGGGCGACCTCCTCTCCTATAGCTTTACGTCGTTCCTCATTGAATCGCCACAGAAACTGCCTGACCGGCTTATACTTCGAATCAATATTAAGAGTGTGCTCAGCGAGTCCTCTCGGTACACCCGGCATGTCAGAAGACTTCCATGCAAAGATGTCCCGGTTCTCACGGATGAACTCGATGAGCGCGCTTTCCTATTTAGGATCCAAGTTGGCACTGATGCTGAACTGCTTAGACGAATCGCCCGGAGTAAAATCAACAAGCTTGGTCTCTGCAGCCGACTTAAACTTCATGGCCGAGTCATGTTCCGTAGTCGGCTTCTTGAGGGAGGTCATATCCTCCAGGTCAACGTTATCCTGATAAAACTTGAGCTCCTCTGCTGCACAGACAGACTCGGCATAAGCCGCATCACCTTCTTCGCATTCCAAGGCCACCTTACGACTTCCATGCACAGTGATGGTGCCCTTGTAACCCGGCATTTTGAGCTGCAAGTAAATGTAACACGGCCGCGCCATAAACCTAGCATAAGCCGGTCGTCCAAACAAAGCATGATACGGGCTCTTGATTTTGACCACCTCAAAGGTTAACTTTTCAGCCCTAGAGTCATACTCATCTCCAAAGGCCACCTCCAGCTCAATCTTACCGACGAGGTAAGCCGACTTACCAGGCACCACTCCATGGAATACGGTATTGGATGTCTTTAAATTCTTGTCAGTTAAGCCCATGCGCCGAAAGGTCTCATAATAGAGGATGTTGATGCTGCTACCTCCATCCATCAGCACCTTAGTGAATTTGTAACCACCGACCTGCGGTGCCACCACCGGTGCCAGTTGACCCGGATTATCAACCCGGGAAGGGTGATCCTCCCTACTCCAGATAATGGGCTGTTCCGACCACCTCAAGTAACGAGGGACTGCCGGTTCAACAGAGTTCACAGCCCTCTTGTGAATTTTCTGATCACGCTTACACAAACTGGTGGTGAACACGTGATACTGCCCACTATTTAGCTGCTTTGGATGGCTCTGATAACCCGACTGCTGCTGCTGTTGACCTCCTTAACCGGACTGCTGCTAGTTATAACCACCCTGGTTTCCCTGAAAACCGGACCCTGAACCGCCGCCCGGGCCATGAAAGCCGCCACCTCCTGAGCCGCCGCCTGGGCCTTGATTGCCATCAAACGTATTAGAATTCTTGAACGCCTTCATGATTGCGCAATCCTTCCATAAGTGAGTCGCCGGCCGTTCCCGGGTGCCGTGTTTTGGACAAGGCTCATTGAGTAGTTGTTCAAGAGATGGACCTGACCCGCCAAACCGGGGTGGTTTTCCCTTGCGTTTCTGATTGTTACCCTGTGCATTGGCCACAAATTCTGGGTTACCGTCCGCCTTACGCTTATTGCCTCCTTGATTCGTCGGGTTATGCTACTGGCCCTTTCCATTGCCACTCTTCTTTCCCTTCCCTGTCTTTTCTTCATCAGACGCGGGATCCTTGGTACTATCAGAATCGGCATATTTGACTAAAGCCGCCATCAGCGTCCCCATATCATTGCAATCACGCTTAAGGCGCCCCAGCTTCTGTCTCAGAGGTTCAAAACGGCAATTCTTTTCTAGCATGAGAACGGCTGAGCCGGCGTCCATCTTGTCAGATAATTTATTATATCTTTGACCCGGCGTACCCAATGAGTCGTGGACTCACCTTCCTCCTGCTTACAATTTGTCAAGTCCACAATCGACATAGACTGCTTGCAAGTGTCTTTGAAATTCTGGATGAAGCGGGCTTTCAGCTCTGCCCATGAACTAATGCAGTTGGGTGGCAAACCCTTTAACCAAGAACGGGTTGTTCCGTCCAACATCATGGTGAAGTATTTAGCCATCGCTGCGTCACTGACCTCTAGCAGCTCCATGGCCATCTCATAACTCTCGATCCACGCCCCAGGCTGTAGGTTGGCTGTATAATTCGGCACCTTTTGAGGCCCCTTGAAATCCTTGGTAGACGTACATTACGTAGAGCCGGTACCAGACAGGGAACTCCTCCGGTTCTAGTAGCAACTCCCGCCTCAATAGAAGTCGTCGGATAAGCCGGTAAGTCCTGCTGAGCTGCTAGCTGAGCCGCTAGTTGTGCTGCCCGTTCGTCCTCCTGACGTATCCGATCCTGCACCGGGTTATATCCACCGGGTTGGTTCCGACGCTGAGCATTGCTTGACAGGGCCTCTGACTCCATGTGTCTGCTGTAACTCGGGCTCCGGTTTTGACGCGGCGGAGCTAACCAGGGTGGAGGAGTTGAATGAATCCTGTCCCGGCTGTAAGAATAAGTCTCTTGTTGGGCCAGAGCCGTCTGGACAAGTTCTCTGATCCTCCGGGTCTCTACTGTTGTTGGATCATCACCATCCACTGGGAGAGCCGCCAAACGTGCTGATGTTGCGATTAAATTCTCCATGGGGGTTGGAGAAGTGACCCGGTGGTATTGGTACGTAACGGGGCGGTGCCATATTGCCATGAAGAGGCGCCGTCACCTGAGGCTGAACCGGGCCCGCTGCTCCGGATGTCATAAACTGATTTGCACCTGGCTGGTTACTTGGGCCAGCTCCGGGTGTAGCGAAGAGATTCCGAGGGTCATAAGTTGGAGGTAAACAGGACTGAGTTTTCTGATGTCTCCTCCTCATTACCTCATTAGATGCGTTCAGACTCATTGTGAGCTGAAAAGCCTCTGCCTGAAGCTGTTGTGCCCGTGCATCCAAAGCCGCCCGCTCTGTCGCCAGTCTAGCATCCTCAGCTGCTAAGGTTTCCTTGGCATTGGCGATCTCCTCACGAACCTGTGCCACCTCTGCCTCATGCTCAGATTGGTTCGCAGGGATGACTGTAGCGGTTAACAGGGCCGTAAGTTTATCCATGAGATCCATCAGCACCTGAGCCGGTGAGCGCACAGGGCCTCCTGCCCCGGCTGCTCCTAACCCGGATGTTATCGCTGCTGAGGCCATAGAATTTTGGCCGGGTTGAGTACCAGCCATGAAGACTCCTGCCCAGTTTGGCGACTCTGAGGGGTCCGGAATAGTGATGCCATCGGAACAGCCCCCAAGCACACCATCATGAACTTGGTACAGCGAATCCATTGAGCCGGCAGGCGAGTCGCCGTCAGAGAGGACGGCCGGCTCATCATCACCTTCAGATCCTTCAGGAAGTTCACCTCCGTGGACGCAACCCACGAAGGCACGCTTCACGACGTGTTGAGCTCGGGCGGGTCTCGCACGTTGAGCCGTCTCGATGAGGTCGGTGCAGTTGTCCGGCTCAGGGCCCGGCTCACCAATCCGGCCGATGAAGACGTGAATTCCACCAAAGGGGACCCGGTACCCATACTCAATTAAGCCGGCGTCGGGGCCCCAGCCTTCGTCGTCGATGTAGATCTTGCCGCGATGACTCTTGGTCATCCGGCCGACTGCGTATCCCTTGAGCCCTTCGAAGCTGCCCTTCAAGAACTCAAATCCACCGTGCCCTGGCCCCACGGTGGGCGCCAACTGTCGTGGAATTGTCATGGCAGATGTCCTCTTGGAAGGACTTAGTCGTGGAGCCATCGCAACTAGGAAGCTTAAAGGGGTTAATCGGGACAAAGGACACGAGAGGTTTATACTAGTTCGGCCCCTTACGGTGAAGGTAACGCCTACATCTAGTTGGGTTGGTATTGCTTGATGTTTCGATGACCAGGGAGCGAGATACGCTATGCCCGGCTCTCGATGGGTTGTTTCTTGCCCTAAGCCGCCGGCGGGTCGTCCCATTATATACACGGGTTGACGCCTTGCGGCCTACAGAGTCCCGACCGTCTCATAAACAGTGTCCGACTCGGTGACTATTTACTTCTACCTTATGTTACAAGTCATGCCATTATGGCGGTTCGTCGCTGTGGGCCTTAAGTCGCCTGCGGGCCTTTAGACCCTTTATTGACCCGTCCTCGTCATGCTTGGTCTTGGGCTTCTGATGAACCTCTCTTTGTGTAACCCGGCCCCTCCTGGGTGGCTTACACAAATAGTTATATCCCCAACAGAGGTGATAGCTCACATCTTTCAATTTCCCCTTCCCAAATCAATTCATGATATTTGTGTCATGTGGTTTAATTTTAAGAAGATGGATGTTCCTAACATGTCGTACATTACTACCTTATGGAGCCTATGGACTGTTCGTAACGAGATGCATTTTCAGGGCTTAGTGTGGAAAGATGTAAGGGCTCTGTTGATAAGGGTAAGCGCTTTGTTGCATCAATGAAAGATCATATGCGGCGACCCTTGGTATGTGCTAATGCGAAGATGCTTGTTGCTCCTGGATCAGCGAAGAGGAGAGCTCCCGAGGATCACATGGAGATGACTCCGCCTACAAGTGGATATGGTGGCCTATATCAACCTTTCACTAGAGCTGTGAGATGTCATTCCAGTTAGATGTGTAATGTTGATGTTTAGCCGCTGATGTTGTACTTGCAGGCTTTATGTTTCGAATCAACTTGGTACTTATTATGACCCTGCTACTTTAGTCAGGCTCGAGAGCTGGGAACAGTTTTATGTTGCTATGATTTGCCTCGTTTGTAATAAAATGAGGGCAAAGATCTGGAAAGCTCACACAAAGCCAAAATTTCAGCTCTTTGCCTAGGTTGGTGATTCACGGGCGGATCCTCACGTCTTAGCAGTCAAAGGGAGCTCATAACCTTGTGTGTCCCATGTGCCTAAAAGCTCTAGAAGGGCATACATTTATGCATCCAATTGCCCATTTTCAGTAGTTTGGTGGAAAACCGAGTCCATAAAAAGGTGTACTTATTTGATTTTGTTGAGAATTGGTGGGAGATGAACCTTGTAGCTGCCACAAGTAGCCAAGAAGTGGGTGCATCCTATATAAGCAGGGAAAAGCACGGTTAAAAAACTGAACAAAGTTTCAATGGAATTTCCTAAATTTTGCACATTTTAGTGAGGTCCAATGTACTTGTAACGCTGAGGTTTCGAGTCAGATTCAGACTACCAAAACATAGGCTAATTTTTTTAATGGATTTTGAAAACTCAAAATTCAAAAAAAAAATCCAAAACATGTGAAATTTCTGAAATTTCACATATTCAAGTGACGTCTGGAATAGTTTTGTTTCTTAAAATTTAACTTATCAATACACTTACCAATAAGTGGCACAACAAGTGATAGGTGACATTAGCCAACCACCATCAATTGCTAGGGTGTTTTGAGAGTAATCCACACTCAGTCACTGGGGTTTCTTATGATGTTATTCCTCTTGAAAATAACTCTACTTTGGAATAGCTATTTCACTCTCTTCTAGTAATAGAAATGTGACTCTTCTCCCATGTCTCCTAACCAAAAAGTTGACTTTAGAACATGTAGAATACTCACCTAAAACGAAACAAAAAGAAGAAGAGGTAATTCAACATCATAACCCATTGCTTGCACACTTGCACAAACATCTTTTACACATAGTACACATGTAACTAATTGAAGGGAGTTGGCTCCATGGAAGCTGCCTTAAAACATGTAGCTCCATCAGAGCTCCCCCACAAATGCATAATTGGCCTGGTACGGATACGTACTACTAGTACGCCAGTGGTACTAGCATATTATATTTAGCTACGGAATATCAATGAAATAATAATTAATCATCATTCTTCGCGGGGCCATGAAGTAAGAATTGATCATGGCCTGCGATTATTTTTACCGTGACCAATTCTTGGTCACTCGTAGTGGTAGTTGAGTAATTAATCTGTCAGTGTTGATGGAATTGCTTAGTGGTGATTTGACCGGTCGAAGCTTGAAATGGCCTCCATGGCCGTGGTCGGAGCTGGCATTCGAGCTCGATCAGTTGTAGGAGGAGAAGCTCCAGAGGCTGATCTCGCCTTCCTCCTCCCACTCGACGGGCGCCATGGGCGCCGGCGCGAAGAAGGTGCTGCACGGGTCCATCATGGTGGCGTAGTCCATGCACTTGGGCGACTGGAAGAAGGCGTCGATGTCCGCCAGCGCGTCGTAGTCCACGCCGTCGTCGCCGTGCGCCATGGCCTCGTCGTCGGCGGCGTTGCTGTGGCGTGCGGACTGGTCCTCCGGGGAGCCGAAGGACGACGCGTTGTCGCCGTAGCCGCACGGCGGGGCGGCGCCGGGCCAGGAGGCAGAGGAGGCCATGGTGTGGGGAGGCTGCAGGGGGCTGCTGCCGGCGGTGGCGGCCGCGGCGGCGGCGACGCGCTGGATGGACTTGGGCGACATGGCGGCGGCGGGGACGTGGAAGGGGAGGTGGACGGGGAAGTTGAGGTCGGCGGCGGAGCCCCGGAGGCAGAGCAGCGCGGCGTCGTAGGCGCGCGCGGCGGCCTCGGCGGTGGAGTAGGAGCCGAGCCATATGCGCGTCTTCTGGTTGGGCGCCCGGATCTCCGACACCCACGACCCCCAGCTCCGCATCCGCACGCCCTTGTACTGCTGCTGTTGCTGCCTCCCTCCGCCGCCGCCGCCCTGCCTCGCTGCCGCCGCCGCATTGCCGCCGTCGCCGCCGAGCGCCACCTGCTGCTGCTGCTGCCCGCTCTTCACCATTTCCGGACCGATCACGCTCGCCGACGACGCTCCTCGGTTTGACACGAACTTGATTTCTTTGATATGCGAGCGACGGTGAACTCTGAGAGTGTGCAAAGACCAGTGCAGGTTGAAGTGGTAGCTAGGGGTGGTTGGTTGGGTGTGTGGCTGGTGCAGGCAGAGTGGTGCGCCCGATGGCTTATTTATAGGAACCAGGAGCGTCAGAGCGTGCATTTTTATAAACTCGGCCATTTCTACTTTCCTTTGTCTCACCTGAAATTGCTTGTGTGTCTCTCTAGTCTGTGTTTGTATAAAACCATTTCGCCCACATCACGCGGATACAAGCTTGGCAGCACCAGACCTCTGTTTCTAACTACTCCCTATGTCTTAAAATGCAAGTCAAATTTTGACATTCTCTGTTTGTTTTAAAATGTAAGACGTTTTAAAGATACTTCCTTTGTCTCAAAATGTAAGACGTTTAAGACAAACGGCTTGTATTTGGAGGGAGCACCTCTGTTTTTAAACATAAGACAAACATTTTATATTTAGGAACAGAGGTGTGTGTGTGTGTCTTTCTTTTGTTTTGTACACCCCAGTACAATACTACTGCATCTGCAATAATGCAGAGGAAACACTAACGGAAATAATTGAAGAAAAAAGAAGGAAAGGTCCTGCAAATTCGATCCTATAGACGTACGCAGCATGTCAGCACCTCGGAAGCAACACGTTTTATGCTTAAAGTTTACTCAAAACTAAGCACGGATGAGTTAGCCGCATGCAGCATATGCATGCATGCATGCTCGCTCATTATGATTGGTCTAAGTGCTGGCGTGCATGCCGTGGCTTATCCTGTTCGGTCATCGCTGGGCATAAATCATTTTCTCGAGGTGTACAGCTATACAAGTGAGGGATTTAGAAACACCATTTTGAAGGTTTATCGCCGAAGTACTGTGCTTATGTCCCACTAGCAGGTGCTCCTCCAATGTGCTTATGTCCCACTAGCTAGCAGCTGGAATTCCTTCCTTGATAACTTTTGTGGGAGTCCGCGCAAGAGCAAAAGGAAGACTCAATCTGAAGAAGTAGATGAAGATGAAGAAGAGAAAGAAGGAGAAGATGGAAGCTTGACTGAGAGTAGCTACAACTCAAGTGATGATTTGTCCCTAATGAGATTTTGTGTTAATGACACCTTGTTTAGAAGACAAGCCATGTTTGTATACTGCTTACATAATGTATGTGTACTTTGAGATGAAACTAGCACAATGTTGTGCATCGCTAAGGAACCATAAAAAGATGATAATGATAAGATACTGTTGACTTGGGATATCATCAAATATGATGGTGTCTTATTGTTGTTGCATGGTCATGATTAAAAAGAGAGCGTCGATATAACGAAAGACCATATTGTAGCCATTGAAGAGTTTTAAGCGACCCTTTTTGGTGCTTTGGAAGATTTAGAGTGAGATAACATTTTAAATGATAAAAGATAAGAGAATGGGCAAGAGTAATTTGAATGCACCGGATCATGTGTTTGGTAGGAGGATAACGTCTCTGACTGCATTGGAATTGCAATGTGTTTGCTCTCTTCTGTTGTGCTATAGAATTGGAAGAATTGGTTGGGAAGAGAAATTAAAATCAAGGCCATGATTTTAAAATGGAGTTGTATGCATTTATATTTTTCGTTTTCATAAGAGTGTTTTCTCATAATTAGGGCAGCGGTGTATTTGTTTATTTGGATGGTCTCATACCGTGTAAAAAGTAACAATTGTTTGTTATAATTTATATATTTTGGAAGGTTGCTAGTCTCATATGTGACTCCAACCTTTATAAGTAGGATATGGTCCCATATGGGAACTCACCATCAACTCCAACCTTTATAAGTAGCATATGGTCTTATATATGAACTCATCATCAACTCCAACCTTTCTAAGTAGGAAAGATATGTGTATGGTCGGAGACCCCCCTCCCCCCACCAACCAAAAAAAGATAAAGAATATGACACTTCTACCTGTGATTTCTCGTTTTTCGAGTCATATGCATGTCATAATACAAAGACGGGCTGCATCGTGGAAATATGTGGGAATCAACATACAAAATACATAGCCAGAAAACCCACAACCCAGAGAGAGAGAGAGAGAGAGAGAGAGAGAGAGAGAGAGAGAGAGAGAGAGAGAGAGAGAGAGAGAGAGAGAGAGAGAGAGAGAGAGGTCCCAAAAAAGTGTGTAAGTTGTGCTCACTTTGGGCGCTCTTCAGACCAGGTCAGCGTGGTACTGAATTTGTTCGGATGGCGCTCGAAGTTGGGCTGGACCCTCTGGGCACCGGAGCCTCCAAATGGAATCTGACAGCCTCCGGCCGAGGTCAGAGAGGGTATGATCTTTCCTGGACAACACACATAGCTGCCTAGAGCCTCTAGGCTATTGTTTTCTCCAAGAGAATCACATAAGCTAGCAAGTTGTCGGGCTACCAAGTGCAAGTATTTGTAACTAGCAGGCAAGTTTCCCTCGGCGAGAACCAAGATATCAATCCATGTAATCGAATGTTTCAAGCCCAAAGCTTGTCCTTACATACAATTAGAAACTTCCTTGTATCCCCAACAATTCCAGCGTTGTCAATCTCACTAGCTTTACTAGTTGCAAAAAGTTATGAGTGTGTCTAATTTTTGGAAGTGTTTATGTATTTTTGGAATATTAATTGCAGAAAATAAAAGTGCATGTAAAATTAAAGTGGTAGTTGTTTTTATGTGGGAAATTGGACTGGATTCATAGTACACTAGTAGTGTCCTTGCAATAAGCAATGACGTGAAAATATAAGCATAGGTATGCAAGATAAATGATTAAGACAATATGGATAATTATATTATATGATGTGACGATATTATATAACTAGTATGTCCATGAATCTATAGAATGGCTAGATGTCATAATCATCTATAGCTAATGCTCGACCTAAAGACCATTCACAAACACATGCATTCTCAAATATCAAGTTCAAAATAAACATAGGATTGCATTAAGCAAGATGACATACAATTGATAATACATTCCCCTCACCTCAATATCATCATCGAGACAATGAGTTAACTATATTTCCATCCTTAGTGCATGAGAATACAATTACAAGTTTTTTATCTTAGTGTCACTGAAACTTCACTTATAAAGATTAACCCCATCTAATGCACACCACTCCCACTATTGATCTTTCATCTAAAATGTCTACTGGGTGTATTGGTGAATCAGAGAGCTAGTATATGCATCTATAAGCCATGCAAAACAGCACACATGATCAGATAATCAAGAAACAATCATCACATAACAAAAGTAACCGCCAGAATTGTGTCATATGGATCACAATTATGTTAGGTAGCTCATGTGATCTATAGCATCAAAGAGCGGGGATAGATTGTTGCATAGCTACTGCTACAAACCCATAGTCCAAGCGTGCACTACTCACATGTCATCATGGGAGCGGTAGAGGGTCAATGAAAAGGTTGAAGATGATGATTCGCACCTCTGGCAAAGTCCAGAACAGGGCTTGATACGTCTCCAACGTATCTATAATTTTTGATTGCTCCATGCTATATTATCTACTGTTTTGGGCAATATTGGGCTTTATTATCCACTTTTATATTATTTTTGGGACTAACCTATTAACCGGAGGCCTAGCCCAGATTTGCTGTTTTATGCCTATTTCAGTGTTTCAAAGAAAAGGAATATCAAACGAAGTCGAAACAGAACGAAATCAACTGGAGAAGTTATTTTTGGAAGGAAAGCTACCGGATGGACTTGGGCCCCATGTCAGGAGCTAATGGAGCTGGCCACGAGGGTGGGGGGCGCGCCCACCCCCCTAGGGCGTGCCCCCTACCTCGTGGGCCCCCCGAAGCTCCACCGACGTACCCCTTGCACCCATATATACCTATGTATCGTAAAACTTCCAGAACAGAGATTAGATCGGGAGTTCCGCCGCTGCAAGCCTCTGTAGCCACCAAAAGTCAATCGGGACCCTGTTCCGGCACCCTGTCGGAGGGGGGGGGACCCTCACCGGTGGCCATCTTCATCATCCCGGCGCTTTCCATGACGAGGAGGGAGTAGTTCACCCTCGGGGCTGAGGGTATGTACCAGTAGCTATGCGTTTGATCTCTCTCTCTCTCTCTCTCTCTCTCGTGTTCTTGATTTGGCACGATCTTGATGTGTCGCGAGCTTTGCTATTATAGTTGGATCTTATGTTGCTTCTCCCCCTCTACTCTCTTGTAATGGATTGAGTTTTCCCTTTGAAGTAATCTTATCGGATTGAGTCTTTAATGATTTGAGAACACTTGATGTATGTCTTGCCGTGCGTATCTGTGGTGACAATGGGATATCACGTGATTCACTTGATGTATGTCTTGGTGATCAACTTGCGGGTTCCGCCCATGAACCTATGCATAGGGGTTGGCACACGTTTTCATCGTGATTCTCCGGTAGAAACTTTGGGCACTCTTTGAGGTTCTATGTGTTGGGTTGAGTAGATGAATCTGAGATTGTGTGATGCATATCGTATAATTATACCCATGGATACTTGAGGTGACATTGGAGTATCTAGGTGACATTAGGGTTTTGGTTGATTTGTGTCTTAAGGTGTTATTCTAGTACGAACTCTAGGGCTGTTTGTGACACTTATAGGAATAGCCCAACGGATTGATTGGAAAGAATAACTTTTAGGTGGTTTCGTACCCTACCATAATCTCTTCATTTGTTCTCCGCTATTAGTGGCTTTGGAGTGACTCTTTGTTGCATGTTGAGGGATAGTTATATGATCCAACTATGTTATTATTGTTGAGAGAACTTGCACTAGTGAAAGTATGAACCCTAGGCCTTGTTTCCTATCATTGCAATACCGTTTACACTCACTTTTACCGCTCGCTACCTTGCTGTTTTTATATTTTCAGTTTACAAAAACCTATATCTACCATCCATATTGCACTTGTATCACCATCTCTTCGCCGAACTAGTGCACCTATACAATTTACCATTGTATTGGGTGTGTTGGGGACACAAGAGACTCTTTGTTATTTGGTTGCAGGGTTGCTTGAGAGAGACCATCTTCATCCTACGCCTCCTACGGATTGATAAACCTTAAGTCATTCACTTGAGGGAAATTTGCTACTGTCCTACAAACCTCTGCACTTGGAGGCCTAACAACGTCTACAAGAAGAAGGTTACGTAGTAGACATCAAGGCTACAGATGAGTTTCACCTTAGATCGTGGATTGATGTTGCATAAAATTCCACAATAAATATATTGAAGATCCAGAGGTATATATAAGTGTTGACATTGAAGAGGTGTAAGTGCATCTAGTGCCACCCCTAGTTGGTTTTGGAGTATTGACGACAAACCTGGTTGAGGGACTAATGTGTTTGTGAGAATTGCAGGATAACACAGGTAGTAGTCCCTCATTGATTCGGTTTACCTACCGGAGATGACCCCTAAAAAGGTATGAAGACATTGAAGATAATGGTGGTATGTGAAGATATTCACATTGAAGACTATGACATGAGAAGACATCATGTGAAGACTATGGAGCGCGAAGACTTAGTTGTTTCGTTGTTTCCTTTTCTTCTTTGTTGAGTCATAGGAACCACGGTACTGTTAAGTGTGGGGTCCCAGTGAACAAAGTCAGAGTGACTGAAGTGATGCTCAACCAAATCATATGTCTTCGAGCGAAGACAATGAGAGCAAACCTTATCCAGAGCTGGATGAGTCAGCTTTACTTGTAGCCCAAGTCAAGCTGCCGCGTGTGTTTGAAATCTGACCGTTGGAACACGTGTCAGTTCCTTAGTGACCCAGGGTCATTTCGGAAAAATCAGGTCAGGTTGCCTAGTGGCTATAAATATCCCACCCCCTACACCATAAATTGGTGGCTGCTCAGAGTTAGTGCACGGCTTTTGTCGTTTGAGAGCAACCCACCTCTGAAGCTTTTGAGAGAGAGAGAGAAATCCTTGCGAGGACAAAGCCCAAACACCCAGAGCCAAAGAGTGTTAGGCATCACTGAAGTCTTTCTATCCGCGTGACCTGAAGACTTGTTACACTTGAGGACTGTGAATCCGCCAGCCGGTTAGGCGTCGCGTTTTGATCATCCAAGAGTCATTGTGGATCACCGGTGAACGAAGTCTGTGAAGGTTTGGAAGTCTACCTTGAAGACTTACCAGAGTGATTGGGCGAGGACTGGGTGTCCTTAGCTCAAGGGAATAAGGTGAAGACACGGTCATCTGAGTTAAATCTCAGCCTCCCTAACCAGACGAACAATTGTCACAACAACTGGAACTGGTCCAACAAATCCTTGTCCTCACCAAGCGACTGGTTCTATCTTCTCCCTCTCTTTACTTACAGTTTGTCTTTGTGAAGTCATTGCCTGTTTGCACTACCTGTTTGACTTCACTGTGTGACTTCTATTATTGTTTGGCTTCAGACTATCTTCCATCCTGATCCCTACTACCTAGCTACTATTAGTCTTCGTTCTTTCACTTCATTGAATACTTGATTATGGCTTGTCTAGTGTAGTCTACCTTCCGCTGCATGTTATTAGGTTCATTTCTATCATTTGTCTTCGAAACTTCCATGTTTTGAAGACTTCCATAAAAATCGCCTATTCACCCCGCCTCTAGTCGATAACTAGCACTTTTAATTGGTATCAGAGCAAGGTACTGCCTTGTTTTGTGTGATTCGGCTTAACCACCTGGAGTTTTAGCTATGTCGACTGCAGGGATAATCAAAGTCTCCGCTGCGTGCCTCGTCTTCGATGGAACTGAATATCCCTACTGGAAGAATAAGATGCGCATGCATCTTGAAGCTATTGATGTCGACCTCTGGTATGTCGTCAAGAATGTTGTTCCCAAGACTAGTGAAGGTGTCACCCCTGCTGATGTCAAGAAGTTCATTCAACTGGATTCTACTGCCAAGAACATCATCTGTGGTCATCTGACCAAAGGACAGTATGGCCGTGTGAGTGCTCTGGAAACGTCGGAACTAGTCTCGGACTGGCTCTCCAAGGTCAACGAAGGCGTCTCAACCCAGAGAGATCAAAGGATCAGTGTTCTTCGCAACCTCTTCAACCGCTTCAAGAGAAACGACAATGAGAATGTCCAGCTCATGTTTGATCGCCTCACTGACATCACAAATGAGCTTCGTGCTCTCGGCGCCACTGAGATCACCAAGCATGAAATCGTCAAGACACTCCTGAGATCACTTGATAGCTCGTTCGACACCCTTGCCCTGATGATACAAGAACGCCCTGACTTCAAGACACTCGATCCGTCTGACATACTTGAGAGGCTCAACACACATGAGTTCCAGGTATCTGAGAAAAGAGATATCTATGGTCCCAACTATGGCTGAGCTCGCGCTTTGAAGGCAAAAGCTGTTTCCTCATCTGAAGAAGAATCTGACTGCAGTTCTGGTGATCCTGAAGACATTGGAAAGGAGCTTGCTATGCTTGTGAAGAAGTTCCAGAAGTTCACTAAGAAGAAGGGCTTCAAAAAGTCTTCACGATCCAGCTCAAGAAATAATGAAGCTTCCACTCATGACTACAAGAAGAGAACATGTCACAAGTGCAAGAAACCTGGACACTACATCTCTGAGTGTCCATAGTGGGACAATGAGAACAACAAGAAGAAGAAGAGCAAGGAATATGATTCTGATGACAACAAGAAGAAATCCTCAAAGTCTTCTTCCAAGTCTTCGTCCAAGTCTTCATCACATAAGAAGAGCTCATCTGGCAAGGCTCGTGCTTTTGTTGGCTAGGAGATGGATTCAGAGGAGGAGTCTGCTTCTGAAGGCGGAGGTGGAGTCTGAGGAGGAGTCCGACCCTGGCGTTGCAAGTCTGGCTCTAGCTACAACCTACGTTGCCAAGTCCATCTTCAACACTGAAGATAATGCCCCGTCACCAACGCTGATGCTAATGACAAGGACGACTCTGCTCCCACCTACTGCTTCATGGCATGTGGTGCCAAGGTAAAATCACGCGATGCTTACTTTCAAACATCAAGTGAAGACGACTCTGATTGTGAATCCAAACCCAGCTACAAAACACTTGCTAAAATTGTAACTGAACAACAGAAAGCTATAGAACATACTCAAAAACTATTAGACAAAAGCGATGACCTGTTGGACGCGGAAATGACCCGATCTCAGTCCTTAATTGAAGACATAAAAAAATTCATGTTAAGTACCAGGAACTTGAAATTCGTCATGAAACACTCTCAACCACTCATGAAAAGCTTTCCTATGATTATCTTCAAAGGAAGCAAGAGCTTGAGAAATTGAGAGCGGCTCATGAAGATCTTCAAAAAGAGAATGAGTCACTTCACGCTCAACAGATCAGTCCCGCTCAGGAAGGATTTGAACCACCATGTCTAAAATGCCTTGAACGTGATAACACTACTTCTGTTGCTGAATGTTCTACTGTTGTTACTGTTGCAATATCTTCAACTATTGATGTGGTAACTAACCCCTCTGCTGAGGATACCACTACTATTGCTGATGAAAATGCTAGGTTGATGACATTGCTTGAAACAGGGATGTACAAATGTCTCAAAGGGCATCAGACACTGTGCGATGTCCTCAAAAAGCAGATTTTGAACCGAAACCCTAGGAAAGAGGGTTTTGGGTTCGAGAGGAAAATGAACGTTGATGGTTCTTACTGGAAGCCTGAGGAGTACCCCAAAACCACATGGGTTGCTGCAAAGGAACCTTTAGTGGATCCATCCACCTTATCTGGCTTCACTTGTGCTAACCCTATTATCATTGATGAATCCTTTGATGCAAACTATAAATTGTTTAAGAATCAGAATGGTGAAGTGCTTGCCAGGTATATCGGTACTAACTGCAGGAATGGGCCACCTATGAAGAAGATCTGGGTTCCCAAAAATTGTCTTGAGAATCTTTCTGTGAATGTCATCATGACATCGCCTGGGAAGAAGACAAATCCCAGACCAAAAGCTTCATATGGTCCGAAGGCTTCATACAGATACAAGACTCAACTGAGTCACCCTAACACCAATGTTTTGCAGGGAAATCATACTCAAACTTATGAATATGAGCGTGTGTCTTCAAACCTCTATGTTCATAAAACTAAGAACTTTTCTGCTTATTCATATGAGTATCATTCATCTCCTGCAAGGCTATTTTCTAGGGATCCAAAGCCGAAGTTCTCAGATGCTGCACTTAGAATCATTGCTTCTAAGCCACCCCTGAAGATGTGGGTGGTTAAGAAGAATTAACTTTCTTTTGCAGGGAAAGGTCTCCAGCCGAAAATCAAAGGAGTCTTATGCTAATGCTGGGGACCTAAAACATCTTGTAGGGCGCATGATCAAATGCCCAAATGGTCTTACTATGTATTTTGTTCCTGAATCGCTTGCCAATCATTCTATCAGTCCTAATCTTGATCTGAGCTTTGATAATCCTCTTGCCCGTCAAATGTTTATGCTTCACAATACTCTTGGTGAAGCTTATCCCCCTAACTGTACTGTAGGGTATGACACCTCATGCTTCAGAATGGATTATGGACAGCGGATGCACTAATCATATGACTGGTGATCGAAGTCTTCTCATGGACTCAACCTTACGTCCATTTGACAAGAGTCACATCACATTTGCTGACACTGGTAAAAGCAAGGTATTGGGTCTAGGTAGTGTTGCAATCTCAAAGGATCAGCACATGGATAAAGTGATGCTTGTTGAATCCCTTGGTTTCAACTTAATGTCGGTCTCAATGCTTTGTGACTTGAACATGATTGTGATATTTGGAAAATATCGTTGTCTTGTACTAATGGAATCTGACAAGTCTCTAGTCTTTGAAGGGTATCAAAAGGATGACTTGTACATGGTAGATTTCTCAGCAGGACCACAGCTTGCCGTATGTCTTCTTGCAAAAGCTTCATAGTGCTGGCTCTGGCATCGGAGGCTAGGGCATGCTAGCATGAGGAACTTACACACTCTCGCAAAGAAGAAGCATGTCATAGGCATCGAGGGCGTCAAGTTCAAGAAGGATCACTTTGCGGTGCCTGCAAAGATGGAAAGATGACAAGGGCCAAGCATCCCTTGAAGATAGTCATGACGACATATCAACCCTTCGAGCTGCTACACATGGACTTATTTGGGCCTACTCACTACTCTACTCTCACTACTACTGCTTTTCTCTATGGCTTCGTCATTGTTGATGATTATTCAAGATATACGTGGGTGCATATAATTCTCTACAAGACTGAAGTGCAGGATGTCTTCAGATGCTTCGCCAACCGTGCCATTAACAACTATGGCATCAAGATCAAGCATATCAGAAGTGACAACGGCATAGAGTTCAAGAACACCGGCCTCGACCTTTACCTGGATACATTGGGCATCACTCATGAGTTCTCAGCTCCGTACACGCCTCAGCAGAATGGCATCGTGGAGCGCAAGAACAGAACACTCATTGAGATGGCACGGATGATGCTCGATGAATACAAGACTCCAAGAAAGTTCTGGCCTGAAGCTATTGATACTGCATGCCATGTCATCAACCGTGTTTATCTTCACAAGCTTCTGAAGAAGACATCCTATGAACTCCTCACTGGTAAGAAGCCACATGTCAGTTACTTCAGAGTATTTGGTGCTAGGTGCTGGATCAAAGATCCACATCACACTTCAAAATTTGCACCTAAAGCACATGAAGGTTTTATGCTTGGTTACGGAAAGGATTCGCACTCCTACAAAGTCTTCAACCTCTTTCACTATAAAGTTGTTGAAACTGTGGATGTGCGATTCGATGAGACTAACGTCTCGCAAAGAGAGCACCTGCCAAATGTGCTAGATGAAGTTCCACCTAGTGAATCCATCAAGCTAATGGGAACAGGAGAAATCATGCCGTCTGAAGCACAGCCTAAAGAGGAACTTATCATTTCTGCACCTAATCAACCTGAAGACAATGCTCAGCCCGAAGACAATCCTCCTAATGATGACAATGATCAGCAAGAGAAAAATCTTCATTCAGTTCATCCTCGTGTTGCAAATGAAGTACAGATTGAGAAGATAATTGATAGCATCAATGCACCTGGTCCACTCACTTGTTCAAGAGCAACACAACTAGCAAATTTATGTGGGCACGTTGCATTTGTCTCAATATCTGAACCCAAGAAAGTTGCTGAAGCCTTCATGGAACCTGAATGGATTCAAGCCATGCAAGAAGAGCTTCAACAGTTCAAGCTGAACAATGTGTGGGAATTAGTCAAGCGTCCCGACCCTCGCAAGCACAACATAATAGGCACAAAATGGATATATCACAACAAGCAAGATGAGCATGGTCAAGTCGTCAGAAACAAGGCTCATCTCGTTGCTCAAGGATACACTCATGTTGAAGGGATTGACTTTGATGAAACATTTGCTCCTGTGGCTAGGCTAGAAGCCATTCACATACTCCTAGCCTACGCAAATCATCACAACATCCTTCTGTATCAAATGGATGTGAAGAGTGCTTTTCTCAACGGCAAGATTGAAGAAGAAGTGTATGTTGCACAACCACCTGGCTTTGAAGATCCAAAACATCCTGATATGGTATACAAGCTCAACAAGGCATTGTATGGCCTCAAACAAGCTCCTCGCGCTTGGTATGACACACTCAAAGACTTCCTGAAGAGCAAAGGCTTCAAACCTGGTTCCCTAGATCCTACACTCTTCATGAAGACATATGATGGTGAACTGTTTGTGTGCCAAATATACGTGGATGACATTATCTTCGGTTGCACCAACCAGAAATACAATGATGGATTTGGACACATGATGCAAGAGCAATATCAGATGTCCATGACGGGTGAGCTGAAGTTCTTCCTTGGTCTTCAAATTTGTCAGCAAAGCAATGGCATCTTCATATCTCAAGAGAAATACCTCAAAGACTGCCTGAAGAAGTTTGGAATGCAAGACTGCAAAGGTTACACGACGCCAGTGCCAACCTAGAGTCATCTGGGTCCCGATGCCAATGGTAAAGAGTTCGATCAAAAGGTATACCGCTCCATGATTGGTTCTTTACTTTATTTATGTGCATCTAGGCCAGATATCATGCTTAGTGTTTGCATGTGTGCTCGATTCCAAGCGTCACCAAAGGAATCGCATCACTTAGCTGTGAAGCGAATTCTTCAATATTTGGCTTACACCCCAACATTAGAATTATGGTATCCAAAGGGCTCAGAGTTTGATCTAGTTGGATTCTCGGATGTTGATTATGCTGGTGACAAGGTGGATCGCAAGTCTACATCAGGCACATGTCACTTTCTGGGACGATCACTTGTCTGTTGGTCTTTAAAGAAGCAGAACTGTGTATCTCTCTCCATTGCTGAATCTGAATACATTGCCGCTGGATCTTGCTGCGCTCAGCTTCTATGGATGAAGCAAACACTCAAGTACTATGGCATCCATCTGAAACAAGTACCACTCTATTGTGACAATGAAAGCGCCATCAAGATTGCCAACAACCCAGTTCAGCACTCGAAGACAAAGCACATTGAAATCCGTCATCACTTTCTTAGAGATCATGTTATGAAGGAAGATATTGATATCATTCACGTCAACACTGAAGAGCAATTGGCAGATATCTTCACAAATCCCTTGGATGAGAAAAGGTTTTGCAAGTTGCGGTGTGAGCTAAATATCTTGGAATCCTCAAATGTCCTGTGATCAGGCATACATCCTAACACTTATGCATATTGATGACTTAGATGTGCAACACACAAAGTAATGTATATCTTCAATCAATGAAGACTTACACTCTGAGTGTGAATACATTAATGCGGAATTTGCCTTCGGAGCGCCACGATAATTGTGCGTCGTGCCTGGGTCTAATACTTCCTATACGGTGGGTAATGCCACCACAAAAATCTTGTTTGACGTGTTTCACTTGGCGTTACATTTGCAAAGTCTTCGCATTGGGTTTGTCTTCAATGTTGTCATGACTTCATGTTTATCTTCACAATGTTGATTTGGTCTTATTCTGATATATACTTACGTTAGTGTTCTGTCCTCTACAACATTCACTTATAGCTACGTCTTCTTATTTGAATCTTTTGGACTAAGTGAATGTGATCGAACCCTGACCTCTCTATGCTTCCCTCTCAAATCTATCTATCCAAATCATATGCATTCTATTGAAACCGTCGAATGTCTTCTCTGCTTCCTTGTCAGCAGAAGATACAGAGACAAACTGAGGGAGTCCTGGATTAGGGGGTGTTCGGATAGCCGGACTATACCTTCAGTCGGACTCCAGGACTATGAAGATACAAGATTGAAGACTTCGTCCCGTGTCCGGAAGGATCTTTTCTTGGCGTGGAAGGCAAGCTAGGTGTGCGGATGTTCGAGATCTCCTACCATTGTAACCGACTCTGTGTAACCCTAACCCTATCCGGTGTCTATATAAACCGGAGGGTTGTAGTCCGTAGGACAACCATCATCATACACAATCATACCATAGGCTAGCTTCTAGGGTTTAGCCTCCTTGATCTCGTGGTAGATCCACTCTTGTACTACCCATATCATCAATATTAATCTAGCAGGAGTAGGGTTTTACCTCCATCGAGAGGGCCCGAACCTGGGTAAAATAAAGTGTCCCTTGTCTCCTGTTACCATCCGACCTTGACGCACAGTTCGGGACCCCCTACCCGAGATTCGCCGGTTTTGACACCGACATTGGTGCTTTCATTGACTCTGTGTCGTCGCTTTTAGGCCTGATGGCTCCTTTGATCATCAACAACGATGAGGTCCAGGGCGAGACTTTCCTCCCCGGACAAATCTTCGTCTTCGGCGGCTTCGCTCTGCGGGCCAATTCGCTTGGTCATCTGGAGCAGATCGAAAGCTACGCCCCTGGCCATCAAGTCAGGTTTGGAAGCTTAAACTACACGGCTGATATCCGCGGAGACTTGATCTTCGACGGATTCGAGCCACAGCCAAGCGCGCCGCGCTATTTCGAGGGGCATGATATAGCTCTGCCTCCGAATAGCACCCTGGAGGCCGCACACGCTCCGGCCCCGATCTTTGACTCGGAGCCCGTTGCGTTCTCTGAGGATGAACGGTTGGACGTCACCTCGGGGGCTGCTATCTCAAAGGCGATCGAGCCGAATGCCAGCCCCGTACTCCGCACGGCTCAGAACTCTAAGGAGCCGGACTCCTCTCCGAACTCCGGGCCTTCCGTGCCCCCGCCGATCGAACCTGATTGGGCGCCTGTAATGGAGTTCACCGCCGCGGACATCTTTCAGTGCTCACCTTTCGGTGATATCCTGAATTCTCTCAAGTCTCTCTCTTTATCAGGAGAGCCCAGGCCGAACTATGGTCTGCAAGGTTGGGATTTGGACAACAAAGAAATTCAAAGCCCACCCACCACCCACTTAATAGCCACTATCGACGATTTAACCGACATGCTCGACTTCGGATCCGAAGACTTCGACGGTATGGACGACGAAGATGGAGATGAACAGGAACCAGCACCTATAAGGCGTTGGACCACCACCCCACCTAACGATGTATTCATGGTGGATACCCCTAAAGGAAACGACAACGAGGAAAAAGGGGGCGGAAAAAGGGATAAACCCTCCGAAAAGCAGTCAAAGCGGCGACGTAGACGCCAAGCCAAGCCCCGCCTCGATCAATACCCAGCCGTAGAGCAGGATGAGCCGGTAGACAACGAGCATGCCTCAGAGCAGCCATCCGAACAGGGCAACACGGATGGAGTGGACAGACAGCCCTCCCCCGGCCATAACAGAACTCCGGACGATCTCACGCCGGATAAAACCACGGAGCAGAAGAATCTCCATGAAAGGCTCATGGCTACAGCACGCAGCCTGAAAAAGCAGAAGCGGAAGCTAAAGACGGCGGAAGATGAACTCAGAATAAGATGGAGCAAGGTAATCAAGACCGCAGACAAATACGGCGGCAGCCGCCGCACTAAAAGCTACCCGAAGAGAAAACTACTGCCCGAATTCGACCAAGAGGCCCTAGAGCCCTCGCATTCGAAAAATAAAAAAGGCATACGGTCGGATAGACGACCACACGGCCACCATAAAACGGCAAGCGGCGCCGCATTCAATGCGGCATGCGACCCAATTAAAGACTCGCATCATGGCCCAGCCAGGTCCATTTACGGGCCAATAAAGCAAGCTCTCACAAGCAATGCAAAAAAGCCATTATCAGAATCCGGCACACCCAAATACAGGGGCGCCGCACACCCCCTATGTTTCACCGATGAGGTCCTGGAATATGAATTTCCAGAGGGATTCAGACCCATCAACATAGAGGCGTACGATGGAACAACAGACCCCGGAGTCTGGATCGAGGATTATATCCTCCACATACATATGGCTAGAGGAGATGATCTCCACGCCATCAAATATTTACCCCTTAAGCTTAAAGGGCCAGCCCGGCACTGGCTTAAAAGCCTTCCCGAAAACACAATTGGAAGTTGGGAAGAGCTCGAGGATGCTTTCCGAGCAAATTTTCAAGGGACCTACGTCCGCCCTCTGGACGCAGACGATCTCAGTCACATAACTCAACAGCACGGAGAATCAGCGCGACAGTTCTGGAATAGATTCCTTACTAAAAAGAATCAGATAGTGGATTGTCCGGATGCCGAAGCCTTAGCAGCTTTCAGGCATAATGTCCGAGATGATGGCTCGCCAGACACCTCGGCCAGGAAAAGCCAAGAACAATGGCCGCACTCACAAGCCTCATGACCCGCTTTTGCGCAGGAGAGGACAGCTGGTTGGCACGATGCAACCCCAGCGACCCAAGTACATCCGAAATCAGGGATGGAAATGGAAAACCGTGACGAAATAAGGACCATCGCCGAATCAAAGGAAAAAGTCCGAAGAGTGCGGCAGTCAATGCCGGGTTCAAAAGCTCGCGGCAAAATCAAACAAAACCACCCCCTCAGGATAATAGGGATGATCCGTCCAACTTAAATAGAATCCTGGGCAGAATATGTCAGATACACAGTACTCCTGGGAAGCCTGCCAATCACACCCACAGAGATTGTTGGGTTTTCAAACAATCCGGACAGCTTAACGCCGAACACAAGGGGCTCGACACACCAAGTGAAGAAGAGGACGAATCCCAAAGGCAGAATACCAGGAAACAAAAGAACTTCCCGCAAGAAGTCAAAACAGTGAACTTACTTCACGTAACAAAACGTATGGCACCCATAAAGGTACGTACAATCAAACTTTCCCCTCAGGAGTCCTGTCACTGGTCACTAAAGCCAATCATTTTTGATCAGCTAGATTATTCTAGAAATATCAAAAACGCAGGCCGGACTGCCCTGATACTAGATCCAATAATTAATGGATTCCAGTTTACCAATGTCCTTATGGGCGGCGGCAGTGGACTAAACCTGATATATCAGGATACAATCCACCACATGGGCATAAACCCAGCAAGAATCCGCCACAGCAAAACCTCCTTTCAAGGGGTAGCACCAGGCCCGGACACCCATTGTATGGGTTTTCTCCGGCTTGTGGTCATATTTGGCTCTCCCAATAACTTTCGTCGCGAAAAGCTGACCTTCCACGTAGTCCCGTTTTCAAGTCGCTATCAAGCACTAATGGGACGCGGAGCTTTCCCTCGCTTTAACGCAATACCGCATTACGCATCTATCACACTTAAGATGCCCGGTCCACGAGGCATCATCTCTTTAAAGGGAGCGCACTAAAATACGCCTCCTCCAAACGGAGGATTGCGCGGCCGCTTAAACATCCGCACAATAAAAGTGGCCTCGCCAGCCAAAAGACTTTTTTTATAAGTCATCAAAGGCCACGGACCTGGACTCAACGAGTTCGGCACAAGTCCATCATCAACGCAGGCCCATAACGCCATATACCCCCGTACCGGGGGCTATACGCAGAGACAATAAAGCCCAACCTTATATATTTTTTTACTTTATATTTTGTTTATTATATTTTTATTCCGCACAACCCATTTTCAATTCAGTTCCTCTCTTTTACAGATGAACGTCGTGCGGCGCCCGTCCAGGACACGGCACATCGGAGACACAGGCGCAGACGTGCAGTAGGGACCCATCCTAAGGCTTCTTTTTAGATTAAGACCCTGCGTAAACCTTTTTTACTGTCTCTTGCTGCTATACATCCCCTGGTTTTTTCTCCTATAACCAAGGAGGAGGCTGGCATTTTGGCATGTGGCCACGCCAGAATTTTTGCTCGTACCTAGACACTAGGGGCTCTTTTTTTTAAGGTGTTGTCTCACCCGCACTGATAAAGACCGAACACCTTAGGGAGTGTCCGGCGTCGTGAGTTTTGGCACTATATGCATCAGCTCCGAATCATGATTTTGGTCATATGTTGGGTTGCCCGGCTCCTGAGTTCGGCCACCTTACGTTCCGCTCTATCGGCTAAGGTAGCACCAGGAGAACTACTGTGATTGTGCCCCGGTTCGACCGGGTGAGCACCTCAGTAGAGAAAGCCGAAAACCGACTGTCATGATGTAGCGCGAGACTGGTCGCCACTCGATGACTCATAGGGATTTATCGAATCCCTCCGCTTTGACGAAGGGCCGTTTCCCGGTCAGGCACATACGAGCTCCGAACTCGGGCAAAGCGCAGTCGCCACTAAAGGGCTACCTAAAGAGTCCCACTATCAAGCTCCTATGGCTAAGTGAAAGTGTTAAAGCATTATAGTCTGGTTGCCTAGCCCGCTGCGCTATCACCTCCTTTGTAGGACCAAGACGTTGGGTTAAGTGTGAGAATGCGTCTTCTGCGCGCACCCCCGCACTATGTGCGTGGGGGCTGAAGCCAACGACTGCAATCTTTCAGAATTGATATATTAAAACGGCCGCACAGGAGGTTCTTAATACTTGAAGGCACAAGTCTAAAAAATGCCACTACAATTTATCAAAATACTGTTTTATGATTACATATGCTATCATAATATAGCATCCTTCGAGCACTGCGTCTCTATTACGCGAGCGCCTTCGAGGACTTCCTCAAAATAGTGCTCGGCAGGTGTTCGGCATTTATCCGAATCCCGGGACGCAACAATGGTGGGCTCCATATCTGCCCAATATGTCTTGACACGGGCAAGAGCCAGCCGAGCGCCCTCTACGCACGCTAACCTCTTCATAGCATCGACACATGGCATCACGTCTAGCAATTGCTGCACCAAGCTGAAATAACTCTTCGGCTTCGATCTCCCCGGACACAGACGATCCATGACGTACTTCATGGCGAGTCCGGACAACCTATTCAGCTCGGCCCATTGGGCCAGGCGATCGTCCACTACGAGCGGACGCTCTGGATTGATGAATTGCGACCAAAAGAGCTTCTCCACTTCATGATCCTTTTTATCTCGAAAGTGTTCGGTCGCATCAGTGGCACTAGCCGCCAAATCCAGATAGGTGTCCTCTATACTCCACATCCGGTTTAACAGGGCAAACTTCGGATCACAAAATTTTCTCCGCAGCGAGAAGGGCTTTCCATCCGCAATTTGTCCGGCTTGACGCAGCTCTTCCTTTGCCGCTCTCATTATAGAGCGGGCGTCCTTGGCATCATCAACAACCTTCTCTAAGCTCGTTTGCCTCGCCTGATCTTCTTCTTCAAGAGGCTTGCAACGGTCAGTAGCACTCTTTAACTTTACGGCCATATCAGCCATTTTCTCCTTGCTTCGGCAATGGGCAGCCTGTTCGGCTTTCAGCTCTTCAAGGGCTTTCACGGCAGCCGCATCGCTTTTTCTGGCTTGTTCCTTCGCTCGGGCGAGTTCGGCCCTAAGACCTTCCACGGCGGCCGCACCATCTGCGTCAAGCACACACACGGTAAGATATTGACATACAACTCGTCTTACTAACAATCGCCTAATGATTTCAATACCTTGAGCACCATCAAGCCGCTTGTTAACAAGCATGATGTCGGCTTCTGCCTCGTCCAGTTGTCGCTTTAGTTCGGCATATTCACGAGTCCGGCTCGACTCCAGACAATCAGCCACCTACATATAAAGGTGCCACTTAAAGGACCTGGGATTAAGACCCTCTGTGCGCCGTACATCTTTATACGCACAGAGTCTCAGGGGCTACTATCTACACAGGGCGCACTTTATTTATGCGCAATTAATACAAATGTACGTTATTTAAAAACGCACATCAAGGCCTGCCACTAAACTCTTGACGGCCTCGTGCAGTCCGCTTTCTGCGGATGAAATCTTTTCAATTACCGTGCTCATTAACGCATGATGCTCCTCTGAGGCAGAGGCTCGCCCCAGCAGAATCTTTAGCTCCTCCGACCGAACACCAGATGGTGCCGGACTCGTCCCATGGCCTTCCTCAAAGGCCGGACATGGAGAACCTCGGGGGGCAGTACCATCCACCCCTAGCGGATCCGGAGAAATCCCCCGCGACGACACTTCAGCGTCGCCCGCCTTGGTAGGCGATACAGAAGGAGGAGGCGTTCCGCTCTCCATCATCTCCGGAAGAAGATCCCCCGAGGACGAGTTCTGCTGAGAAGGGCTGAGGTCCGAACTACAAAGTAAGGTTTCGGTTAAAACTTCTCAGATATAAATCAAGGATTTCTCTTAAAAGAAAAACTCTTCTTCTACTTACGGCTCGCTGGAGAGCTGGTCCCTTTTAGGGTTTAGTTCGGCCGAGGGGCTCCCCAGCGTCCGGTCCTCTGACAAGGATTCTTTCCCCCGCTTTGAGGCTACGGTCTCCGGGTCATCAGAGGCGGCCCTTTTCTTTCCCTTAGGAGAGGAATCATCGATTCCCCCCTTTGGAATGGCCTCTTTCGAAGAGGCCACGGTTTCCTTGTCCTCCCCCTTATTTCCCTCCAAAGGCACTTCCTCCAGCATCCTGACTAGCACGGGGTCCAGCCTGGTTTCGGGAAGGGGAGCCGGACACCTGATCAGCTTCGCCTTCGCTATCCACTCCTGCTCAAAAGGAGAAGCGCTGTTAAAAGCAAGTTAATTATGCGGATAGAAGGTCCGGTCGCAAGGTCACCTACTTGAGTATCCGGGCGATTGCGGCTTAAACCAGCATCCTCGGTCAAATCCAGACTCACTTCTTGTGATCCGAAGAACAGTTTATACATCTCCACAGGCGTCAGGCCCATAAAATTCTGGAGAGCTCGTGGTCCCTCCGGATTGAATTCCCACAAGCGAAGGGGGCGACGTTGGCCGGGCAGTGTCCGGCAAATCAACATGACTTGTGTCACCTTGACCAGGTTGAGGTCTCCCTTCAAGAGATCCTTAATGCGGCCCTGCAGCAGAGGAACATCTTTGGGCAAGCCCCGATCTAACGCTGTGTTAATCCACGATGCTAACTGTGGTGGGGGACCCGAGCGAAAGGCCGGAGGCGCCACCCATGCGGTGCCCCGAGGAGCGGTGATGTAGAACCACTCCTGTTGCCATAAGCCAAGCTCCTCTTGAAAAGCGCCCTCGGGCCATGGAGCGTCGGCATTTCTTTTTATAGCAGCGCCTCCGCACTCTGCGTGGCACCCTTCGATTATCTTCGGTTCTACTTTGAAGGTCTTGAGCCACAGTCCGAAGTGAGGGGTAACATGGAGGAACGCTTCGCACACAACTATGAACGAGGAGATATGGAGGATGGACTCCAGAGCTAAGTCGTGGAATTCCAGCCCATAATAAAGCATCAGCCCCCTTACGAAGGGATCCACGAGGAAGCCTAATCCCCGGAGGAAGTGGGATATGAATACCACACTCTCGCCGGGCTGAGGGCTAGGGATCACCTGTCCTTGAACAGGCAGCCTGTGCGGAATCTCCCTGGTCAGGAATCTAGCTTCCCTCAATCTTGATACGTCCTCCTCCGTAACAGAGGAGGGCATCCATCGGCCTTGGAGGTCGGAGCCGGACATTATTGACGATCCGGTGCGCTCGGAATCTGGAAGCCTAGTGTGTTGGAACTCGAGGCGACGGGCGAGCTCGTTTTGAGAATAGAAGCGGGGAACAGGGCCTTGATCTCTTTATAAGAGGCAGAATATCAAGCGCCCTCCCCGTAACCATCTTGGACTAGCCTTTAATAAAGGCAAGACGTGCTAACAGGCACGATTGGGTTACCCACGTCCGTATTAATGAGAATCTCGTTAAAGGGGGCACACGATCTCTGCTTCGATAAGACGTGCCAAGGAAACCGCCTCACTACACGAGCCGAGGTGGAACAATGAAAACAATTTATATAAAGGGCTTGGCCACAGTGTTATGACGCACTGTGGAATACGTCAGCAGATTTGATTTGTGTTAGTATTATTCTCTATATGGCAATATGTGGAAACTTATTTTGCAGAGCCGGACACTATTTTTTGGTGTTTATAATCTTCTTAAAGAACTTGGAGGAGGAACCCGCCTTGCAATGCCGAAGACAATCTGCGCGCCGGACTCGTCGTCATTGAAGCCTGGTTCAGGGGCTACTGAGGGAGTCCTGGATTAGGGGGTGTTCGAATAGCCGGACTATACCTTCAGCCGGACTCCAGGACTATGAAGATACAAGATTGAAGACTTCGTCCCGTGTCCGGAAGGATCTTTTCTTGGCGTGGAAGGCAAGCTAGGTGTGCGGATGTTCGAGATCTCCTACCATTGTAACCGACTCTGTGTAACCCTAACCCTATCCGGTGTCTATATAAACCGGAGGGTTGTAGTCCGTAGGACAACCATCATCATACACAATCATACCATAGGCTAGCTTCTAGGGTTTAGCCTCCTTGATCTCGTGGTAGATCCACTCTTGTACTACCCATATCATCAATATTAATCTAGCAGGAGTAGGGTTTTACCTCCATCGAGAGGGCCCGAACCTGGGTAAAATAAAGTGTCCCTTGTCTCCTGTTACCATCCGACCTTGACGCACAGTTCGGGACCCCCTACCCGAGATCCGCCGGTTTTGACACCGACACAAACATTAAATCTGTTTTAAATGCTCAATCCTTATTGCGTGAAACCCGGAGAAGCCAGAACGACCACCCGACAGTCCGGGCGTGCGTGGGAACATGGAACAACTTCCAATGTGTTGCATGTTTGCCATGCGTCCCTTAGATGTGAACCGCCAGGGGCACCTGCATAATTGCGCTGTGCCGTCCCTCTCCTTATAAATACACATCACATCGCGGTCAAAATAATTCTTCCACCTCTCCACTTCAACAAACCCTAGCGCCACCGCTAGCTCTCGACGACGCCGGCGACGAAGCGCTTAGCTGCTGCGACCTCACCGACGATGTCTTCACGCCGGCCGCGGACATTGTCTTCTCCGCCGCCACCGTAGGTGTCCTCTGTCGCCAAGTTAGGGCACGGAAGATCGAACTGCTCGGCCTCATCTTCTACTCCGTCTAGAGTTCATCGTGTGGTAAATTAAAACTCTCTTTTTACTGTCTTTTTGATCCGATAGATTCATCCTTCCTACCAAAAGTGGTTTCTGTCTCCACAAATTTGGATCTATCCTGTGTTGCATGTCATATGATGCCTAGTATATTCACTTATGCTTCACACGTAGTTAGATTCCTCACTTGTACCTATTCTTGGATTCGTACAAATCTGGAACCAACTCTCAACATATAAGTGAATGTCTTCGCGCTATGAGGTCAATGTCTTCTAAACTGATTTATCTTCAAAATCTTATGAGAATGCATATGACCTCTTCCCCTTCCCTCGTATCTCTAATGCTGTCACAAGTACATGTTCATGGGAGAATCCCTTGGTTCTGATAGTCTGCATTCATTTGCAGAATTCTTACAACATCATATCAACTCTCCCGAAGCCAGTTCCTGTCTGACCAGCAGACGAAAGCCCTTGACAGTTTTGAAGCCATTCCGTCTGAACTTCATGGCAACAGATAAGTCAGCAAGGAAGGGAGGGAGACAGCGTCGTGGGTGAACATCAAGATATTTGCCATCTAATCTCTATGAGCTATACAAGACAGATCCAGAAGAGGATTACAATCAGCGAAAAACACGAATCCAATGGATTCAAAGATATTGGGCCGAGCAATGGTTCAAGTACAGGTTCGTGACCCAGGAATATGGTCAAAAGAATGCCATCAAGCGACCTTGGGGAGACATCTTGTTAAAAATCTTCCACCCAGGTCTAGAACTGAAGCTATTGCTGAGGGTTTCTACCCTTGCATGGTCCGTGGACCACAGCCTGCTGATGCCAACCCATCTTCATTGCTATGGTGTCGTGATGACAATCTGTTCAAACACAACTTTCAATTTGCCAAGAACTCGGCCAAAGAGAACAAGAAGTCGTGGGGATTAGACTTCAACCCCGGTCCCTCTGCTCCTCGTGTCGATGGCACAAGGGATGCTGAACCCAATATTGTTGGGCCCTTCTACAACTTTGAAGGTCTCATAACTCACATTATGGTTCAAGGGGCTGCCGTGGATCACTCTGCCGATGATGCTGATTGTGATGAAGCGCCTGCAGCACTGAAGCCTATGAAATGAAGAAACCCAAGGCTTCTAAGCCCTCCGCTACACCAAGAGCTTCGCAAGCGAAGCCGTTGTCCACTGCTCCTCATGCACCAAGTGTGCACTCTAAAGTTCTCTCACGCATCTCCAAGTCTAAGAAGAAGAAGAAGCCCATGCAATCTGCTGGTCATGCACTGACCCCTGCTGCTGTTCTCAGGAATGAGAACGAAGCCATTGATCTATCGAGTGGCGACGATCTTGCCGATGATGCTCTTGAGCTGCTGATAAAGAGCACGCAAGAGGCGGAAATCTTCAATGATTTGCCTCTCTTTGACGTGGAAGTGTTGAACAACTTCATTGATGAGTGGTTTGACACCCCAAATCTCAGCTTTGATGATCTTCAACTTCCGATTGGCCTCAGCGTCTCCTTCCATGGAGCCATTGCTCCTGAGCTGGCTCTTGCTCAGAAAATCATTGAACCGAAGCACAAAATTGACTATGAGAAGGCTCAGTTCAAGAAGCATATGGCCCAACTCAGTGTGACAGACGTCCAAAACTTCAAGACAATGATGCATGAGCTCAAGGAGGCGTTCCACAAGAAACGTGATGAAGCCAAAGGTTCTCGAGAGTGAATGGAGCATCTGACTGCCAAGTGTGTTCAAGCTTACAATGAACCTGAAAAGCGCAAGGCACTAGGGCATCCTGGCATCGACCCCAAGATGGCTGCCAAGCAGAAGAAGCCATCTGTGGACCAAGCTGAAGCATCTAGGCGGGAAGAACCTCGCATTGTCTTCCCCGCCAGTATGACAGGCGTGAAGCCTAAGGTGGCTTCGAAGCTCAAGAAAACAAGGGCAGCTGAATCCAAAGCCAGAAAGCACAAGACCAAGAACACCACTGACGAGGCTCCACCTGCCAAGAAGCGAAAAACCAAGAAGAAAGATCGGGCTGCTCCCACAGAGCCCCTTGTCATCGAGCCAATTTCTGTTGCTCGTACTGCATCTACACAACAAGAGCATCGTTTGATAGTTCATGAGCCTGCTTTCATAGAGGCTCCTAAAGCTGAAGACATTCCAGCTGTTGACCCCACCGCAACTGAAGACATTGGTCACCATGACAATGTAGAAGATGATGAAGTCCTTCCTCAGATCAAGCAAAATGTGGTATCATCGCCTGTTCTCATGAATAGCGAACTCATCAACATTGGTCGTCCTTTGACGCCAATCGCTCAGGATGACTCATGGGCTGATCACCCTCAAGACTCCCCCCGTGAAGAAGAATCACCAACTACTCCCCAACTCAAGTCACCACTCCCGTGCTTGAAGATGATGACTTTGAGGCTCAACCTACTCCACCTCCACAAGCATCGCCAGCATTTTGCAGGCTTCGTAAATGATCAAGGCCACAAGTCACTCTTTCGAGTGTTCCAGAAGGAGAAGAGCACCAATCAGAATCACGCCAAGTATTTCCTGAAATCTCTCCTACTGCGAACATCCCCGAGTCTGAAGCCAAAGCGGCTGAAGATATTCCGGCTGCATCAGCCGATGAACAAGAAGAGCCAAGAAATGAAGAAGAACGTGTTTCTACACCCCCCAACCAACCCTGAAGTTGTTCTCGAGGAGAACGTGTCCGACCCTCCAGCTACTCGAGTGGTGGTTGATAACATTGAGGCGACCACCAACACCCATACTGAAGCCAATGACGTTGTCATGGCTGAAGCTACTATAGCACCTAAAGTTAATGTGGTGCCAGAAGTGATTGCACCTGAAGCCAATGTTGCTCCTGATGCAAATCTGTAGCCAGAAGTCAATACCACTGCCACTACCACTGCTCTTGTACCGCCTCCACGGCCACACACCATCGAGCAAGCATATGATCATGGTCAGCTGATCACTCTCAGATGGCCCATTCTGGTTCCTCCACCTGCTGCTGGTCCACAATTTGACTATCATATCAAGCACAAGACTCAGGTCCAGAAGCTGAAGCCAAGGTTGTCCAGGTTTCCAGGTACAACAACTTCACCAGGGTCGTTCAATGCAAATGGCTTCATTGCGCACAACACTTTCTTTGATAGTGCCAAGAACCGCTATTCCAAGCCAAGGTTTTCTTCTGATCGGTTCTAGAGCTATCAGCAGCGTAGCTACTATTCTTGTGTTCTCTATGACCAAGGGCGCATCTTCCCACATATGCGTCTAGAATGTGAAGCCATTGCTGGTCTGCTCTACCTTGAAGAAGCCCTTGACTGCTTCTGTGATGCTGAACTTCTGAACTTTGTGACTGACAAGGAGCATTGGAATGAAGAGCTTCTGCTACAATTTTATGCTACCCTCCACATTCGCGGCTACAACAGGGATCCGAAGACTTGGGTCCTTGAGTGGATGATAGGTAATGTCCATCATGAAGCCAAAGCTCTTGATATCATTGACCTAACTGGCCTGCCCACTCTAGGTGAACTCTTCGAGCCTGGTTGTCAGCTTCACCGCAATGCATTGGAGAGTATCTTTCAGAAGCCAGAGCCCAACATGAGCCAAATGCTAAGAATGATGAAGCCTCTGCCATGCGACGCTGAATACCCAAGAGAGTTCTTTGTTGAAGACCTAGAGTATCTGCCCCGAACAATCTATCATATCATAAGGCGAACTCTATGGCCCATCAAGGGACATTCTTCTGCAGCAAAGCTTGAAGGAGTGATGAAGACATTGGTCTTTTATATCTTCAATGGCATCAGCTTCAATGCTCAAGACTTCTTTATCAAGAAATTGGCTGCATCAGGCTCTGATCTCTTTGGTTTGAAGTTCTACGCTCCATGGGTTATGCGCCTTATCAAGCTTCACTCTGCCGTCAACTATCAGCCTTCTACACGCAACCATCTAATATTTTTGCCAGAGGTTGATATGTCAGTTGAAGCCATATACCCAGAGCGGGCCAAGGAGCCTGTTTGTCTTCACAATGCTGATCACCAAACCTTCACACAGCCCATTGAAGGAGTTCAGGCCGTCACTCGTGTTTATCCTTTGGCTGGCAATACACGCTTCCCTCACTGTGCCCATACTGTAGCCACTGAAAGCACTATTGCTCAAAGGCCTCGGAAGCGATCTCGTGTTCTCAATGACCGAGAGCTTCTCGTTGCCCTGCATCAGAAACAGGATAAGCATCACTACTGGGTGAAGCGGCAGATGCAAAGCCTCTTGGTGGATGTCAATTGCATTCGCAATCTTGCCACCAAGAATGCATTTGTCACTCATGAAACTTGTCGTAGGTCATGGAAGAGTTTGACATTGCTGAGTGCTGAAGCAGATCTTCAAGACGATGGCTTCACTAAAAGATTCAAGTTTGACTCCAATCCTCCAAGGAATGTTGTCTTGCGTCAAACTCCCTCTCTTGAAGACTTTGACTATTCCTCCTCAGCTGCAACGGTGAATGCCCGAGTCATAGATGACCAAGATGATGCTACTTCACCACCTCCAACTTCAGCGCATGTCGACAATACACCAAGTTCTTCTGCACCGCCAAACCTCGACGCCGACCCTGCAGCTTCACCTACTCCTTCTGGGAATGAGTAGCGGCTCTATGTCTTCAAACCGTTTTGGTCCTTACTGACAAAAGGGGAAGAATCATATGAGTTGATAGTCTTCAAGCGGGTCCATATGGGCAGTTGCTTTATATTTTGCCTACTGTTTACAACTCTCGCTTTTGATACATTTGGTTCTTTGAGTTGTAACACTTAAACTTGATGGTCGTCTGCTACTTGTTTGCTATTCTGTGTGCGATGATAAATTCTGCACGAAGTCATGTTGCAGAAGTCCATTTTTCATTTTGCATGTCATTATCTTCGTTATATCATATCATGCATGATGAATTGTCTTCATAAGTTGAAATGATCTCCACAAGTACAACCTGCCATGTGCATTTGCATTCCAAAAGCAAATTACTTATATGCACATCTTCAGGGGGAGCCTGTTGCTACTTATGACGACAATACCTTAATCCTTTACAATTTCACATACTTTTATCACCGTTGAAAACTTCAAACAGTTTGTCATCAATCACCAAAAAGGGGGAGATTGTAAGTGCATCTAGTGCCACCCCTAGTTGGTTTTAGAGTATTGACCACAAACCTGGTTGAGGGACTAATGTGTTTGTGAGAATTGCAGGATAACACATGTAGTAGTCCCTCATTGATTCGGTTTACCTACCGGAGATGGCCCCTAAAAATGTATGAAGACATTGAAGATAATGGTGGTATGTGAAGATATTCACATTGAAGACTATGACATGAGAAGACATCATGTGAAGACTATGGAGCGCAAAGACTTAGTTGTTTCGTTGTTTCCTTTTCTTCTTTGTTGAGTCATAGGAACCATAGTACTGTTAAGTGTGGGGTCCCAGTGAACAAAGTCAGAGTGACTGAAGTGATGCTCAACCAAATCATATGTCTTCAAGTGAAGACAATGAGAGCAAACCTTATCCAGAGCTAGATGAGTCAGCTTTACTTGTAGCCCAAGTCAAGCTGCCGCATGTGTTTGAAATCTGACCATTGGAACATGTGTCAGTTCCTTAGTGACCCAGGGTCATTTCGGACAAATCAGGTCGGGTTGCCTAGTGGCTATAAATAGCCCACCCCCTACACCATAAATTGGTGGCTGCTCAGAGTTAGTGCACGACTTTTGTCTTGAGAGCAACCCACCTCCGAAGCTTTTGAGAGAGAGAAATCCTTGCGAGGACAAAGCCCAAACACCCAGAGCCAAAGAGTGTTAGGCATCACTGAAGTCTTTCTGTCCGCGTGACCTGAAGACTTGTTACACTTGAGGACTGTGAATCCTCCAGCCGGTTAGGCGTCGCGTTCTGAGCATCCAAGAGTCATTGTGGATCGCCGGTGAACAAAGTCTGTGAAGGTTTGGAAGTCTACCTTGAAGACTTACCAGAGTGATTGGGCGAGGACTGGGTGTCCTTAGCTCAAGGGGAATAAGGTGAAGACACGGTCTTCTGAGTTAATTCTCAGCCTCCCTAACCAGACGTACAGTTGTCACAGCAACTGGAACTAGTCCAACAAATCCTTGTCCTCACCAAGCGACTGGTTCTATCTTCTCCCTCTCTTTACTTACAGTTTGTCTTCATGAAGTCATTGCCTGTTTGCACTACATATTTGACTTCACTGTGTGACTTCTATTGTTGTTTGGCTTCATACTATCTTCCATCCTGATCCCTACTACCTAGCTGCTATTAGTCTTCGTGCTTTCACTTCATTGAATACTTGATTATGGCTTGTCTAGTGTAGTCTACCTTCCGCTGCATGTTATTAGGTTCATTTCTATCGTTTGTCTTTGAAACTTCCATGTTTTGAAGACTTCCATAAAAATCGCCTATTCACCCCCCTCTAGTCGATAACTAGCACTTTCAAGAGGTACAAGAGAGGGAACCCCATGAGGCCATGAGCCCAGAGGGGCCTCCTAGCTGCTTAGTTAGGTCGACTGGGACTCTCAGGGCTTCCTGGCCCATCTTCAGCAGGTGTCTTGTCCTCCACGTTTCAAAAACTGACATATCCCAACCCAATTTTTGTGATTTTATTAAATACCCGAAACAACTTTTCACATACGTAAAACTGGTCTTTATGACACTAGGTTAATATGTTAGTAAAAAAGGTAATAAAATATTGCATAACGTGATAAAATATATCATGGAATGTATAAAAGTTAATAGATACGGTTACAACATATTTGGTACCTGAAGCTTCCGAGCAACACAATTAGCAAGGGTAACGTGCATATTTTGGGAGGCCCTAGATAAGCCCACCTTCTTCCCTGCGAGGAAGGTGACGATTCCACTCCTCTCTCATCCACCACTCTTTAACTTTACAAAGCTCGAGATCTCCCTCCCTAGAGCTCCATTCTTTCTACAAATTTAGGGAGATATATAGACGATCCCGATTTATACTTCTACGAAGCCAGAAGTCAAGTTTGTTGATTTCTTGCTAGATCTCATGCACATCTTGTTACTCTTGAGTTGTGGGGAGGCCTAGACTGTTGGTGTTTTTCGTGAGTTCCATGTTGTGGATTCGTGCTCTGAGCTCTTTTGTGAGGGTTTGGAGTTCGTCCAAAGAACTACCCATAATGAAGGGTGCTTAGACATTCGTTGGCCAGTACACTCAGAGATTGAGGTGAGACATTAGTTTTCGTGAGGGGGCATTTGTTGACCTCAACCTCTCCAACGAAGATTAACATTCACCAAAGAGTATGAACTTCAAATTACATCTTCGTCTCCAACACATGTGGTTGTCTATTTTCCTACATCTTACTTTGTGTTACTACTTGCAAATAGTTGTACCTTGTGCATCTTGCTAGCTTGTTGAAACTAATCATGCTAGGTGCATCAATTAGTCACATTTATACAGAACTTAGTATTCTGTTATTGCCTATGCAATCAACTAAGAAAAAAGTAGCCACGTATTCAGCACCATCCCCTCTAAGCCAAATTTGCAGGCATCTTTTGATCCATCAATGATGATGGAAGCTGAACTCAAAGTGGACTCAACCTTCTTGTATGTAGAAATAGTTTCCCCCACCCTTTTATCAAATGCTTACCTGTGAACATTTAGAAGTCTACCTCAACCGAGCACATTCACTATGTAGGATAGTTGCCATGGAATGATCATCTAAATGGAAGTGGGGGCACTAGATGTAGAAGTTGGAGGTGTCGTGGGAGACATTGTTGGTACATCTATGTAGGAAGTTGACATGTCCTTCTTGAAGGAAATATGCCCTAGAGGCAATAATAAAGTTGTTATTTATATTTCCTTATATCATGATAAATGTTTATTATTCATGCTAGAATTGTATTAACCGGAAACTTACACTACAATAACAAGACACATCCGTGACATTTTGGGCCGAATGAATTTTTTTCTGTCATACATATGACACTTCTATGACGATAATTGTGACAAAACCCGGTATCATCATAGATGCGTTGGGCTCCTACTTCTATGACAAAAAATCATGACAGAAAATGGGCTTTTCGTCCTGGGTGGGCCAGAGACGCAGATGCATGACATTCTTTGGGCCGTCCATGATGGAAAAAACTGTGGTAGAAGCGAGGGCGAGGAAGATCTCGGGGAGTTCCCGGTTACGGTGGGAGGTCGGGGGCCGAGCAATGCACGTTTCTCTCGTACACGTACGCGCGTGTGTGCGAGGCGTTGGCTCTAACTGAACCCGAGCGAGGCGTTGGGCTCTAACTGAACATGAGCGATTGCACTGCAGGCTACGCGTTACTGAACCCAAGCGATCGATCGATGGCTGTTAACTGAACCCGATCGAGTGATTCCTTTGCTACTGCTGCTAACTGAAGCCGATCAATGGGATGAACAGTGAGTGTTGCGGGGGGGGGGGGGGTGGATGAACAGTGAGCGGTGGCGTTGCCTCTGGATGAACAGGACCCCGTGGTGTGGTGGAGGGCTGGATGAACAGTAGACGGTGGAGGGGTGCCCGTGGAGGGGTGGATGAACAGGACCCCCTGGTGTGGAGGGCTGGATGAACAGTAGACGGTGGAGGGGTGCCCGTGGAGGGGTGGTTGAACAGGACCCCGTGGTGTGGAGGGCTGGATGAACAGTAGACGGTGGAGGGGTGGTTGAACAGTAGCCGGTGGAGTAGCGCGCGGTGGAGGCTGGATGAACAGGAGCCCGTGGATGAACAGTCGCAGGTGGAGGCTGGAGGAGGTCGACGGTGGATGAACAGTAGCCCGTGGAGGCTGGGGGGGGGGGTCGACGGTGGAGATGAATAGTATCCCGTGGAGTCTCGTTTTGCGGTACGCCACACCCCTCCTGATGAACAGGACCCCCATTTCGACCGTAGCACTCCAACACAAGTCCGTTTCCTCCGTTTTGCGGTACGCCAGACCCCTCCTGATGAACAGGATCCCGTTTCGAACGTGGCCGGTCAAACACAAGGCCGTTTCCTCCATTGTGCGGTATGCCAGGCCTCGTTTCCATCGCATGTTCCATCCAAGCCCTCCCGATGAACACGACCACGCATTCCGTTCTGACCCAGCCGATTGGCTCCCACCCGTTCCGTTGCCTCCCGATGAACACGACGCATTCCGTTGCCTCCCCATGAACACGACGCATTCCGTTGCCTCCCCATGAACACAACGACGATGCTGTTTCTCCGTTTCGACCCAGCCATGTCAATGATCCCTCGCCGTATGTATGCGCGAGTAGGCGTTCGAGACCCCGCCTGTATGTACACATGCGTGGCTGTATTTTCTTTCTTGCACCCTGGCCGCCTCTACTACGACACGTGCGCACCTCTACATCCACCAATATATATGTACATACACGTTCGCGACCAGAATGACAACGCTACGTACGCTTCGACCAGGTGGGTCCCGACTGTCAGGCACTTCCTTGCGTGCGAAGATGTAGCTGGTGGGTCCCAACAGTCAGGGGGGCGAATCGTTTTGTTTTTTTTGCCCGGACGCACTTCCTTGCGTGCGAAGGTGTAGCTGGTGGGTCCCAGCAGTCAGGGGGGAAACGTTTTTTTCGTGAAATACGGTGGCCCGTCTGGTGGGTCCCCGCTGTCAGGTGGAGGAATAATTATTTTGCACGTAATAAGGAGGCACTTCCTTGCTGCGGCAGTGGACCCAGCTGTCAGCTTCTCCACGTACAGTCCACGTCCGATCGAAGTCGTTCCTTGACCACGTTGACCATGCTGCGCCGAGAGCACCAGGGCGGTGGACGACGGCGAGGCCTAGGAAGGGGACGATGGGGAGCCGGGGAAGACGCGACAGTGGAAGCCCGCGCGGAGAGGAGTACGAGGGTTCACTGGTTCGGCTGTGGTGTGACGCTGCCGTCTCCGCAGGGCCTAGCCAGCGGTGGGAATAGTAGGGGGCGGTGAGGCCTCTGCGACAGCACAGCCGGCCACGGGAGGCAGGAGCATGCGGCAGGATCGGCGCTGCTTTGGGCGGCTGGAGCAAGAAGACCAGAGGTTGAAGAAGCACTACGGCCGTTGGATGGACATCGTACGGTCACTGGAGCTAGAATCGTTCATATTGACTAAAGTTGACAAAGGCCCCCGTCCCAGTCAACTTAGTAGGCCCACAAGTCAGCCTCCCACCATGGTGGGTCCCATCTAGCAGGGGGAGTATTCATTTTTTTGTGCATAATAAGGAGGCACTTCCCATGGGTCCGAGCTGACAGTGGGGGAACGTTTTTTTCGCGAAATACGCTGGCCCGTCCAGTGGGTCCCAGCAGTCAGGGGGAATGTTTTTTCGTGAAATAAGGTGGCCCGTCCGGTGGGTCCCTGCTGTTAGGTGGAGGAATAATTATTTTGCACGTAATAAGGAGGCACTTCCTTGCGGTCGCCTGGACCCAGCTGTCAGCCTCTCCACATACAGTACTCTTCCGATGGAAGTCGGACATTGACCATGTTGACCAGGCCACGCCGAGAGCACCAGGGCGGTGGTCTGGACGACAGCGAGGCCTAGGAAGGGGACGACGCGGAGCCGGGGAAGACGCAGTAGTGGAAGCCCGCGCGGAGAGGAGTACGAGGGTTCACTGGTTCGGCTGCGGTGTGAGGCTGCCGTCGCCGCAGAATAACAGGGGGCGTGGGTGAGTAGAGGGATGGCCTGGCCAACGGTGGGAGTAGTACGGGGCGGTGAGGCCTCCACGGCATCACAGTCGGCCACGGGAGGCAGGAGCATGCGACACGGCTGGCGCTGCTTTGGGCGGCTGGCGCAAGAAGACCAGAGGTTGAAGAAGCACTACGGCCATTGGATGGACATCGTACGATTACTGCAGCTAGAATCGTTTATGTTGACTAAGTTGACAAAGCCCTTGGTACGCGTCAACTTAGTAGGCCCACAGCTCGGATTTGGCAGAGAACATATAGCCCATTTGCGATTTATGAGAATGTACATCCCATTTTTTAATTCTAATGGAATTTACTACAACCCATTTACAGTTTGTTAAAAGTACAACCCAACTTGTAGCTAGGACAATGATTAATAATTTCAAACAATCGCTCAAAACAGAATTCAAAAAAAAATTCCCACATTTTGATGGGATCCGAAATATTTTTATCCGAAATTTCTAGTCAGGTTAAATATAATTTCAAAATAAAGTTGTATTACGTTAAAATCCAACGAAATATTACGCGCGCAACAAGTAATGAAATTAAAATTTTCAAATTCCAAAAATAATATATTTCTCAAACTAATTACGTGTTTGGTGCATAGTAACTGTCCAATTATTATAATTGCATCCCATTTATTATTTCTTAAAGTCCATTTTCTTGTTAAGCCTAATGCATACCTCCTAGGAAAGTTTGCAGCCCAGCGGGGCGGAGAATAACAAGTTGACCCGGATATTGTGTACAACTGTCGGCCCAGTTGCATTGCTCATGTTGAAAAAAAGGTCTGTGTAGTATAGTACAACCTAACATGGTTACTCAGCCCACATTCAGCGACGCCGGAAAGGCCCAAAAAAGGTTTTTGTACAACTTTTTGAAGTTACTGAGCTCAATTAATAACTTAAGAAAAAAAATTAGATTACAGTGGAACCTAATTAAAAGCTATCACGAGCAAATAAATAATTCAACGGGTCCCACTTGTGCATGTGCGCGTGTGTGCGTGTGTGTGTGTGTGTGAGAGAGAGAGAGATAGAGAGAGAGACCCATCGGTCGATGCTTGTAAATACATCTTTCAGCCATATGCATTGCTGATGCTCAGTGAAAACTTATGTAGTTGACACAATCATATAGAACATCATAGCACACTGAACTTGCATACAAAAATTTCACGCAGGCGGCACAATCATGATGGAAGCAATGGATCGCTACGGGAAGGGCTATGTTGAAACCAATGAAGTCGTACATAACGGTTCATCGTCTTTATCAATGACGGGGAAATATCTTGAATGTTGTGCAAAGAAAACAGCAGACAACACAATAAGTTCTGCTAGCACATTAAGTTGATGTACATCCCTTTCTAAAAAAAGTTCAGATACAAAATTAGAACATGTCACAATCAAATGTACTGGCATATCAGTGCTTCACACCCATAGCTCGGATTTCACTAGTATCTCACAAGATTTAGTTGTTACCTCAAATTAGAGCAGATCCAGGCAGCTAGCCCTGCCTCTTCTCCCAAAGAAGCAGTGGCCTCCGCCACGCGATGGAGTAGGCCCTGTGCCATCCATCGTTCCGAGCAACACGGGGAAAGTCTGACGTTGACTCCTGTAATGGACGTCATCGACGGACCCTGGCACCAGCGGCGGCGGCAGGACTTCGATTAATGGATTGACCACTTCTTCGACATGCACGAACACTCGATACATGTACATCCCTAACGTGGTCCGCGATGGCCTTGGTGGCGACGAATAGTACAACCCCGGTTCCTGCACCGGTATCTCAACACCAATCACCTTCGGTATGGTGGACGGCTTCTTCATCCATGCCATAACCGTCAGAGCCCAGCTGTCTGGAGGAACAAACATACTTACGAGCTCACCTCCAAGGTCGTTGATAAGCTCGTTCATGGACTCGCTGTTCCAAGCACGTCGAGGCATGCCGTGGAAGGTAAGCTTTGTTAAAAACTCAAGCCCAAAGGGCACCGAGCCCCATCCCGGGTGCCATCGATCAAAGCTCACCAGCGCGCCATCGCACAACAAACGCCAGGAAGATTCAAACACATGACTGCAGTCGAAAGTTGTCCGGAACCTGACGAAGAAAACAGCCGGTGGCAGACAGACTTCGACGAGCAAGTCACTTATTTGGATGCCGTGCGCAATGCCAAGAACTTTGACAAGGTCATCCGGCGAGACGGGAGGCCGGTCGCCGTTGATGGTTACCATCAACACTTTGCCGGCAAACTGGTCGTCAAGCGCCGCCATGCCACTGTTGAGCGACAACACGCAGCGACCGAAGGCAGGACGGACCTCAGGATCTCCGGCTCGGAGATCCGCGTTGACCGGCGACATGATAGTGCGCTTGAGTACAGGGAGTACAGGAGGGGGATTTGGGGGAACTGGAGTAGGAATCGAGATTCCAGAGGTGGGGGAGGGGCGGGAGAATGGGGATGAAAAGGTAGCATGAATTTCGAGCACGCGCCAATATGCTCTCGGCGCGCAAGTGCACGAAAACACCGGTGGCGCCCACATGTCGGCCTAAGAGTCCTTATTCTTTCTTTTTTGGAGAGCCCGGCCTTTTTTAGGATCTTTTGAGAGCCCGGCCTGAGAGTCATAATTGACCTGTTTGGCATTGCGTTACTACTCGGCCCATATTCAATGACACCTTACTAGCCCAAACAAGTGTACATCATCGAAAAGACAGTGAGCTCAAATTATATAGCTTGAAAAAAGGAGATATACTCTGAACACTAGAGAATGGTGATGCCCTCATTTAGCCCACCAGTAGTTCGAGACAACAAACAGTTCGAAACAACGATATATACAACATTCAAACACTGACTAGTGACTACTACTGACATAAACAGCAATACATGATAGTTCATAAGAAGTCTTGCTACACCACCAAAACACACCCATCTACAGTGCTCAGACTCTTGTGATACAGACGAGGATGACATTCTAAACAGAAGCAACTATTACATAGTAAGAGTGACATAGACGAGGATGACCAAATGACAAGGAATATGCATAACAAAAGAAAGAACTACCCATCCAGAACCAGCAACAAAGACAACAAAGTCATTCGAAGAGATGATCCAACACCATCATAATTTGCAGCCCCGCTTCAGCGACCAGTGATCCGGAGACACCAGTACTCCACCCTTTCGATGCAACAACCCAATTACCTATCAACCTGAAGGCTTGAACCACATCACTGCCTGTCGTAATTGAGACATCCAAGGAACAAAGTTAATCCGGATGCCTTTGTCATTCTCACCTTCTTTTGGCTGCAGGCTGTATAGTTGACAATTTGGGGAGTTTGCTCCCGAACTCCTAGGGCTCGCCGTGTAGACACAGTTTTCCATAGCAAACAGAGCCTCTCTGATATCAAGGTCCTTGCCAATGGTGATCTCCCGGTTAATCGGATAATTGAGTCCGAGAAACAGAGAGTGTGAACCAAGGCTGTTTACCCGCCTCCAACTAAAAAATCCTAAAGGGCCCAACAAGCTGGTATCCTGCTCATAGACATAACAGCCACTGTCCGGATACTCACGTATTACACGGTGCTTGTATACAGTGGGGTTTTTGCAATATAACTTTTCCGGCTCATGTGTCCGAATGATCATCAGTCTTTTGCCGTCGTCTGATCGAGCGAGGAACCAATTGTGCTTCCCTGTTTTTGGCAAAGGTAGTGTGATTACAAAGGGAAGTAACTGTAGGGACACTGCATCATATCAAAAAGGATTGGCATTGTTAATGTAAGATCAACATTGTTTAGAGTATGAGTAGGATAATGCAAGAAACAACATTGATATGTCCCTGTTGGAACTGGGAGGAAAATACAGGGAAATGTATACTGGGTTCGAAAATATAGAAGTGCCATGCATGGTTATACTCATGTTATCTCGCAATCGATTCTTCACAGGAAACTACCATGTCATGCATGTTATGTAATCATGTTCTGTCCTCACAAACAGATTCTTCAAGGTAACTAACAGACCATGCATTGTTATATACTCGTGTTCTGTGGGCAAATTTTTTGTGAGGATATTATTCTAGCCATTGATTGCTGAAGGGTGAATATAGGTATGTACACATGGTAAGCATTGCAGGATTTCACTACTTCCAAATATGGAGTTCTCCATATGCACATTTACTTCCCTTATGTATGGTTAGATGAAACCAACAGTGTGGTGCATGTTTCTACATCATGAAAATGAGGAAACTAACATGGCCATTGATACACACTCATATTTAGTAGTAGTATATAGATTACTGTAAAATAAGGATAATATCCATATATTCCTAACCGTTTGATTATTCAGGGTACAAATTGGCTGTAATGACATGGTCAGAATCGCATGAATTAACTCATTCCAAATATAGCTGATTTACGGCGTCTCTAATACATTGCCATAGTTCTACTCAAATTCTGCTCAAACAGGGATACGACAATCATCACAAAAAGTTCAAACAGTGTCATGGCGTCATTGTCGGTGTCAAAACCGGCGGATCTCGGGTAGGGGGTCCCGATCTGTGCGTCAAGGTCGGATGGTAACAGGAGACAAGGGACACTTTATTTTACCCAGGTTCGGGCCCTCTCGATGGAGGTAAAACCCTACTCCTGCTAGATTAATATTGATGATATGGGTAGTACAAGAGTAGATCTACCACGAGATCAAGGAGGCTAAACCCTAGAAGCTAGCCTATGGGTATGATGATGGTTATGATGTGTTCGTCCTACGGACTACAACCCTCCGGTTTATATAGGCACCGGATAGGGTTAGGGTTACACAGAGTCGGTTACATTGGTAGGAGATCTTGAATATCCGCACGCCTAGCTTGTCTTCCACGCCAAGGAAATAACCTTCCGGACACGGGACGAAGTCTTCCATCTTGTATCTTCATAGTCCTGGAGTCCGGCTGAAGATATAGTTCGGCTATCCGAACACCCCCTAATCCAGGACTCCCTCAGTAGCCCCCGAACCAGGCTTCAATGACGTCGAGTCCAGCGCGCAAATTTGTCTTCGGCATTGCAAGGCGGGTTACCCCTCCGAATCTTGTGTACCTATATGAATGATGTCCGTAGCGCTCCTCTGTCTCGGTGCCCAATAATTGCCATCTTCCACGTGTTGAACGAATGCGAAAAGCCCGGGGGTGTTTTTATATTCACACCCTTGGTCATATAAACGAGCCGCCTATTTAACGGGATGGGGATCTAGATCCAAACCGCATCTTCTTCTCCGCGCGAGTTATCATTAGAGTGTCTCCAGCAAAGGTCCATTCCAGCATGGCCAGCCGTCGTAGATCCTCCCCTCGCCCCTCCAGCCCCAAATCCGGAGACTGGGAGAGTTGCACCATCCCGCACAGCGAGCTAGTGTCACTGCAAGCCAAGGGATTCCTTCCCCGAGCATATATGGTCCCGGTCCGAGCCGGACTCGCCACCTACAACGGCGGCAAGCAAGCGGAGAGCACCCCCAATCCTTCTAAAGGAGAGCGGGTGTGCCTCGTCCCTTATTTATTAAGGGGTCTGGGATTTCCAATTCATCCATTCCTTCGCGGGCTTCTGGAGTTCTACGGCCTCCAGCTGCACAACCTCACGCCTGGCTCCGTGCTACATATTGCAGGCTTCGTTGCCCTTTGCGAGCTATTTTTAGGCGTCGAGGCTCATTTTGCGCTGTGGAAGAGGTTGTTCTGCTTGGTGCCACGTTCTCAGAAGGGGTCTATATACCAAGTGGGCGGAGCCGAAATATGGCGCATCGCCGGGACCGGATATCTATCCGGAACCCCAAAGAAGGCGTCCGAGGACTGGCCTTCAGAATGGTTCTACATAGACGACGTCCCGATGCCGGACCCTGTCCGGGTCGGCCTCCCTGAGTTCAGCATGGCTCCCTTAAGAAAACGCTTAAGTTGGCATCCGCGGAGCTCTCAGAGAGAAAGCAACAGAGACGTTCTTTACCTAATGGGCCGGATAAGACTATTGGCTCATTCCGGACTAACCATGATTGGAGTCATGGCCGCATGTATTATGCGGGGGGTGCAGCCGCTTCAATATAGGAGCCACCCCATGTGGGATTTCAACGGGGAGGATGACGCCACCCGTTACGGCCGTAAAGGGCCAGACACAGCTGCTCCTCTAGTAAAGATTCTAGCATCTTTGTACAAGGGAGAAAAGGAGGACTTCCTCCGCGTCAACCCGCGGGCCGGATTCACTATGTACGAACCTCCAAGTTGGGTAAGTGAACAATTGCACTTGCCCGCTTATTTAATGCTCCCATGACTAGATACATAATCTGGTGATTTCAATGCAGGAGCTTCGACAGGAGGTAAAAGATATCAACAGCTGCCCTCCACAGCCTGAGGACCTAGAACGGTCCCTCGATCCGGACTCCGAAGAGGATCCGGACATATCGGTGGAGCTCATCGACGGGGTGTTCCACCAGTTAAGCAAAGATAATACCTTGGTGGCCATTATGGCTGATTATCCCGGGTTAATCCCGGCCTCCCAGGTGACAGAAACCGGAGTGTTTATTCCCACAAGAGAGATTCCGTCCTTACATATTCCGGCGTTTCTGATGACAACCGTATTTTACAGGGGAGATTTCCAAGGAGGGAGGCCGAACCTGCGGCGGCTAGCCAACGAGGAGCCGCCGGGCCCCGTGGGGTAAAAAGGGATGAAGTCCGGACTGAGAGTTTGGCACAAAGGTATAACGCGCCCTCTGTCTTCCTGGCGTTATTCTGTCAGGGCATGTTAACATCCGTACTGTTTCCAGGACGAAGAGGCCTCGCCGGACTATATCCGGAGGGGCCGCCAACCGCGCCTCTACCAGCCAGGCTCCAACGTCTGGTCCGGAGGCGGGGACGAACACCAGGCTTGCGCCGGACGCTCCTCCAACAGAGGATGCGGACCGGCTATCTGCCACAACTTTAGAAGTGGAGAGCGCCATGAACCATAGGCATCGCCGGACAGTTCTACGTGACGCTTGTTTCTCCTGAGAGGCCTTAAATGCCTTCAATTTGGGAGATGTGTACCTTCGTGCTGCTCAAGATGTTTTAGCCAGAGCCACGGAGCAGTATGTGAAAGACATACGGGTAAGAAAATTTAAATATATATATACCAGTAGCCCCCGAGACTTGAAACAGTTAAACTAACTGATTTAAGGATCATATAATATGTAGGTTCTTACTGAGAAGAACACCGTGCTGTCCCAGGAGCTGGAAAAGTGCAAGGCCCAACTAGAGGCCGCACTAGCCGCAACAGGGGAGCCCAAAGGGACCCCCTCAGGTACGATATACGTTGAGAGATTGATATTGTGCGGCTTATGTGCGAATCTGACAATTAATGTTGCAGATGGTGCCGGACTAGATCCGGAGAGGCAACAACTCTTACGCCAGTTAAAGGCTGGCGAGAGTACATTGACAGGGGTGAGGCGAGAGAATAATGATCTTCAGGATGCCAACACCAAGCTGGATGTTGAACTAAAAGACGTTCGTGGCCAGCTATCTGACTCCACGAAGGAGAATCAGCGTCTTCGACGCGGCATATTTAGTAAGTGCTTGAGCGAACCCTTTGAAAAAAAGGAGTTCGGCGAGGAAGACGAATAACAGAATTATGTCTGTAGGTACGCTCACAGGTCGTCCTGCAGAGGGGATGCCCGGTTCTACGGGTGACCTTCTCCCTGAACTCCTGCAACTGCACAAACGAATTCAGCAGGCAATGCAAGGGGTTGCCCAGGCCTTATGGCCTGCCCACTCCACGCCCGAGGGCCTTGGAGAGCTTGCGGAGAAGTTGACGGGAGCTTGGCGACGCATCCGGTTGTGGAAGATATCAGCCTGCCGACAAGGCGCGAGGGAGGCCTGGGCCATGGTGAGACCCGCTTTACAAAGTCTGACCCCAATCACATGGCCGAGGTCGGACCAGTGGGGCCTGACGGGAAGGAGATCCCTGTGAGCTTGGTGTATGGCCAGGTAGAGCTGGCCGCAAAGTATTCCCAGCAGGACTGTAAATTAGACAGCCTGTTAGATGGTATAGAGGAGGAATACGATCAGTCAAGATGACTATGTAATTTATAATTGACATGTGTAATGCCTTCTAGCCGGATTGTAGATCGTTTGTCGTTGCCGACCTTTTCGCTTTGACCTCGGGACCTGACGGTCCGGAGTGTGTCCGAATACCATAACGGCTATATAAAAGCCGGGGTATGCATGGAGACCAGGCGTAGGGGTCATTAGTGCTTTATCAGACAAGTGCCCAACTAGTTATGTTATATTACATGGTTAGTAAGAAACATCTTCTAGAGAGAATAGTTCCGTTAAGGGTTCCTTTCGCTGGGGTGGCGTGCCCTAAAGTGCACGTCCGGACTGCAAATGCAGAAGATCATCTGGGGGCATGAATAAAATAAAAAGGTTCATCTTTTAGTTCACCGACCGAATATTCCCTTAAGAACACTAGCTTTCGGCTTCACCCAGTCTGAGGTACACATCCGGCTTATCCGGCAGTAACAATCGCAGAGGTGCTCCCTTTACCGCCTAGCCGAACAATCGGGAACGTAGGGGTAAGCACAGGAGCCAGGCAACCCAGCTTGGCCAAAACTTAAGTCATATCGATGCATATAATGGCGAAGAAAAGGTGCATGCGGAAGTCTGACGCATGCGTTGGGTGTGAAACCCATATAGACAAGCTTCTGTTAAAGAAGCCCCCAGGTTTAAGAAGCGCGGATAGCGCGTCACATAATGAGCCTTTTAAGGGCTAGAAAAGAAAAGAGTAGTAGACAAAGTAAAAAAAGGTATAAATGTAAATAATGGACAGAGGAAGGAGACAAACACAGAGTCCGGCGCTAGGCATAGAATCTTCGGAGACGTGTGGCGTTCCATGGGTTCGGCTCGAGTCGGTTGTCCGACGCATCTCGCAGGCGGTACGCTCCACCAGTTAGGACTTGGTCGATTATGAATGGACCTTCCCATTTGGGCTTGAGTTTGTTCTTTTGCTTATCCGGCAGGCGCAGAACTAGTTCACCAACGTTGTAATTTTTGGCCCGTACTTCTCTGCTTTGATATCTTCGAGCTTGCTGTTGATAGAATGCTGAACGGGCCTTAGCCACGTCACGCTCTTCCTCTAAGGCATCCAGGTTGTCCTACCGATCAAGCTCGGCTTCTCTTTCTTCGTACATGCGCACTCGAGGTGAGTCATGAATTATGTCGCAGGGCAGAATCGCCTCAGCGCCGTACACCATAAAGAATGGCGTGAATCCGGTGGTACGATTTGGCGTGGTTCGCAGCCCCCAGAGTACGGAGTCGAGCTCCTCTACCCAGTGCATATCAGATTCCTTGAGGGACCGCACTAGTCTGGGTTTGATGCCGCTCATGATGAGACCATTTGCACGTTCGACCTGACTGTTAGTTTGTGGGTGATAGACAGAAGCGTAGTCGAGCTTAATGCCCATGTTTTCGCACCACAGCTTTACTTCATCAGAAGTGAAGTTTGTGCCGTTATCGGTGATAATGCTATGGGGGACACCATAACGGTGTACGACCCCGGATACGAAGTCTATCACAGGTCCGGATTCAGCCGTCTTGACAGGCTTGGCTTCTATCCATTTGGTGAATTTATCCACCATGACCAATAAGTATTTTTTCTTGTGGGTTCCGCCTTTAAGGGGTCCCACCATATCGAGCCCCCAGACCGCGAAAGGCCAAGTGATGGGGATAGTTCGGAGGGCGTTGGGTGGCATATGGCTTTGGTTGGCAAAGAGCTGGCAACCGACGCACCGTTTGACTAGGTCCTGAGCGTCTGCTCTAGCCGTCGGCCAATAGAAGCCAGTACGGAAAGCCTTGCTTACAAGGGACCGAGCCGCGGCGTGATGGCCACCGAGTCCGGCATGAATTTCAGCCAACAGACTCCGCCCTTCCTCTTCGGAGATACACCTTTGAAGGACTCCTGTAGTGCTTTTCTTATATAGCTCTCCCTCGTGGACTTTATAGGCTTTAGATCGCCGCACTATGCAGCGTGCCTCGTTTTGGTCCTCGGGGAGTTCCTGCCTAGTAAGGTAGGCTAGGAATGGTTCCGTCCATGGGGCGATGACCGCCATTATTGCGTGGGCTGAGGATGTAATTTCGGTGGCGGGGCCGCCGATTATGTCTGATTGTTCGGCATTGGGTTGTGCGGTTATGCCCGGGCTATTATCCGAGGATTCCCCCTCCCATGTTACGGATGGTTTGAATAATCTTTCTAAGAAGATGTTGGGGGGACTGCATCTCGTTTTGCTCCAATGCGTGCCAGGACGTCCGCTGCCTGATTATTTTCTCGGGCTATGTGATGGAACTCCAGTCCCTCGAACCGAGCTGACATTTTTAGTACGGCATTGTGATAAGCTGCCATTTTTGGGTCTTTGGCATCGAAGTCGCCATTTATTTGGGATATCGCGAGGTTTGAGTCCCCGCGTACTTCCAGGCGTTGAATGCCCATGGATACCGCCATCCGGAGGCCATGTAGAAGGGCCTCGTATTCGGCTGCATTGTTGGAGTCCGTGTACATAATTTGGAGTACATATTGGACTGTATCTCCTGTAGGGGACGTCAAAACGACGCCAGCCCCCAGTCCGGCCAGCATTTTGGAGCCGTCGAAATGCATGATCCAGTTTGAGTACGTGCCGTACTCTTTAGGGAGTTTGGCCTCTGTCCATTCGGCGACGAAGTCGGCTAGGACTTGCGATTTAATTGCTCGTCGTGGCTTGTAGGCTATATCGAACGGGAGGAGCTCGATGGCCCATTTTGCTATCCGGCCTGTTGCATCGCGGTTGTTGATAATATCGTTGAGTGGTACTTCCGAGGCTACTGTAATAGAACACTCTTGAAAGTAGTGTCGTAGCTTCCGGGATGCCATGAATACCGCGTATGCGATTTTTTGATAATGCAGGTACCGTGATTTGCATGGTGTAAGGACAGTGGACACGTAGTAAACCGGCCTTTGAAGGGGTAATTTATGTCCATCCGTTATCCGTTCGACGACGAGTACTACGCTAACAACTTGATGGGTTGCGGCAATGTACAATAGCATGGGTTCGCCGGTATTCGGCGCGGCCAGGACGGGGTTTGTTGCCAAGATGGCCTTTATTTCCTCGAGTCCGGCCGTGGCAGCGTCCGTCCACTCGAAGTGTTCGGTGCGCCTAAGGAGGCGGTAAAGGGGTAGTGCCTTTTCTCCCAAGCGGGAGATGAAGCGGCTTAAGGCTGCCACGCATCCGGTGAGTTTCTGAATTTGCTTGAGATCTTTTGGGACATCCAATTGTGACAGAGCTCGGATTTTAGCTGGGTTTGCTTCAATTCCTCTGCCGGATACAATGAAGCCCAGGAGCTTTCCGGCTGGGACGCCGAAAACACATTTTTCCGGATTGAGCATGATGTCGTATTTTCGCAGGTTGTCGAATGTAAGTCTCAAGTCGTCTACTAGAGATTCGACGTGTCTTGATTTAACGACCACATCATCTACGTACGCCTCCACTGTTTTGCCGATCTGGTTTGCCAAACATGTTTGAATCATGTTGGTATGTCGCGCCGACGTTTTTGAGCCCAAAGGGCATTGTGTTGAAGCAGAATGGGCCGTATGGCGTGATGAATGTTGTTGCAGCTTGGTCGGATTCTGCCATCTTTATTTGATGGTAACCGGAGTATGCGTTGAGGAAACACAGGGAATCGTGTCCAGCGGTGGCATCGATGATTTGATCAATTCGAGGGAGGGGAAAGGGATCCTTTGGGCAGGCCTTATTAAGGTCTTTGAAGTCGACACACAGGCGCCAGGATTTGTCCTTCTTTGGTACCATTACCAGGTTTGCTAGCGAGTCCGGGTGTTTGATATCTCTAATGAATCCGGCCTCCAATAATTTGGCTAGCTCCTCTCCCATGGCCTGTCTCTTTGGTTCGGAGAAACGCCGAAGGGTTTGTTTGACAGGTTTGAATCCTTTCTGGATATTTAAGCTGTGCTCGGCCAGCCTGCGTGGGATTCCTGCCATATCTGAGGGGTGCCAAGCGAAAATATCCCAGTTCTCTCGTAGGAACTCGCGCAGTGCGGCGTTTACATCAGGGCTCAATTGTGCCCCGATGGAGGCTGTTTTATTTGGGTCCGTTGGGTGGACCTGGAATTTGACTATTTCGTCCGCTGGTTTGAAGGATGTGGATTTGAATCTCTTATCGAGTATCACATCATCCCTGCTTAACCGTAGATCGCAGCGCCATCAGCTCTTCGGCCGCTAAGGCTTCAGATAGTGCCTCGAGGGCCAATGCGGCTGTCTTGTTTTCGGCGCAGAGTGCTAGGTCCGGATCACTAGCGAGAGTGATAATTCCGTTTGGCCCAGGCATCTTAAGCTTCATGTACCCGTAATGGGGTATGGCTTGAAAAACTGTGAATGCCTCTCGTCCTAATATAGCGTGATATCCGCTTCTGAACGGGGCCACCTGGAACGTGATTTGTTCGGACCTGTAATTATCCGGCATGCCGGATACCACATCTAGTGTGATCTTTCCGGTGCAGCGCGCTTCCTGACTGGGGATTATTCCTCTAAAGGTTGTGCTGCTTCGCTCAATGCGGCTCCAGTCTATTTCCATCTTTTGGAGGGTTTCCTCGTAGATGAGGTTCAATCCGCTGCCTCCGTCCATAAGTACCTTTGCTAGGCGACAGTCGTCCACTATGGGACTGAGAACCAATGCGGCTGGCGCTCTGGCTGTTTGGAATTTAGGTTCGTCGCTCGCATTGAAGGTGATGGTAGTATTGCTCCATGGATTTATGGTCGCTACTTGGTAGACTTCGGCGAGGCTGCGAAGTGTTCTTTTTCGCATGTTATTTGATGCGAAAGTCTCGGAGATTGTGAGAATGGTGCTGAAATTCTTGGGCTGGTTTCCTTCGACCTCTGGATTTAGGAGGTCCTCGCCAATTTTGGCCACCTGCCGGAGTATCCAACATGCCCTGAGGCTGTGAGTTGGGGTGGCATCCTCTGTACTATGAATCTTGCAGGGTCCATCGAGCCACCTTTCTAGCACGGTTCCGTGCCCCCTAGAGGGTTTTGATTTTATATTTAATCCGGGCGCTTTGCTGTAGTGCGCTTTTTTGATTCGGATGGGATTGCTATTCAAGGCCGGATTATCCCAAAAGTTAATTTCGGTTTTCCGAGCACTTTCCATCGCACAGTATTTTTGTACTATGGACGCCAAGTCAGCAAAGCGCGTAATATTACGACGACTTATGGCGTTGAGTATCCCCTTGTCCGTGCAGTTACTGCAGAAGATTGAAATTGCATCTCCCTCGTGGCAGTCCTTTATCCTGTTCATAAGCAGGAGGAATCTGGCCCAGTAATGATGAACTGTTTCTTCGGGCATCTGCTTGATTTGGGAGAGATCGCTTAAGATCGGATGGGCGGAATTCATTAGATCTGATACTTCGCCCGGTTTGCTGTTCGGAGGCCGAACGACCTCCGGATTCCGAGATCCGGAGTCCTGTATGCTTTCCGGTTTGCCTGGTTCCAAGCCCAGGTCTTGGGTTGTATCCTCCCCTCTGTGGATATCCGGCATGGAGGGTTCCGGAATTCGGATGTATCTGGTCCTTAAGATTGATGAAGGGTCACCGCATTGTGTTTCCACCACAGCAACATGATGGGTGGCTTGGGGAGAGTTGATTTCCCTTAGATCGGGTTTAGGCCCAACCTGGTCGTAGTTTGTAGCGACCCCCAAGGCGGCGATGCGATCCAGGAGCTCGTTTATGGAGGAGAGCTCCGGATCTAGCTGCTCGGCCAATTCCGAGCTGACGTGGAGATTGTTTTCGATGACCCGAGAGGTCACCGTCGGCGTAATGGCCGAACGGGCGGTCATGAGAAAACCACCCAGCCGGAGGGATTGGCCGATAGCCAAAGCTCCCTCAGTGACGGCGCCATCTTTAAAGACGGTAAAAGGCATCCTTCCTGATCGCGGCGGCACAGAGAAACTATCAATGAAAGCACCAATGTCGGTGTCAAAACCGGCGGATCTCGGGTAGGGGGTCCCGATCTGTGCATCAAGGTCGGATGGTAACAGGAGACAAGGGACACTTTATTTTACCCAGGTTCAGGCCCTCTCGATGGAGGTAAAACCCTACTCCTGCTAGATTAATATTGACGATATGGGTAGTACAAGAGTATATCTACCACGAGATCAAGGAGGCTAAACCCTAGAAGCTAGCCTATGGGTATGATGATGGTTATGATGTGTTCGTCCTACGGACTACAACCCGCCGGTTTATATAGGCACCGGATAGGGTTAGGGTTACACAGAGTCGGTTACATTGGTAGCAGATCTTGAATATCCGCACGCCTAGCTTGTCTTCCACGCCAAGGAAAGAACCTTCCGGACACGGGACGAAGTCTTCCATCTTGTATCTTCATAGTCCTGGAGTCCGGCTGAAGATATAGTTCGGCTATCCGAACACCCCCTAATCCAGGACTCCCTCAGTCATCATTAACATGAGACGGAAACAACTTACACGCGTCGTCCCAGCAATACGTGGTGCCATCTACTTTGTCGATCGCGTAGATGATGCCATTGTGTTCCATAGCATCACAGAAGTGTGTATCAGCTTTGACAATGATCCACTGCGAGCCGAGTTGTCTCCAGCTAAAGAAGGCACCGACATAAAGATAGGCGAGTCTCCGCGGTTGAACAAGGCAATTAGCTTGAAGTCTGCGTAATTCTCATGTCGTGTGGGCACTTGGCAGATTACAATCTTCTGCAAAACAAGGTCCATCCAACTGACGTAGTAATCTAGATGACTTGGACCGCGATGTAATACTCTATATAATCCAACGGAGGAAGGATAATCTCATGGGAGGTCTGGAAGTTCACGAGCACCAACTTTTTACCGTCTTCTCTGAGGGCAGCCATCCAGTGGGAGTTCATGCCGACCCAGTACATACCTGCCAAGAAGTTTCGGGCGATGGTGATCGGATCGATGTCGAGGGAAATGATGTACGGCAACCCACTACATACTTGCAAAGAAGTTTCGACTAATGGAGATCGGATTGAAGTCGAGCGGCATCATGCACGCCTCCGTATCATGGTGAGCCAATCTCGCAAGACTAGATAGTAGCAAGCAGTCTTGAAAAGCTTAGGCCTCGCTTTGACGATGGCCGTGTGCATGTCCCTCGAGCATGGAGCCAGCCGCAGGGCGCTCAACATATCCATACACGAACAACAGAGTTCAAGGATGTCACTGGGGAGATTGCTCCAATCGTGACTCATATGGATGCTGCGCGGTTCGCGTTCGGCCAGGTGGAGTTTGGAAGGGGGCTTGATTTACGGGGGAGAAGGATGTCGGTGCTGGAGCGGCTAGTGATGGGAATAGTGGTACTGGGGGAGGCGAGTGAGGCGACAGTACACGAGGGCACAGTGAGATGGTGACGGAGCGGGGAAGGAGATGGAGATGGAGTGGTGATATGGGAGCGGAGAGGGAGACGAGGCGAGGCGCCAATGTGCTGTACAGCGGTGGTGACAGACTGCACAGTGCACAGGGTGAGGCTGACTTTGGTAACCCGAACACGCCGCCTGGACTAGTGTCAGGCGCAGGGTGTTGTCACTTCACTGTGACGACCGGATGAATAGTATTTTGACCATCAAGTGTACCACAGTTGTACTACTACTACTACTACTACTACTACTACTACTAGTAGGTACATGAGTACTCCAGTATTGTATAGCGGAAATAGGTCTCCCGTGCTAGCATGCCTGTTCACTTCATCGTTCAGGTATCATCCATATTGCGAGCAGAACCAAATTGTCAGTGCATGCCCAATCAACGCTCTGCCGTGATGCATGCAGTGGTCATTCTGGTGCATCAAGGACGGCATGCAGATCGTTCCACACTTGAGAAGAGGAAAAATGGAAAGGTAGAATGCGGCAACAGAGGAAGAGAACGCTGGCTAATGAGATTGGGAGGGGATCGAGCAGGAAATTAATGCTCCACGCCTAAAGGTTTTGGGAAAACCTGATTTTCATAAGGTGACTTATACTCACCTAAACGAGGGAGTATTCCTTAACCAGAGAATGTTGTGTCTCCCACTCACGCGCTAAAAAAAACTACGACACATTTTTTCCTTCTGTTTGCATAGGTCCCACCTATTAGGAAGGATGGACACGTACACGAACAAGTACGACTCATCAGTCTACCCGCATAGCCTTTTCGTTTAGTCTACTAGCCGTCTAATCAACTGCCTGCACGCCACTTCTCCATTTACTTCTCCATCGGGAACCGATTCTCCTCGGCTTCTTTACCTCCCCTTCGTCTTCAGTTTGCATCCAAACCCCACTGCGTTCACATTGTTTTAACCTCTTTAAATAATCATCTACTACTTCAGTTAGACTAGCCATCTAATCCTAATTCTCCAAACCATAGCCCTCCGTTCCAGCGGTTCCAAATGGCGATAGAGATCGAGATGCAGGTTTTTAGCGTCCAACATGTCCTCGTGGAAGGCTCGATGCGCATAGTTGCCACCGTCACCGTCCACTCAAGGGTTGTTCGGCAGTGGATCAACAATGTATCCAACTCCCTCGAAAAGGTAGAGACGAGGGTCATCGGTCTCGATGCAGAGTACACGGAGCGTGCCCCTGGGAAGATCCAGCGCGCCGCCGTCCTTCAACTGTGCCTCAAAGATGATGTTTTGGTGTACCACATCATACACTCGCCCTCCATACTGTTGGAAATATGCCCTAGAGGCAATAATAAAAGCATTATTATATTTCCTTATTCATGATAATTGTCTTTATTCGTGCTATAATTGTGTTATCCGGAAATCGTAATACATGTGTGAATAACAGACAACAACGTGTCCCTAGTAAGCCCTCTAGTTGACTAGCTCGTTGATCAATAGATAGTCATGGTTTCCTGACTATGGGCATTGATGTCAATGATAACGAGATCACATCATTAGGAGAATGA